>CM051640.1:0-397500 GCA_028020825.1 Podargus strigoides
CGAGGCTGTTTTGCGAAAAAAAATGGAGACGGAAAATGGCGTCCGTGGGCGGAAAAAAAAAATGGAGAGGCGAAACCATCTCGTCGTGCGAAAAAAAAAATTGATACACGAAACCGCAGGCTGTTTTGGCGAAAAAAAATGGAGACGGGAAAACTGGCGTCCGTGGGCGGAAAAAAAAAATGGAGAGGCGAAACCATCCTCGTCGTGCGAAAAAAAAAATTGATACACGAAACCGAGGCTGTTTTGCGAAAAAAAATTGAGACGGGAAAAGGCGTCCGTGGGCGGAAAAAAAATGGAGAGGCGAAACCATCCTCGTCTGTGCGAAAAAAAAAATTGATACACGAAACCGAGGCTGTTTTGCGAAAAAAAATTGAGACGGGAAAATGGCGTCCGTGGGCGGCAAAAAAAAATGGAGAGGCGAAACCATCCTCGTCGTGCGAAAAAAAAAAATTGATACACGAAACCGAGGCTGTTTTGCGAAAAAAAAATGAGACGGGAAAATGGCGTCCCGTGGGGCGGAAAAAAAAATGGAGAGGCGAAACCATCCTCGTCGTGCGAAAAAAAAAAATTGATACACGAAACCGAGGCTGTTTTGCGAAAAAAACTGAGACGGGAAAATGGCGTCCGTGGGCGGAAAAAAAAATGGAGAGGCGAAACCATCCTCGTCGTGCGAAAAAAAAAATTGATACACGAAACCGAGGCTGTTTTGCGAAAAAAATGGAGACGGGAAAATGGCGTCCGTGGGCGGAAAAAAAAATGGAGAGGCGAAACCATCCTCGTCTTGCGAAAAAAAAAAATGATACACGAAACCGACGCTGTTTTGGCGAAAAAAAAATGTGAGCCGGGGAAAATTGCGTCCGTGGGCGGAACAAAAAAATGGAGAGGCGAAACCATCCTCGTCGTGCGAAAAAAAAAAATTGATACACGAAAACCGAGGCCTGTTTTGTGCGAAAAAAAATTGAGACGGGAAAAATGGCGTCCGTGGGCGGCAAAAAAAAATGGAGAGGCGAAACCATCCTCGTCGTGCGAAAAAAAAAATTGATACACGAAACCGAGGCTGTTTTGCGAAAAAAAATTGAGACGGGAAAATGGCGTCCGTGGGCGGAAAAAAAAAATGGAGAGGCGAAACCATCCTCGTTGTGCGAAAAAAAAAAATTGATACACGAAACCGAGGCTGTTTTGCGAAAAAAAATGGAGACGGGAAAATGGCGTCCGTGGGCGGAAAAAAAAAATGGAGACGCGGAAACCATCCTCGTCGTGCGAGAAAAAAAAATTGATACACGAAACCGAGGCTGTTTTGCGAAAAAAAATTGAGACGGGAAAATGGCGTCCGTGGGCGGAAAAAAAAAATGGAGAGCGCGAAACCATCCTCGTCGTGCGAAAAAAAAAATTGATACACGAAACCGAGACGCTGTTTTGCGAAAAAAAATGGAGACGGGAAAATTGCGTCCGTGGGCGGAAAAAAAAAATGGAGAGGCGAAACCATCCTCGTCGTGCGAAAAAAAAAATTGATACACGAAACCGAGGCTGTTTTGCGAAAAAAAATTGAGACGGGAAAATTGCGTCCGTGGGCGGAAAAAAAAATGGAGAGGCGAAACCATCCTCGTCGTGCGAAAAAAAAAAATTGATACACGAAACCGAGGCTGTTTTGCGAAAAAAAATTGAGACGGGGAAAATTGCGTCCGTGGGCGGAAAAAAAAACGGAGAGGCGAAACCATCCTCGTCGTGCGAAAAAAAAAATTGATACACGAAACGACGCCTGTTTTGCGAAAAAAAATGGAGACGGGAAAATTGCGTCCGTGGGCGGAAAAAAAAATGGAGAGGCGAAACCATCCTCGTCGTGCGAAAAAAAAATTGATACACGAAACCGAGGATGTTTTGCGAAAAAAAATTGAGACGGGAAAATGGCGTCCGTGGGCGGAAAAAAAAAATGGAGAGGCGAAACCATCCTCGTCGTGCGAAAAAAAAAATTGATACACGAAACCGAGGCTGTTTTGCGAAAAAAAATTGAGACGGGAAAATGGCGTCCGTGGGCGGAAAAAAAAATGGAGAGGCGAAATCATCCTCGTCGTGCGAAAAAAAAAATTGATACACGAAACCGAGGCTGTTTTGCGAAAAAAAATGGAGACGGGAAAATTGCGTCCGTGGGCGAAAAAAAAAATGGAGAGGCGAAACCATCCTCGTCGTGCGAAAAAAAAAATGACACACGAAACCGACGCTGTTTTGCGAAAAAAATTGAGACGGGAAAATTGCGTCCGTGGGCGGAAAAAAAAATGTAGAGGCGAAACCATCCTCGTCGTGCGAAAAAAAAAATTGATACACGAAACCGAGGCTGTTTTGCGAAAAAAAATTGAGACGGGAAAATGGCGTCCGTGGGCGGAAAAAAAAATGGAGAGGCGAAACCATCCTCGTCGTGCGAAAAAAAAAATTGATACACGAAACCGAGGCTGTTTTGCAAAAAAAAATTGAGACGGGAAAATGGCGTCCGTGGGCGGAAAAAAAAATGGAGAGGCGAAACCATCCTCGTCGTGCGAAAAAAAAATTGATACACGAAACCGAGGCTGTTTTGCGAAAAAAAATTGAGACCGGGAAAATGGCGTCCGTGGGCAGAAAAAAAAAATGGAGACGCGAAACCATCCTCGTCGTGCGAAAAAAAAAATTGATACACGAAACCGACGCTGTTTTGCGAAAAAAAATTGAGACGGGAAAATGGCGTCCGTGGGCGGAAAAAAAAATGGAGAGGCGAAACCATCCTCGTCGTGCGAAAAAAAAATTGATACACGAAAACCGACGCTGTTTTGCGAAAAAAAAATGGAGACGGGAAAATGGCGTCCGTGGGCGGAAAAAAAAATGGAGAGGCGAAACCATCCTCGTCGTGCGAAAAAAAAAAATTGATACACGAAACCGACGCTGTTTTGCGAAAAAAAAATTGAGACGGGAAAAATGGCGTCCGTGGCGCCGGAACAAAAAAATGAGAGAGGCGAAACCCATCCTCGTCGTGCGAAAAAAAAAATTGATACAGGAAACATAGGCTGTTTTGCGAAAAAAAAATTGAGACGGGAAAATTGCGTCCGTGGGCGGAAAAAAAAAATGGAGAGGCGAAACCATCCTCGTCGTGCGAAAAAAAAAATTGATACACGAAACCGAGGCTGTTTTGCGAAAAAAAATTGAGACGGGAAAATGGCGTCCGTGGGGCGGAAAAAAAATGGAGAGGCGAAACCATCCTCGTCGTGCGAAAAAAAAAATTGATACACGAAACCGAGGCTGTTTTGCGAAAAAAAATTGAGACGGGAAAATTGCGTCCGTGGGCGGAAAAAAAAATGGAGAGGCGAAACCATCCTCGGTCGTGGCGAAAAAAAAAATTGATAACACGAAACCGAGGCTGTTTTGCGAAAAAAAATGGAGACGGGAAAATGGCGTCCGTGGGCGGAAAAAAAAATGGAGAGGCGAAACCATCCTCGTCGTGCGAAAAAAAAAATTGATACACGAAACCGACGCTGTTTTGCGAAAAAAAATTGAGATGGGAAAATGGCGTCCGTGGGCGGAAAAAAAAAATGGAGACGCGAAACCATCCTCGTCGTGCGAAAAAAAAAATTGATACACGAAACCGAGGCTGTTTTGCGAAAAAAAATTGAGACGGGAAAACGGCGTCCGTGGGCGGAAAAAAAAACGGAGAGGCGAAACCATCCTCGTCGTGCGAAAAAAAAAATTGATACACGAAACCGACGCTGTTTTGCGAAAAAAAATGGAGACGGGAAAATTGCGTCCGTGGGCGGAAAAAAAAATGGAGAGGCGAAACCATCCTCGTCGTGCGAAAAAAAAAATTGATACACGAAAACGACGCTGTTTTGCGAAAAAAAATTGAGACGGGAAAATTGCGTCTGTGGGCGGAAAAAAAAATGGAGAGGCAAAACCATCCTCGTCGTGCGAAAAAAAAAATTGATACACGAAACATAGGCTGTTTTGCGAAAAAAAATTGAGATGGGAAAATGGCGTCCGTGGGCGGAAAAAAAAATGGAGAGGCGAAACCATCCTCGTCGTGCGAAAAAAAAAATTGATACACGAAACCGAGGCTGTTTTGCGAAAAAAAATTGAGACGGGAAAATGGCGTCCGTGGGCGGAAAAAAAAATGGAGAGGCGAAACCATCCTCGTCGTGCGAAAAAAAAAATTGATACACGAAACCGAGGCTGTTTTGCGAAAAAAAATTGAGACGGGAAAATTGCGTCCGTGGGCGGAAAAAAAAATGGAGAGGCGAAACCATCCTCGTCGTGCGAAAAAAAAAATTGATACACGAAACCGAGGCTGTTTTGCGAAAAAAAATGGAGCCGGGAAAATTGCGTCCGTGGGCGAAAAAAAAAATGGAGAGGCGAAACCATCCTCGTCGTGCGAAAAAAAAAAATGATACACGAAACCGACGCTGTTTTGCGAAAAAAAATTGAGACGGGAAAATTGCGTCCGTGGGCGGAAAAAAAAATGTAGAGGCGAAACCATCCTCGTCGTGCGAAAAAAAAAATTGATACACGAAACCGAGGCTGTTTTGCGAAAAAAAATTGAGACGGGAAAACGGCGTCCGTGGGCGGAAAAAAAAACGGAGAGGCGAAACCATCCTCGTCGTGCGAAAAAAAAAATTGATACACGAAACCGACGCTGTTTTGCGAAAAAAAATGGAGACGGGAAAATTGCGTCCGTGGGCGGAAAAAAAAAATGGAGAGGCGAAACCATCCTCGTCGTGCGAAAAAAAAAATTGATACACGAAAACGACGCTGTTTTGCGAAAAAAAATTGAGACGGGAAAATTGCGTCTGTGGGCGGAAAAAAAAATGGAGAGGCAAAACCATCCTCGTCGTGCGAAAAAAAAAATTGATACACGAAACATAGGCTGTTTTGCGAAAAAAAATTGAGATGGGAAAATGGCGTCCGTGGGCGGAAAAAAAAATGGAGAGGCGAAACCATCCTCGTCGTGCGAAAAAAAAAATTGATACACGAAACCGAGGCTGTTTTGCGAAAAAAAATTGAGACGGGAAAATGGCGTCCGTGGGCGGAAAAAAAAATGGAGAGGCGAAACCATCCTCGTCGTGCGAAAAAAAAAATTGATACACGAAACCGAGGCTGTTTTGCGAAAAAAAATTGAGACGGGAAAATTGCGTCCGTGGGCGGAAAAAAAAATGGAGAGGCGAAACCATCCTCGTCGTGCGAAAAAAAAAATTGATACACGAAACCGAGGCTGTTTTGCGAAAAAAAATGGAGCCGGGAAAATTGCGTCCGTGGGCGAAAAAAAAAATGGAGAGGCGAAACCATCCTCGTCGTGCGAAAAAAAAAAATGATACACGAAACCGACGCTGTTTTGCGAAAAAAAATTGAGACGGGAAAATTGCGTCCGTGGGCGGAAAAAAAAATGTAGAGGCGAAACCATCCTCGTCGTGCGAAAAAAAAAATTGATACACGAAACAAAGGCTGTTTTGCGAAAAAAAATGGAGACGGGAAAATGGCGTCCGTGGGAGGAAAAAAAAATGGAGAGGCGAAACCATCCTCGTCGTGCGAAAAAAAAAATTGATACACGAAACCGAGGCTGTTTTGCGAAAAAAAATTGAGACGGGAAAATGGCGTCCGTGGGCGGAAAAAAAAATGGAGAGGCGAAACCATCCTCGTTGTGCGAAAAAAAAAATTGATACACGAAACCGAGGCTGTTTTGCGAAAAAAAATTGAGACGGGAAAATGGCGTCCGTGGGCGGAAAAAAAAAATGGAGACGCGAAACCATCCTCGTCGTGCGAAAAAAAAAATTGATACACGAAACCGAGGCTGTTTTGCGAAAAAAAATTGAGACGGGAAAATTGCGTCCGTGGGCGGAAAAAAAAATGGAGAGGCGAAACCATCCTCGTCGTGCGAAAAAAAAAATTGATACACGAAACCGAGGCTGTTTTGCGAAAAAAAATTGAGACGGGAAAATGGCGTCCGTGGGCGGAAAAAAAAAATGGAGACGCGAAACCATCCTCGTCGTGTGAAAAAAAAATTGATACACGAAACCGAGGCTGTTTTGCGAAAAAAAATGGAGACGGGAAAATGGCGTCCGTGGGCGGAAAAAAAAATGGAGAGGCGAAACCATCCTCGTCGTGCGAAAAAAAAAATTGATACACGAAACCGAGGCTGTTTTGCGAAAAAAAATTGAGACGGGAAAATGGCGTCCGTGGGCGAAAAAAAAAATGGAGCCGCGAAACCATCCTCGTCGTGCGAAAAAAAAAATTGATACACGAAACCGAGGCTGTTTTGCGAAAAAAAATTGAGACGGGAAAATTGCGTCCGTGGGCGGAAAAAAAAATGGAGAGGCTAAACCATCCTCGTCGTGCGAAAAAAAATATTGATACACGAAACCGACGCTGTTTTGCGAAAAAAAAATGAGACGGGAAAATTGCGTCCGTGGGCGGAAAAAAAAATGGAGAGGCGAAACCATCCTCGTCGTGCGAAAAAAAAAATTGATACACGAAACCGAGGCTGTTTTGCGAAAAAAAAATTGAGACGGGAAAAGTGCGTCCGTGGGCGGAAAAAAAAATGGAGAGGCGAAACCATCCTCGTCGTACGAAAAAAAAAAATTGATACACGAAACCGAGGCTGTTTTGCGAAAAAAAAATGAGACGGGAAAATGGCGTCCGTGGGCGGAAAAAATAATGGAGCCGCGAAACCATCCTCGTCGTGCGAAAAAAAAAATTGATACACGAAACCGAGGCTGTTTTGAGAAAAAATATTGAGACGGGAAAATGGCGTCCGTGGGCGGAAAAAAAAAATGGAGACGCGAAACCATCCTCGTCGTGCGAAAAAAAAAATTGATACACGAAACCGAGGCTGTTTTGCGAAAAAAAGTGGAGACGGGAAAATGGCGTCCGTGGGCGGAAAGAAAAAATGGAGAGGCGAAACCATCCTCGTCGTGCGAAAAAAAAAATTGATACACGAAACCGACGCTGTTTTGCGAAAAAAAATTGAGACGGGAAAATGGCGTCCGTGGGCGGAAAAAAAAATGGAGAGGCGAAACCATCCTCGTCGTGCGAGAAAAAAAATTGATACACGAAACCGAGGCTGTTATGCGAAAAAAAATTGAGACGGGAAAATGGCGTCCGTGGGCGGAAAAAAAAATGGAGCCGCGAAACCATCCTCGTCGTGCGAAAAAGAAAAATTAATACACGAAACCGAGGCTGTTTTGCGAAAAAAAATTGAGATGGGAAAATGGCGTCCCTGGGCGGAAAAAAAAATGGAGAGGCGAAACCATCCTCGTCGTGCGAAAAAAAAAAATTGATACACGAAACCGAGGCTGTTTTGCGAAAAAAAATTGAGACGGGAAAATGGCGTCCGTGGGCGGAAAAAAAAATGGAGAGGCGAAACCATCCTCGTCGTGCGAAAAAAAAAATTGATACACGAAACCGAGGCTGTTTTGCGAAAAAAAATTGAGACGGGAAAATGGCGTCCGTGGGCGGAAAAAAAAATGGAGAGGCGAAACCATCCTCGTCGTGCGAAAAAAAAAATTGATACACGAAACCGACGCTGTTTTGCGAAAAAAAATGGAGACGGGAAAACGGCGTCCGTGGGCGGAAAAAAAAATGGAGAGGCGAAACCATCCTCGTCGTGCGAAAAAAAAAATTGATACACGAAACCGAGGCTGTTTTGCGAAAAAAAATTGAGACGGGAAAATGGCGTCCGTGGACGGAAAAAAAAAAATGCAGACGCGAAACCATCCTCGTCGTGCGAAAAAAAAAATTGATACACGAAACCGAGGCTGTTTTGCGAAAAAAAATTGAGACGGGAAAATGGCGTCCGTGGGCGGAAAAAAAAATGGAGAGGCGAAACCATCCTAGTCGTGCGAAAAAAAAAATTGATACACGAAACCGACGCTGTTTTGCGAAAAAAAATTGAGACGGGAAAATTGCGTCCGTGGGCGGAAAAAAAAATGGAGAGGCGAAACCATCCTCGTCGTGCGAAAAAAAAAAATGATACACGAAACCGACGCTGTTTTGCGAAAAAAATTGAGACGGGAAAATTGCGTCCGTGGGCGGAAAAAAAAACGGAGAGGCGAAACCATCCTCGTCCTGCGAAAAAAAAAATTGATACATGAAACTGAGGCTGTTTTGCGAAAAAAAGTGGAGACGGGAAAATGGCGTCCGTGGGCGGAAAGAAAAAATGGAGAGGCGAAACCATCCTCGTCGTGCGAAAAAAAAAATTGATACACGAAACCGAGGCTGTTTTGCGAAAAAAAATGGAGACGGGAAAATGGCGTCCGTGGGCGGAAAAAAAAATGGAGAGGCGAAACCATCCTCGTCGTGCGAAAAAAAAAAATTAATACACGAAACCGAGGCTGTTTTGCGAAAAAAAATTGAGACGGGAAAATGGCGTCCGTGGGCGGAAAAAAAAATGGAGAGGCGAAACCATCCTCGTCGTGCGAAAAAAAAAAATTGATACACGAAACCGAGGCTGTTTTGCGAAAAAAAAATTGAGACGGGAAAAGTGCGTCCGTGGGCGGAAAAAAAAATGGAGAGGCGAAACCATCCTCGTCGTACGAAAAAAAAAAATTGATACACGAAACCGAGGCTGTTTTGCGAAAAAAAAATGAGACGGGAAAATGGCGTCCGTGGGCGGAAAAAATAATGGAGCCGCGAAACCATCCTCGTCGTGCGAAAAAAAAAATTGATACACGAAACCGAGGCTGTTTTGAGAAAAAATATTGAGACGGGAAAATGGCGTCCGTGGGCGGAAAAAAAAAATGGAGACGCGAAACCATCCTCGTCGTGCGAAAAAAAAAATTGATACACGAAACCGAGGCTGTTTTGCGAAAAAAAGTGGAGACGGGAAAATGGCGTCCGTGGGCGGAAAGAAAAAATGGAGAGGCGAAACCATCCTCGTCGTGCGAAAAAAAAAATTGATACACGAAACCGACGCTGTTTTGCGAAAAAAAATTGAGACGGGAAAATGGCGTCCGTGGGCGGAAAAAAAAATGGAGAGGCGAAACCATCCTCGTCGTGCGAGAAAAAAAATTGATACACGAAACCGAGGCTGTTATGCGAAAAAAAATTGAGACGGGAAAATGGCGTCCGTGGGCGGAAAAAAAAATGGAGCCGCGAAACCATCCTCGTCGTGCGAAAAAGAAAAATTAATACACGAAACCGAGGCTGTTTTGCGAAAAAAAATTGAGATGGGAAAATGGCGTCCCTGGGCGGAAAAAAAAATGGAGAGGCGAAACCATCCTCGTCGTGCGAAAAAAAAAAATTGATACACGAAACCGAGGCTGTTTTGCGAAAAAAAATTGAGACGGGAAAATGGCGTCCGTGGGCGGAAAAAAAAATGGAGAGGCGAAACCATCCTCGTCGTGCGAAAAAAAAAATTGATACACGAAACCGAGGCTGTTTTGCGAAAAAAAATTGAGACGGGAAAATGGCGTCCGTGGGCGGAAAAAAAAATGGAGAGGCGAAACCATCCTCGTCGTGCGAAAAAAAAAATTGATACACGAAACCGACGCTGTTTTGCGAAAAAAAATGGAGACGGGAAAACGGCGTCCGTGGGCGGAAAAAAAAATGGAGAGGCGAAACCATCCTCGTCGTGCGAAAAAAAAAATTGATACACGAAACCGAGGCTGTTTTGCGAAAAAAAATTGAGACGGGAAAATGGCGTCCGTGGACGGAAAAAAAAAAATGCAGACGCGAAACCATCCTCGTCGTGCGAAAAAAAAAATTGATACACGAAACCGAGGCTGTTTTGCGAAAAAAAATTGAGACGGGAAAATGGCGTCCGTGGGCGGAAAAAAAAATGGAGAGGCGAAACCATCCTAGTCGTGCGAAAAAAAAAATTGATACACGAAACCGACGCTGTTTTGCGAAAAAAAATTGAGACGGGAAAATTGCGTCCGTGGGCGGAAAAAAAAATGGAGAGGCGAAACCATCCTCGTCGTGCGAAAAAAAAAAATGATACACGAAACCGAGGCTGTTTTGCGAAAAAAAATGGAGACGGGAAAATGGCGTCCGTGGGCGGAAAAAAAAAATGGAGACGCGAAACCATCCTCGTCGTGCGAAAAAAAAAATTGATACACGAAACCGAGGCTGTTTTGCGAAAAAAAGTGGAGACGGGAAAATGGCGTCCGTGGGCGGAAAGAAAAAATGGAGAGGCGAAACCATCCTCGTCGTGCGAAAAAAAAAATTGATACACGAAACCGACGCTGTTTTGCGAAAAAAAATTGAGACGGGAAAATGGCGTCCGTGGGCGGAAAAAAAAATGGAGAGGCGAAACCATCCTCGTCGTGCGAGAAAAAAAATTGATACACGAAACCGAGGCTGTTATGCGAAAAAAAATTGAGACGGGAAAATGGCGTCCGTGGGCGGAAAAAAAAATGGAGCCGCGAAACCATCCTCGTCGTGCGAAAAAGAAAAATTAATACACGAAACCGAGGCTGTTTTGCGAAAAAAAATTGAGATGGGAAAATGGCGTCCCTGGGCGGAAAAAAAAATGGAGAGGCGAAACCATCCTCGTCGTGCGAAAAAAAAAAATTGATACACGAAACCGAGGCTGTTTTGCGAAAAAAAATTGAGACGGGAAAATGGCGTCCGTGGGCGGAAAAAAAAATGGAGAGGCGAAACCATCCTCGTCGTGCGAAAAAAAAAATTGATACACGAAACCGAGGCTGTTTTGCGAAAAAAAATTGAGACGGGAAAATGGCGTCCGTGGGCGGAAAAAAAAATGGAGAGGCGAAACCATCCTCGTCGTGCGAAAAAAAAAATTGATACACGAAACCGACGCTGTTTTGCGAAAAAAAATGGAGACGGGAAAACGGCGTCCGTGGGCGGAAAAAAAAATGGAGAGGCGAAACCATCCTCGTCGTGCGAAAAAAAAAATTGATACACGAAACCGAGGCTGTTTTGCGAAAAAAAATTGAGACGGGAAAATGGCGTCCGTGGGCGGAAAAAAAAATGGAGAGGCGAAACCATCCTAGTCGTGCGAAAAAAAAAATTGATACACGAAACCGACGCTGTTTTGCGAAAAAAAATTGAGACGGGAAAATTGCGTCCGTGGGCGGAAAAAAAAATGGAGAGGCGAAACCATCCTCGTCGTGCGAAAAAAAAAAATGATACACGAAACCGACGCTGTTTTGCGAAAAAAATTGAGACGGGAAAATTGCGTCCGTGGGCGGAAAAAAAAACGGAGAGGCGAAACCATCCTCGTCCTGCGAAAAAAAAAATTGATACATGAAACTGAGGCTGTTTTGCGAAAAAAAGTGGAGACGGGAAAATGGCGTCCGTGGGCGGAAAGAAAAAATGGAGAGGCGAAACCATCCTCGTCGTGCGAAAAAAAAAATTGATACACGAAACCGAGGCTGTTTTGCGAAAAAAAATGGAGACGGGAAAATGGCGTCCGTGGGCGGAAAAAAAAATGGAGAGGCGAAACCATCCTCGTCGTGCGAAAAAAAAAAATTAATACACGAAACCGAGGCTGTTTTGCGAAAAAAAAATGAGACGGGAAAATGGCGTCCGTGGGCGGAAAAAAAAATGGAGAGGCGAAACCATCCTCGTCGTGCGAAAAAAAAAAATTGATACACGAAACCGAGGCTGTTTTGCGAAAAAAAATTGAGACGGGAAAATGGCGTCCGTGGGCGGAAAAAAAAATGGAGAGGCGAAACCATCCTCGTCGTGCGAAAAAAAAAATTGATACACGAAACCGAGGCTGTTTTGCGAAAAAAAATTGAGACGGGAAAATGGCGTCCGTGGGCGGAAAAAAAAATGGAGAGGCGAAACCATCCTCGTCGTGCGAAAAAAAAAATTGATACACGAAACCGACGCTGTTTTGCGAAAAAAAATGGAGACGGGAAAACGGCGTCCGTGGGCGGAAAAAAAAATGGAGAGGCGAAACCATCCTCGTCGTGCGAAAAAAAAAATTGATACACGAAACCGAGGCTGTTTTGCGAAAAAAAATTGAGACGGGAAAATGGCGTCCGTGGACGGAAAAAAAAAAATGCAGACGCGAAACCATCCTCGTCGTGCGAAAAAAAAAATTGATACACGAAACCGAGGCTGTTTTGCGAAAAAAAATTGAGACGGGAAAATGGCGTCCGTGGGCGGAAAAAAAAATGGAGAGGCGAAACCATCCTAGTCGTGCGAAAAAAAAAATTGATACACGAAACCGACGCTGTTTTGCGAAAAAAAATTGAGACGGGAAAATTGCGTCCGTGGGCGGAAAGAAAAAATGGAGAGGCGAAACCATCCTCGTCGTGCGAAAAAAAAAATTGATACACGAAACCGAGGCTGTTTTGCGAAAAAAAATGGAGACGGGAAAATTGCGTCCGTGGGCGGAAAAAAAAATGGAGAGGCGAAACCATCCTCGTCGTGCGAAAAAAAAAAATTAATACACGAAACCGAGGCTGTTTTGCGAAAAAAAATTGAGACGGGAAAATGGCGTCCGTGGGCGGAAAAAAAAATGGAGAGGCGAAACCATCCTCGTCGTGCGAAAAAAAAAAATTGATACACGAAACCGAGGCTGTTTTGCGAAAAAAAATTGAGACGGGAAAATGGCGTCCGTGGGCGGAAAAAAAAATGGAGAGGCGAAACCATCCTCGTCGTGCGAAAAAAAAAATTGATACACGAAACCGAGGCTGTTTTGCGAAAAAAAATTGAGACGGGAAAATGGCGTCCGTGGGCGGAAAAAAAAAATGGAGAGGCGAAACCATCCTCGTCGTGCGAAAAAAAAAAATTGATACACGAAACCGAGGCTGTTTTGCGAAAAAAAATGGAGACGGGAAAATGGCGTCCGTGGGCGGAAAAAAAAATGGAGAGGCGAAACCATCCTCGTCGTGCGAAAAAAAAAATTGATACACGAAACCGACGCTGTTTTGCGAAAAAAAATGGAGACGGGAAAACGGCGTCCGTGGGCGGAAAAAAAAATGGAGAGGCGAAACCATCCTCGTCGTGCGAAAAAAAAAATTGATACACGAAACCGAGGCTGTTTTGCGAAAAAAATTGAGACGGGAAAACGGCGTCCGTGGGCGGAAAAAAAAATGGAGAGGCGAAACCATTCTCGTTGTGCGAAAAAAAAAATTGATACACGAAACCGAGGCTGTTTTGCGAAAAAAAATGGAGACGGGAAAATGGCGTCCGTGGGCGGAAAAAAAAAATGGAGAGGCGAAACCATCCTCGTCGTGCGAAAAAAAAAATTGATACACGAAACCGACGCTGTTTTGCGAAAAAAAATTGAGACGGGAAAATGGCGTCCGTGGGCGGAAAAAAAAATGGAGAGGCGAAACCATCCTCGTCGTGCGAAAAAAAAAATTGATACACGAAACCGAGGCTGTTTTGCGAAAAAAAATTGAGACGGGAAAATTGCGTCCGTGGGCGGAAAAAAAAATGGAGAGGCGAAACCATCCTCGTCGTGCGAAAAAAAAAAATGATACACGAAACCGACGCTGTTTTGCGAAAAAAAATTGAGACGGGAAAATTGCGTCCGTGGGCGGAAAAAAAAATGTAGAGGCGAAACCATCCTCGTCGTGCGAAAAAAAAAATTGATACACGAAACAAAGGCTGTTTTGCGAAAAAAAATTGAGACGGGAAAATGGCGTCCGTGGGCGGAAAAAAAATGGAGAGGCGAAACCATCCTCGTCGTGCGAAAAAAAAAATTGATACACGAACCGAGGCTGTTTTGCGAAAAAAAATTGAGACGGGAAAATGGCGTCCGTGGGCGGAAAAAAAAATGGAGAGGCGAAACCATCCTCGTTGTGCGAAAAAAAAAATTGATACACGAAACCGAGGCTGTTTTGCGAAAAAAAATTGAGACGGGAAAATGGCGTCCGTGGGCGGAAAAAAAAAATGGAGAGGCGAAACCATCCTCGTCGTGCGAAAAAAAAAATTGATACACGAAACCGAGGCTGTTTTGCGAAAAAAAATTGAGACGGGAAAATGGCGTCCGTAGGCGGAAAAAAAAAATTGAGACGCGAAACCATCCTCGTCGTGTGAAAAAAAAAATTGATACACGAAACCGAGGCTGTTTTGCGAAAAAAAATGGAGACGGGAAAATGGCGTCCGTGGGCGGAAAAAAAAATGGAGAGGCGAAACCATCCTCGTCGTGCGAAAAAAAAAATTGATACACGAAACCGAGGCTGTTTTGCGAAAAAAAATTGAGACGGGAAAATGGCGTCCGTGGGCGAAAAAAAAAATGGAGACGCGAAACCATCCTCGTCGTGCGAAAAAAAAAATTGATACACGAAACCGAGGCTGTTTTGCGAAAAAAAATTGAGACGGGAAAATTGCGTCCGTGGGCGGAAAAAAAAATGGAGAGGCTAAACCATCCTCGTCGTGCGAAAAAAAATATTGATACACGAAACCGACGCTGTTTTGCGAAAAAAAAATGAGACAGGAAAATTGCGTCCGTGGGCGGAAAAAAAAATGGAGAGGCGAAACCATCCTCGTCGTGCGAAAAAAAAAATTGATACACGAAACCGAGGCTGTTTTGCGAAAAAAAAATTGAGACGGGAAAAGTGCGTCCGTGGGCGGAAAAAAAAATGGAGAGGCGAAACCATCCTCGTCGTACGAAAAAAAAAAATTGATACACGAAACCGAGGCTGTTTTGCGAAAAAAAAATGAGACGGGAAAATGGCGTCCGTGGGCGGAAAAAATAATGGAGCCGCGAAACCATCCTCGTCGTGCGAAAAAAAAAATTGATACACGAAACCGAGGCTGTTTTGAGAAAAAATATTGAGACGGGAAAATGGCGTCCGTGGGCGGAAAAAAAAAATGGAGACGCGAAACCATCCTCGTCGTGCGAAAAAAAAAATTGATACACGAAACCGAGGCTGTTTTGCGAAAAAAAGTGGAGACGGGAAAATGGCGTCCGTGGGCGGAAAGAAAAAATGGAGAGGCGAAACCATCCTCGTCGTGCGAAAAAAAAAATTGATACACGAAACCGACGCTGTTTTGCGAAAAAAAATTGAGACGGGAAAATGGCGTCCGTGGGCGGAAAAAAAAATGGAGAGGCGAAACCATCCTCGTCGTGCGAGAAAAAAAATTGATACACGAAACCGAGGCTGTTATGCGAAAAAAAATTGAGACGGGAAAATGGCGTCCGTGGGCGGAAAAAAAAATGGAGCCGCGAAACCATCCTCGTCGTGCGAAAAAAAAAAATTAATACACGAAACCGAGGCTGTTTTGCGAAAAAAAATGGAGACGGGAAAATGGCGTCCGTGGGCGGAAAAAAAAATGGAGAGGCGAAACCATCCTCGTCGTGCGAAAAAAAAAAATTGATACACGAAACCGAGGCTGTTTTGCGAAAAAAAATTGAGACGGGAAAATGGCGTCCGTGGGCGAAAAAAAAATGGAGAGGCGAAACCATCCTCGTCGTGCGAAAAAAAAAATTGATACACGAAACCGAGGCTGTTTTGCGAAAAAAAATGGAGACGGGAAAATGGCGTCCGTGGGCGGAAAAAAAAATGGAGAGGCTAAACCATCCTCGTCGTGCGAAAAAAAAAATTGATACACGAAACCGACGCTGTTTTGCGAAAAAAAAATGAGACGGGAAAATTGCGTCCGTGGGCGGAAAAAAAAATGGAGAGGCGAAACCATCCTCGTCGTGCGAAAAAAAAAATTGATACACGAAACCGAGGCTGTTTTGCGAAAAAAAAATTGAGACGGGAAAAGTGCGTCCGTGGGCGGAAAAAAAAATGGAGAGGCGAAACCATCCTCGTCGTACGAAAAAAAAAAATTGATACACGAAACCGAGGCTGTTTTGCGAAAAAAAAATGAGACGGGAAAATGGCGTCCGTGGGCGGAAAAAATAATGGAGCCGCGAAACCATCCTCGTCGTGCGAAAAAAAAAATTGATACACGAAACCGAGGCTGTTTTGAGAAAAAATATTGAGACGGGAAAATGGCGTCCGTGGGCGGAAAAAAAAAATGGAGACGCGAAACCATCCTCGTCGTGCGAAAAAAAAAATTGATACACGAAACCGAGGCTGTTTTGCGAAAAAAAGTGGAGACGGGAAAATGGCGTCCGTGGGCGGAAAGAAAAAATGGAGAGGCGAAACCATCCTCGTCGTGCGAAAAAAAAAATTGATACACGAAACCGACGCTGTTTTGCGAAAAAAAATTGAGACGGGAAAATGGCGTCCGTGGGCGGAAAAAAAAATGGAGAGGCGAAACCATCCTCGTCGTGCGAGAAAAAAAATTGATACACGAAACCGAGGCTGTTATGCGAAAAAAAATTGAGACGGGAAAATGGCGTCCGTGGGCGGAAAAAAAAATGGAGCCGCGAAACCATCCTCGTCGTGCGAAAAAAAAAAATTAATACACGAAACCGAGGCTGTTTTGCGAAAAAAAATTGAGACGGGAAAATGGCGTCCCTGGGCGGAAAAAAAAATGGAGAGGCGAAACCATCCTCGTCGTGCGAAAAAAAAAAATTGATACACGAAACCGAGGCTGTTTTGCGAAAAAAAATTGAGACGGGAAAATGGCGTCCGTGGGCGGAAAAAAAAATGGAGAGGCGAAACCATCCTCGTCGTGCGAAAAAAAAAATTGATACACGAAACCGAGGCTGTTTTGCGAAAAAAAATGGAGACGGGAAAATGGCGTCCGTGGGCGGAAAAAAAAATGGAGAGGCGAAACCATCCTCGTCGTGCGAAAAAAAAAATTGATACACGAAACCGACGCTGTTTTGCGAAAAAAAATGGAGACGGGAAAACGGCGTCCGTGGGCGGAAAAAAAAATGGAGAGGCGAAACCATCCTCGTCGTGCGAAAAAAAAAATTGATACACGAAACCGAGGCTGTTTTGCGAAAAAAAATTGAGACGGGAAAATGGCGTCCGTGGACGGAAAAAAAAAAATGCAGACGCGAAACCATCCTCGTCGTGCGAAAAAAAAAATTGATACATGAAACCGAGGCTGTTTTGCGAAAAAAAATTGAGACGGGAAAATGGCGTCCGTGGGCGGAAAAAAAAATGGAGAGGCGAAACCATCCTAGTCGTGCGAAAAAAAAAATTGATACACGAAACCGACGATGTTTTGCGAAAAAAAATTGAGACGGGAAAATTGCGTCCGTGGGCGGAAAAAAAAATGGAGAGGCGAAACCATCCTCGTCGTGCGAAAAAAAAAAATGATACACGAAACCGACGCTGTTTTGCGAAAAAAAATTGAGACGGGAAAATTGCGTCCGTGGGCGGAAAAAAAAACGGAGAGGCGAAACCATCCTCGTCCTGCGAAAAAAAAAATTGATACATGAAACTGAGGCTGTTTTGCGAAAAAAAGTGGAGACGGGAAAATGGCGTCCGTGGGCGGAAAGAAAAAATGGAGAGGCGAAACCATCCTCGTCGTGCGAAAAAAAAAATTGATACACGAAACCGAGGCTGTTTTGCGAAAAAAAATGGAGACGGGAAAATGGCGTCCGTGGGTGGAAAAAAAAATGGAGAGGCGAAACCATCCTCGTCGTGCGAAAAAAAAAAATTAATACACGAAACCGAGGCTGTTTTGCGAAAAAAAATTGAGACGGGAAAATGGCGTCCGTGGGCGGAAAAAAAAAATGGAGAGGCGAAACCATCCTCGTCGTGCGAAAAAAAAAAATTGATACACGAAACCGAGGCTGTTTTGCGAAAAAAAATGGAGACGGGAAAATTGTGTCCGTGGGCGGAAAAAAAAATGGAGAGGCGAAACCATCCTCGTCGTGCGAAAAAAAAAATTGATACACGAAACCGACGCTGTTTTGCGAAAAAAAATGGAGACGGGAAAACGGCGTCCGTGGGCGGAAAAAAAAATGGAGAGGCGAAACCATCCTCGTCGTGCGAAAAAAAAAATTGATACACGAAACCGAGGCTGTTTTGCGAAAAAAAATTGAGACGGGAAAACGGCGTCCGTGGGCGGAAAAAAAAATGGAGAGGCGAAACCATTCTCGTTGTGCGAAAAAAAAAATTGATACACGAAACCGAGGCTGTTTTGCGAAAAAAAATGGAGACGGGAAAATGGCGTCCGTGGGCGGAAAAAAAAAATGGAGAGGCGAAACCATCCTCGTCGTGCGAAAAAAAAAATTGATACACGAAACCGACGCTGTTTTGCGAAAAAAAATTGAGACGGGAAAATGGCGTCCGTGGGCGGAAAAAAAAATGGAGAGGCGAAACCATCCTCGTCGTGCGAAAAAAAAAATTGATACACGAAACCGAGGCTGTTTTGCGAAAAAAAATTGAGACGGGAAAATTGCGTCCGTGGGCGGAAAAAAAAATGGAGAGGCGAAACCATCCTCGTCGTGCGAAAAAAAAAAATGATACACGAAACCGACGCTGTTTTGCGAAAAAAAATTGAGACGGGAAAATTGCGTCCGTGGGCGGAAAAAAAAATGTAGAGGCGAAACCATCCTCGTCGTGCGAAAAAAAAAATTGATACACGAAACCGAGGCTGTTTTGCGAAAAAAAATTGAGACGGGAAAATGGCGTCCGTGGGTGGAAAAAAAAATGGAGAGGCGAAACCATCCTCGTCGTGCGAAAAAAAAAATTGATACACGAAACCGAGGCTGTTTTGCGAAAAAAAATTGAGACGGGAAAATGGCGTCCGTGGGCGGAAAAAAAAATGGAGAGGCGAAACCATCCTCGTTGTTCGAAAAAGAAAATTGATACACGAAACCGAGGCTGTTTTGCGAAAAAAAATTGAGACGGGAAAATGGCGTCCGTGGGCGGAAAAAAAAAATGGAGACGCGAAACCATCCTCGTCGTGCGAAAAAAAAAATTGATACACGAAACCGACGCTGTTTTGCGAAAAAAAATTGAGACGGGAAAATGGCGTCCGTGGGCGGAAAAAAAAATGGAGAGGCGAAACCATCCTCGTCGTGCGAAAAAAAAAATTGATACACGAAACCGAGGCTGTTTTGCGAAAAAAAATTGAGACGGGAAAATTGCGTCCGTGGGCGGAAAAAAAAATGGAGAGGCGAAACCATCCTCGTCGTGCGAAAAAAAAAAATGATACACGAAACCGACGCTGTTTTGCGAAAAAAAATTGAGACGGGAAAATTGCGTCCGTGGGCGGAAAAAAAAATGTAGAGGCGAAACCATCCTCGTCGTGCGAAAAAAAAAATTGATACACGAAACCGAGGCTGTTTTGCGAAAAAAAATTGAGACGGGAAAATGGCGTCCGTGGGCGGAAAAAAAAATGGAGACGCGAAACCATCCTCGTCGTGCGAAAAAAATAATTGATACACGAAACCGAGGCTGTTTTGCGAAAAAAAATTGAGACGGGAAAATTGCGTCCGTGGGCGGAAAAAAAAATGGAGAGGCGAAACCATCCTCGTCGTGCGAAAAAAAAAAATGATACACGAAACCGACGCTGTTTTGCGAAAAAAAATTGAGACGGGAAAATTGCGTCCGTGGGCGGAAAAAAAAATGTAGAGGCGAAACCATCCTCGTCGTGCGAAAAAAAAAATTGATACACGAAACCGAGGCTGTTTTGCGAAAAAAAATTGAGACGGGAAAATGGCGTCCGTGGGCGGAAAAAAAAATGGAGAGGCGAAACCATCCTCGTCGTGCGAAAAAAAAAATTGATACACGAAACCGAGGCTGTTTTGCGAAAAAAAATTGAGACGGGAAAATGGCGTCCGTGGACGGAAAAAAAAAAATGCAGACGCGAAACCATCCTCGTCGTGCGAAAAAAAAAATTGATACACGAAACCGAGGCTGTTTTGCGAAAAAAAATTGAGACGGGAAAATGGCGTCCGTGGGCGGAAAAAAAAATGGAGAGGCGAAACCATCCTCGTCGTGCGAAAAAAAAAATTAATACACGAAACCGAGGCTGTTTTGCGAAAAAAAATTGAGACGGGAAAATTGCGTCCGTGGGCGGAAAAAAAAATGGAGAGGCGAAACCATCCTCGTCGTGCGAAAAAAAAAATTAATACACGAAACCGAGGCTGTTTTGCGAAAAAAAATTGAGACGGGAAAATGGCGTCCGTGGGCGGAAAAAAAAAATGGAGACGCGAAACCATCCTCGTCGTGCGAAAAAAAAAATTGATACACGAAACCGAGGCTGTTTTGCGAAAAAAAATTGAGACGGGAAAATGGCGTCCGTGGGCGGAAAAAAAAATGGAGAGGCGAAACCATCCTCGTCGTGCGAAAAAAAAAATTGATACACGAAACCGAGGCTGTTTTGCGAAAAAAAATGGAGACGGGAAAATGGCGTCCGTGGGCGGAAAAAAAAATGGAGAGGCGAAACCATCCTCGTCGTGCGAAAAAAAAAATTGATACACGAAACCGACGCTGTTTTGCGAAAAAAAATGGAGACGGGAAAACGGCGTCCGTGGGCGGAAAAAAAAATGGAGAGGCGAAACCATCCTCGTCGTGCGAAAAAAAAAATTGATACACGAAACCGAGGCTGTTTTGCGAAAAAAAATTGAGACGGGAAAATGGCGTCCGTGGACGGAAAAAAAAAAATGCAGACGCGAAACCATCCTCGTCGTGCGAAAAAAAAAATTGATACACGAAACCGAGGCTGTTTTGCGAAAAAAAATTGAGACGGGAAAATGGCGTCCGTGGGCGGAAAAAAAAATGGAGAGGCGAAACCATCCTAGTCGTGCGAAAAAAAAAATTGATACACGAAACCGACGATGTTTTGCGAAAAAAAATTGAGACGGGAAAATTGCGTCCGTGGGCGGAAAAAAAAATGGAGAGGCGAAACCATCCTCGTCGTGCGAAAAAAAAAAATGATACACGAAACCGACGCTGTTTTGCGAAAAAAAATTGAGACGGGAAAATTGCGTCCGTGGGCGGAAAAAAAAACGGAGAGGCGAAACCATCCTCGTCCTGCGAAAAAAAAAATTGATACATGAAACTGAGGCTGTTTTGCGAAAAAAAGTGGAGACGGGAAAATGGCGTCCGTGGGCGGAAAGAAAAAATGGAGAGGCGAAACCATCCTCGTCGTGCGAAAAAAAAAATTGATACACGAAACCGAGGCTGTTTTGCGAAAAAAAATGGAGACGGGAAAATGGCGTCCGTGGGCGGAAAAAAAAATGGAGAGGCGAAACCATCCTCGTCGTGCGAAAAAAAAAAATTAATACACGAAACCGAGGCTGTTTTGCGAAAAAAAATTGAGACGGGAAAATGGCGTCCGTGGGCGGAAAAAAAAAATGGAGAGGCGAAACCATCCTCGTCGTGCGAAAAAAAAAAATTGATACACGAAACCGAGGCTGTTTTGCGAAAAAAAATGGAGACGGGAAAATTGTGTCCGTGGGCGGAAAAAAAAATGGAGAGGCGAAACCATCCTCGTCGTGCGAAAAAAAAAATTGATACACGAAACCGACGCTGTTTTGCGAAAAAAAATGGAGACGGGAAAACGGCGTCCGTGGGCGGAAAAAAAAATGGAGAGGCGAAACCATCCTCGTCGTGCGAAAAAAAAAATTGATACACGAAACCGAGGCTGTTTTGCGAAAAAAAATTGAGACGGGAAAACGGCGTCCGTGGGCGGAAAAAAAAATGGAGAGGCGAAACCATTCTCGTTGTGCGAAAAAAAAAATTGATACACGAAACCGAGGCTGTTTTGCGAAAAAAAATGGAGACGGGAAAATGGCGTCCGTGGGCGGAAAAAAAAAATGGAGAGGCGAAACCATCCTCGTCGTGCGAAAAAAAAAATTGATACACGAAACCGACGCTGTTTTGCGAAAAAAAATTGAGACGGGAAAATGGCGTCCGTGGGCGGAAAAAAAAATGGAGAGGCGAAACCATCCTCGTCGTGCGAAAAAAAAAATTGATACACGAAACCGAGGCTGTTTTGCGAAAAAAAATTGAGACGGGAAAATTGCGTCCGTGGGCGGAAAAAAAAATGGAGAGGCGAAACCATCCTCGTCGTGCGAAAAAAAAAAATGATACACGAAACCGACGCTGTTTTGCGAAAAAAAATTGAGCCGGGAAAATTGCGTCCGTGGGCGGAAAAAAAAATGTAGAGGCGAAACCATCCTCGTCGTGCGAAAAAAAAAATTGATACACGAAACCGAGGCTGTTTTGCGAAAAAAAATTGAGACGGGAAAATGGCGTCCGTGGGCGGAAAAAAAAATGGAGAGGCGAAACCATCCTCGTCGTGCGAAAAAAAAAATTGATACACGAAACCGAGGCTGTTTTGCGAAAAAAAATTGAGACGGGAAAATGGCGTCCGTGGGCGGAAAAAAAAATGGAGAGGCGAAACCATCCTCGTTGTTCGAAAAAGAAAATTGATACACGAAACCGAGGCTGTTTTGCGAAAAAAAATTGAGACGGGAAAATGGCGTCCGTGGGCGGAAAAAAAAAATGGAGACGCGAAACCATCCTCGTCGTGCGAAAAAAAAAATTGATACACGAAACCGACGCTGTTTTGCGAAAAAAAATTGAGACGGGAAAATGGCGTCCGTGGGCGGAAAAAAAAATGGAGAGGCGAAACCATCCTCGTCGTGCGAAAAAAAAAATTGATACACGAAACCGAGGCTGTTTTGCGAAAAAAAATTGAGACGGGAAAATTGCGTCCGTGGGCGGAAAAAAAAATGGAGAGGCGAAACCATCCTCGTCGTGCGAAAAAAAAAAATGATACACGAAACCGACGCTGTTTTGCGAAAAAAAATTGAGACGGGAAAATTGCGTCCGTGGGCGGAAAAAAAAATGTAGAGGCGAAACCATCCTCGTCGTGCGAAAAAAAAAATTGATACACGAAACCGAGGCTGTTTTGCGAAAAAAAATTGAGACGGGAAAATGGCGTCCGTGGGCGGAAAAAAAAATGGAGACGCGAAACCATCCTCGTCGTGCGAAAAAAAAAATTGATACACGAAACCGAGGCTGTTTTGCGAAAAAAAATTGAGACGGGAAAATTGCGTCCGTGGGCGGAAAAAAAAATGGAGAGGCGAAACCATCCTCGTCGTGCGAAAAAAAAAATTAATACACGAAACCGAGGCTGTTTTGCGAAAAAAAATTGAGACGGGAAAATGGCGTCCCTGGGCGGAAAAAAAAATGGAGACGCGAAACTATCCGCGTCGTGCGAAAAAAAAAATTGATACACGAAACCGACGCTGTTTTGCGAAAAAAAATTGAGACGGGAAAATTGCGCCCGTGGGCGGAAAAAAAAATGGAGAGGCGAAACCATCCTCGTCGTGCGAAAAAAAAAATTGATACACGAAACTGACGCTATTTTGCGAAAAAAAATTGAGACGGGAAAACGGCGTCCGTGGGCGGAAAAAAAAATGGAGCCGTAAAACCATCCTCGTCGTGCGAAAAAAAAAATTGATACACGAAACCGAGGCTGTTTTGCGAAAAAAAATTGAGACGGGAAAATTGCGTCCGTGGGCGGAAAAAAAAATGGAGACGCGAAACCATCCTCGTCGTGCGAAAAAAAAAATTGATACACGAAACCGAGGCTGTTTTGCGAAAAAAAATTGAGACGGGAAAACGGCGTCCGTGGGCGGAAAAAAAAAAATGGAGAGGCGAAACCATCCTCGTCGTGCGAAAAAAAAAATTGATACACGAAACCGAGGCTGTTTTGCGAGAAAAAATTGAGACGGGAAAATTGCGTCCGTGGGCGGAAAAAAAAATGGAGAGGCGAAACCATCCTCATCGTGCGAAAAAAAAAATTGATACACGAAACCGAGGCTGTTTTGCGAAAAAAAATTGAGACGGGAAAACGGCGTCCGTGGGCGGAAAAAAAAATGGAGACGCGAAACCATCCTCGTCGTGCGAAAAAAAAAATTAATACAGGAAACCGAGGCTGTTTTGCGAAAAAAAATTGAGACGGGAAAATGGCGTCCGTGGGCGGAAAAAAAAATGGAGAGGCGAAACCATCCTCGTCGTGCGAAAAAAAAAAATTGATACACGAAACCGAGGCTGTTTTGCGAAAAAAAAATGAGCCGCGAAAATGGCATCCGTGGGCGGAAAAAAAAATGGAGCCGCGAAACCATCCTCGTCGTGCGAAAAAGAAAATTGATACACGAAACCGAGGCTGTTTTGCGAAAAAAAATTGAGACGGGAAAATGGCGTCCGTGGGCGCAAAAAAAAATGGAGGCGCGAAACCATCCTCGTCGTGCGAAAAAAAAAATTGATACACGAAACCGACGCTGTTTTTCGAAAAAAAATTGAGACGGGAAAAGTGCGTCCGAGGGCGGAAAAAAAAATGTAGAGGCGAAACCATCCTCGTCGTGCGAAAAAAAAAATTAATACACGAAACCGAGGCTGTTTTGCGAAAAAAAATTGAGACGGGAAAATGGCGTCCCTGGGCGGAAAAAAAAATGGAGACGCGAAAACATCCGCGTCGTGCGAAAAAAAAAATTGATACACGAAACCGACGCTGTTTTGCGAAAAAAAATTGAGACGGGAAAATTGCGCCCGTGGGCGGAAAAAAAAATGGAGAGGCGAAACCATCCTCGTCGTGCGGAAAAAAAAAATTGATACACGAAACCCACGCTGTTTTGCGAAAAAAAATTGCGACGGGTAAATGGCGTCCGTGGGCGAAAAAAAAAATGGAGGCGCGAAACCATCCTCGTCGTGCGAAAAAAAAAATTGATACACGAAACCGAGGCTGTTTTGCGAAAAAAAATTGAGACGGGAAAATGGCGTCCGTGGGCGGAAAAAAAAATGGAGAGGCGAAACCATCCTCGTCGTGCGAAAAAAAAAATTGATACACGAAACCGAGGCTGTTTTGCGAAAAAAAATGGAGACGGGAAAATGGCGTCCGTGGGCGGAACAAAAAATGGAGACGCGAAACCATCCTCGTCGTGCGAAAAAAAAAATTGATACACGAAACCGACGCTGTTTTGCGAAAAAAAATTGAGACGGGAAAATTGCGTCCCTGGGCGGAAAAAAAAATGGAGACGCGAAACCATCCTCGTCGTGCGAAAAAAAAAATTGATACACGAAACCGACGCTATTTTGCGAAAAAAAATTGAGACGGGAAAACGGCGTCCGTGGGCGGAAAAAAAAATGGAGCCGTAAAACCATCCTCGTCGTGCGAAAAAAAAAATTGATACACGAAACCGAGGCTGTTTTGCGAAAAAAAATTGAGACGGGAAAATGGCGTCCGTGGGCGGAAAAAAAAATGGAGAGGCGAAACCATCCTCGTCGTGCGAAAAAAAAAATTGATACACGAAACCGAGGCTGTTTTGCGAAAAAAAATTGAGACGGGAAAATTGCGTCCGTGGGCGGAAAAAAAAATGGAGAGGCGAAACCATCCTCGTCGTGCGAAAAAAAAAAATGATACACGAAACCGAGGCTGTTTTGCGAAAAAAAATTGAGACGGGAAAATTGCGTCCGTGGGCGGAAAAAAAAATGTAGAGGCGAAACCATCCTCGTCGTGCGAAAAAAAAAATTGATACACGAAACCGAGGCTGTTTTGCGAAAAAAAATTGAGACGGGAAAATGGCGTCCGTGGGCGGAAAAAAAAATGGAGAGGCGAAACCATCCTCGTCGTGCGAAAAAAAAAATTGATACACGAAACCGAGGCTGTTTTGCGAAAAAAAATTGAGACGGGAAAATGGCGTCCGTGGGCGGAAAAAAAAATGGAGAGGCGAAACCATCCTCGTTGTTCGAAAAAGAAAATTGATACACGAAACCGAGGCTGTTTTGCGAAAAAAAATTGAGACGGGAAAATGGCGTCCGTGGGCGGAAAAAAAAAATGGAGACGCGAAACCATCCTCGTCGTGCGAAAAAAAAAATTGATACACGAAACCGACGCTGTTTTGCGAAAAAAAATTGAGACGGGAAAATGGCGTCCGTGGGCGGAAAAAAAAATGGAGAGGCGAAACCATCCTCGTCGTGCGAAAAAAAAAATTGATACACGAAACCGAGGCTGTTTTGCGAAAAAAAATTGAGACGGGAAAATTGCGTCCGTGGGCGGAAAAAAAAATGGAGAGGCGAAACCATCCTCGTCGTGCGAAAAAAAAAAATGATACACGAAACCGACGCTGTTTTGCGAAAAAAAATTGAGACGGGAAAATTGCGTCCGTGGGCGGAAAAAAAAATGTAGAGGCGAAACCATCCTCGTCGTGCGAAAAAAAAAATTGATACACGAAACCGAGGCTGTTTTGCGAAAAAAAATTGAGACGGGAAAATGGCGTCCGTGGGCGGAAAAAAAAATGGAGACGCGAAACCATCCTCGTCGTGCGAAAAAAAAAATTGATACACGAAACCGAGGCTGTTTTGCGAAAAAAAATTGAGACGGGAAAATTGCGTCCGTGGGCGGAAAAAAAAATGGAGAGGCGAAACCATCCTCGTCGTGCGAAAAAAAAAATTAATACACGAAACCGAGGCTGTTTTGCGAAAAAAAATTGAGACGGGAAAATGGCGTCCCTGGGCGGAATAAAAAAATGGAGACGCGAAACTATCCGCGTCGTGCGAAAAAAAAAATTGATACACGAAACCGACGCTGTTTTGCGAAAAAAAATTGAGACGGGAAAATTGCGCCCGTGGGCGGAAAAAAAAATGGAGAGGCGAAACCATCCTCGTCGTGCGAAAAAAAAAATTGATACACGAAACCGACGCTATTTTGCGAAAAAAAATTGAGACGGGAAAACGGCGTCCGTGGGCGGAAAAAAAAATGGAGCCGTAAAACCATCCTCGTCGTGCGAAAAAAAAAATTGATACACGAAACCGAGGCTGTTTTGCGAAAAAAAATTGAGACGGGAAAATTGCGTCCGTGGGCGGAAAAAAAAATGGAGACGCGAAACCATCCTCGTCGTGCGAAAAAAAAAATTGATACACGAAACCGAGGCTGTTTTGCGAAAAAAAATTGAGACGGGAAAACGGCGTCCGTGGGCGGAAAAAAAAAAATGGAGAGGCGAAACCATCCTCGTCGTGCGAAAAAAAAAATTGATACACGAAACCGAGGCTGTTTTGCGAGAAAAAATTGAGACGGGAAAATTGCGTCCGTGGGCGGAAAAAAAAATGGAGAGGCGAAACCATCCTCATCGTGCGAAAAAAAAAATTGATACACGAAACCGAGGCTGTTTTGCGAAAAAAAATTGAGACGGGAAAACGGCGTCCGTGGGCGGAAAAAAAAATGGAGACGCGAAACCATCCTCGTCGTGCGAAAAAAAAAATTAATACAGGAAACCGAGGCTGTTTTGCGAAAAAAAATTGAGACGGGAAAATGGCGTCCGTGGGCGGAAAAAAAAATGGAGAGGCGAAACCATCCTCGTCGTGCGAAAAAAAAAAATTGATACACGAAACCGAGGCTGTTTTGCGAAAAAAAAATGAGCCGCGAAAATGGCATCCGTGGGCGGAAAAAAAAATGGAGCCGCGAAACCATCCTCGTCGTGCGAAAAAGAAAATTGATACACGAAACCGAGGCTGTTTTGCGAAAAAAAATTGAGACGGGAAAATGGCGTCCGTGGGCGCAAAAAAAAATGGAGGCGCGAAACCATCCTCGTCGTGCGAAAAAAAAAATTGATACACGAAACCGACGCTGTTTTTCGAAAAAAAATGGAGACGGGAAAAGTGCGTCCGAGGGCGGAAAAAAAAATGTAGAGGCGAAACCATCCTCGTCGTGCGAAAAAAAAAATTAATACACGAAACCGAGGCTGTTTTGCGAAAAAAAATTGAGACGGGAAAATGGCGTCCCTGGGCGGAAAAAAAAATGGAGACGCGAAAACATCCGCGTCGTGCGAAAAAAAAAATTGATACACGAAACCGACGCTGTTTTGCGAAAAAAAATTGAGACGGGAAAATTGCGCCCGTGGGCGGAAAAAAAAATGGAGAGGCGAAACCATCCTCGTCGTGCGGAAAAAAAAAATTGATACACGAAACCCACGCTGTTTTGCGAAAAAAAATTGCGACGGGTAAATGGCGTCCGTGGGCGAAAAAAAAAATGGAGGCGCGAAACCATCCTCGTCGTGCGAAAAAAAAAATTGATACACGAAACCGAGGCTGTTTTGCGAAAAAAAATTGAGACGGGAAAATGGCGTCCGTGGGCGGAAAAAAAAATGGAGAGGCGAAACCATCCTCGTCGTGCGAAAAAAAAAATTGATACACGAAACCGAGGCTGTTTTGCGAAAAAAAATGGAGACGGGAAAATGGCGTCCGTGGGCGGAACAAAAAATGGAGACGCGAAACCATCCTCGTCGTGCGAAAAAAAAAATTGATACACGAAACCGACGCTGTTTTGCGAAAAAAAATTGAGACGGGAAAATTGCGTCCCTGGGCGGAAAAAAAAATGGAGAGGCGAAACCATCCTCGTCGTGCGAAAAAAAAAATTGATACACGAAACCGACGCTATTTTGCGAAAAAAAATTGAGACGGGAAAACGGCGTCCGTGGGCGGAAAAAAAAATGGAGCCGTAAAACCATCCTCGTCGTGCGAAAAAAAAAATTGATACACGAAACCGAGGCTGTTTTGCAAAAAAAAATTGAGACGGGAAAATTGCGTCCGTGGGCGGAAAAAAAAATGGAGAGGCGAAACCATCCTCGTCGTGCGAAAAAAAAAATTGATACACGAAACCGACGCTGTTTTGCGAAAAAAAATTGAGACGGGAAAATGGCGTCCGTGGGCGGAACAAAAAATGGAGAGGCGAAACCATCCTCGTCGTGCGAAAAAAAAAATTGATACACGAAACCGAGGCTGTTTTGCGAAAAAAAATTGAGATGGGAAAATTGCGTCCGTGGGCGGAAAAAAAAATGGAGAGGCGAAACCATCCTCGTCGTGCGAAAAAAAAATTGATACACAAAACCGACGCTATTTTGCGAAAAAAAATTGAGACGGGAAAACGGCGTCCGTGGGCGGAAAAAAAAATGGAGCCGTAAAACCATCCTCGTCGTGCGAAAAAAAAAATTGATACACGAAACCGAGGCTGTTTTGCGAAAAAAAATTGAGACGGGAAAATTGCGTCCGTGGGCGGAAAAAAAAATGGAGAGGCGAAACCATCCTCGTCGTGCGAAAAAAAAAATTGATACACGAAACCGACGCTGTTTTGCGAAAAAAAATTGAGACGGGAAAACGGCGTCCGTGGGCGGAAAAAAAAATGGAGAGGCGAAACCATCCTCGTCGTGCGAAAAAAAAAATTGATACACGAAACCGAGGCTGTTTTGCGAAAAAAAATTGAGACGGGATAATGGCGTCCGTGGGCGGAAAAAAAAAATGGAGAGGCGAAATCATCCTCGTCGTGCGAAAAAAAAAATTGATACACGAAACCGAGGCTGTTTTGCGAAAAAAAATTGAGACGGGAAAATGGCGTCCGTGGGCGGAAAAAAAAATGGAGAGGCGAAACCATCCTCGTCGTGCGAAAAAAAAAATTGATACACGAAACCGACGCTGTTTTGCGAAAAAAAATGGAGACGGGAAAACGGCGTCCGTGGGCGGAAAAAAAAATGGAGAGGCGAAACCATCCTCGTCGTGCGAAAAAAAAAATTGATACACGAAACCGAGGCTGTTTTGCGAAAAAAAATTGAGACGGGATAATGGCGTCCGTGGGCGGAAAAAAAAAATGGAGAGGCGAAATCATCCTCGTCGTGCGAAAAAAAAAATTGATACACGAAACCGAGGCTGTTTTGCGAAAAAAAATTGAGACGGGAAAATGGCGTCCGTGGGCGGAAAAAAAAATGGAGAGGCGAAACCATCCTCGTCGTGCGAAAAAAAAAATTGATACACGAAACCGACGCTGTTTTGCGAAAAAAAATGGAGACGGGAAAACGGCGTCCGTGGGCGGAAAAAAAAATGGAGAGGCGAAACCATCCTCGTCGTGCGAAAAAAAAAATTGATACACGAAACCGAGGCTGTTTTGCGAAAAAAAATTGAGACGGGAAAATGGCGTCCGTGGGCGGAAAAAAAAAATGGAGACGCGAAACCATCCTCGTCGTGCGAAAAAAAAAAATTGATACACGAAACCGAGGCTGATTTGCGAAAAAAAATTGAGACGGGAAAATGGCGTCCCTGGGCGGAAAAAAAAATGGAGAGGCGAAACCATCCTCGTCGTGCGAAAAAAAAAATTGATACACGAAAACGAGGCTGTTTTGCGAAAAAAAAATGAGACGGGAAAACGGCGTCCGTGGGCGGAAAAAAAAATGGAGCCGCGAAACCATCCTCGTCGTGCGAAAAAAAAATTGATACACGAAACCGAGGCTGTTTTACGAAAAAAAATTGAGACGGGAAAAAGGCGTCCGTGGGCGGAAAAAAAAATGGAGACGCGAAACCATCCTCGTCGTGCGAAAAAAAAAATTAATACACTAAACCGAGGCTGTTTTGCGAAAAAAACTTGAGACGGGAAAATGGCGTCCCTGGGCGGAAAAAAAAATGGAGAGGCGAAACCATACTCGTCGTGCGAAAAAAAAAATTGATACACGAAACCGAGGCTGTTTTGCGAAAAAAAATTGAGACGGGAAAAGTGCGTCCGTGGGCGGAAAAAAAAATGGAGAGGCGAAACCATCCTCGTCGTGCGGAAAAAAAAAATTGATACACGAAACCGAGGCTGTTTTGCGAAAAAAAATTGAGACGGGAAAATTGTGTCCGTGGGCGGAAAAAAAAATGGAGACGCGAAACCATCCTCGTCGTGCGAAAAAAAAAATTGATACACGAAACCGACGCTGTTTTGCGAAAAAAAATTGAGACGGGAAAACGGCGTCCGTGGGCGGAAAAAAAAATGGAGCCGCGAAACCATCCTCGTCGTGCGAAAAAAAAAATTGATACACGAAACCGAGGCTGTTTTGCGAAAAAAAATTGAGACGGGAAAATTGCGTCCGTGGGCGGAAAAAAAAATGGAGAGGCGAAACCATCCTTGTCGTGCGAAAAAAAAAATTGATACACGAAACCGAGGCTGTTTTGCGAAAAAAAATTGAGACGGGAAAACGGCGTCCGTGGGCGGAAAGAAAAAATGGAGAGGCGAAAACATCCTCGTCGTGCGAAAAAAAAAATTGATACACGAAACCGAGGCTGTTTTGCGAAAAAAAATTGAGACGGGAAAAGTGCGTCCGTGGGCGGAAAAAAAAATGGAGACGCGAAACCATCCTCGTCGTGCGAAAAAAAAAATTGATACACGAAAACGAGGCTGTTTTGCGAAAAAAAAATGAGACGGGAAAACGGCGTCCGTGGGCGGAAAAAAAAATGGAGCCGCGAAACCATCCTCGTCGTGCGAAAAAAAAATTGATACACGAAACCGAGGCTGTTTTACGAAAAAAAATTGAGACGGGAAAAAGGCGTCCGTGGGCGGAAAAAAAAATGGAGACGCGAAACCATCCTCGTCGTGCGAAAAAAAAAATTATATACACGAAACCGAGGCTGTTTTGCGAAAAAAACTTGAGACGGGAAAATGGCGTCCCTGGGCGGAAAAAAAAATGGAGAGGCGAAACCATACTCGTCGTGCGAAAAAAAAAATTGATACACGAAACCGAGGCTGTTTTGCGAAAAAAAATTGAGACGGGAAAAGTGCGTCCGTGGGCGGAAAAAAAAATGGAGAGGCGAAACCATCCTCGTCGTGCGGAAAAAAAAAATTGATACACGAAACCGAGGCTGTTTTGCGAAAAAAAATTGAGACGGGAAAATTGTGTCCGTGGGCGGAAAAAAAAATGGAGACGCGAAACCATCCTCGTCGTGCGAAAAAAAAAATTGATACACGAAACCGACGCTGTTTTGCGAAAAAAAATTGAGACGGGAAAACGGCGTCCGTGGGCGGAAAAAAAAATGGAGCCGCGAAACCATCCTCGTCGTGCGAAAAAAAAAATTGATACAGGAAACCGAGGCTGTTTTGCGAAAAAAAATTGAGACGGGAAAATTGCGTCTGTGGGCGGAAAAAAAAATGGAGAGGCGAAACCATCCTTGTCGTGCGAAAAAAAAAATTGATACACGAAACCGAGGCTGTTTTGCGAAAAAAAATTGAGGCGGGAAAATTGCGTCCGTGGGCGGAAAAAAAAATGGAGAGGCGAAACCATCCTCGTCGTGCGAAAAAAAAAATTGATACACGAAACCGAGGCTGTTTTGCGAAAAAAAATTGAGACGGGAAAACGGCGTCCGTGGGCGGAAAAAAAAATGGAGCCGCGAAACCATCCTCGTCGTGCGAAAAAAAAAATTGATACACGAAACCGAGGCTGTTTTGCGAAAAAAAATTGAGACGGGAACATGGCGTCCGTGGGCGGAAAAAAAAATGGAGAGGCGAAACCATCCTCGTCGTGCGAAAAAAAAAATTAATACACGAAACCGAGGCTGTTTTGCGAAAAAAAATTGAGACGGGAAAATGGCGTCCGTGGGCGGAAAAAAAAATGGAGAGGCGAAACCATCCTCGTCGTGCGAAAAAAAAAATTGATACACGAAACCGAGGCTGTTCTGCGAAAAAAATTGAGACGGGAAAAGTGCGTCCGTGGGCGGAAAAAAAAATGGAGAGGCGAAACCATCCTCGTCGTGCGAAAAAAAAAAATTGATACACGAAACCGAGGCTGTTTTGCGAAAAAAAAATGAGACGGGAAAATGCCGTCCGTGGGCGGAAAAAAAAATGTAGAGGCGAAACCATCCTCGTCGTGCGAAAAAAAAAATTGATACATGAAACCGAGGCTGTTTTGCGAAAAAAAATGGAGACGGGAAAATGGCGTCCGTGGGCGGAAAGAAAAAATGGAGAGGCGAAACCATCCTCGTCGTGCGAAAAAAATAATTGATACACGAAACCGAGGCTGTTTTGCGAAAAAAAATTGAGACGGGAAAAGTGCGTCCATGGGCGGAAAAAAAAATGGAGCCGCGAAACCATCCTCGTCGTGCGAAAAAAAAAATTGATACACGAAACCGAGGGTGTTTTGCGAAAAAAAAATGAGACGGGAAAATGGCGTCCGTGGGCGGAAAAAAAAATGGAGCCGCGAAACCATCCTCGTCGTGCGAAAAAAAAAATTGATACACGAAACCGAGGCTGTTTTGCGAAAAAAAATTGAGACGGGAAAATGGCGTCCGTGGGCGGAAAAAAAAATGGAGAGGCGAAACCATCCTCGTCGTGCGAAAAAAAAAATTAATACAGGAAACCGAGGCTGTTTTGCGAAAAAAAATTGAGACGGGAAAATGGCGTCCGTGGGCGGAAAAAAAAATGGAGAGGCGAAACCATCCTCGTCGTGCGAAAAAAAAAATTGATACACGAAACCGAGGCTGTTTTGCGAAAAAAAATTGAGACGGGAAAAGTGCGTCCGTGGGCGGAAAAAAAAATGGAGAGGCGAAACCATCCTCGTCGTGCGAAAAAAAAAAATTGATACACGAAACCGAGGCTGTTTTGCGAAAAAAAAATGAGCCGCGAAAATGGCGTCCGTGGGCGGAAAAAAAAATGGAGCCGCGAAACCATCCTCGTCGTGCGAAAAAAAAAATTGATACACGAAACCGAGGCTGTTTTGCGAAAAAAAATTGAGACGGGAAAATGGCGTCCGTGGGCGTAAAAAAAAATGGAGGCGCGAAACCATCCTCGTCGTGCGAAAAAAAAAATTGATACACGAAACCGAGGCTGTTTTGCGAAAAAAAATTGAGACGGGAAAAGTGCGTCCGAGGGCGGAAAAAAAAATGTAGAGGCGAAACCATCCTCGTCCTGCGAAAAAAAAAATTGATACACGAAACCGAGGCTGTTTTGCGAAAAAAAATTGAGACGGGAAAATGGCGTCCGTGGGCGGAAAAAAAAATGGAGAGGCGAAACCATCCTCGTCGTGCGAAAAAAAAAATTGATACACGAAACCGAGGCTGTTTTGCGAAAAATAATTGAGACGGGAATATGGCGTCCGTGGGCGGAAAAAAAAATGGAGCCGCGAAACCATCCTCGTCGTGCGAAAAAAAAAATTAATACACGAAACCGAGGCTGTTTTGCGAAAAAAAATTGAGACGGGAAAATGGCGTCCCTGGGCGGAAAAAAAAATGGAGACGCGAAACCATCCGCGTCGTGCGAAAAAAATAATTGATACACGAAACCGAGGCTGTTTTGCGAAAAAAAATTGAGACGGGAAAAGTGCGTCCATGGGCGGAAAAAAAAATGGAGAGGCGAAACCATCCTCGTCGTGCGGAAAAAAAAATTGATACACGAAACCCACGCTGTTTTGCGAAAAAAAATTGAGACGGGTAAATGGCGTCCGTGGGCGAAAAAAAAAATGGAGGCGCGAAACCATCCTCGTCGTGCGAAAAAAAAAATTGATACACGAAACCGAGGCTGTTTTGCGAAAAAAAATTGAGACGGGAAAATGGCGTCCGTGGGCGGAAAAAAAAATGGAGAGGCGAAACCATCCTCGTCGTGCGAAAAAAAAAATTAATACAGGAAACCGAGGCTGTTTTGCGAAAAAAAATTGAGACGGGAAAATGGCGTCCGTGGGCGGAAAAAAAAATGGAGAGGCGAAACCATCCTCGTCGTGCGAAAAAAAAAATTGATACACGAAACCGAGGCTGTTTTGCGAAAAAAAATTGAGACGGGAAAAGTGCGTCCGTGGGCGGAAAAAAAAATGGAGAGGCGAAACCATCCTCGTCGTGCGAAAAAAAAAAATTGATACACGAAACCGAGGCTGTTTTGCGAAAAATAATTGAGACGGGAATATGGCGTCCGTGGGCGGAAAAAAAAATGGAGCCGTAAAACCATCCTCGTCGTGCAAAAAAAAAAATTAATACACGAAACCGAGGCTGTTTTGCGAAAAAAAATTGAGACGGGAAAATGGCGTCCGTGGGCGTAAAAAAAAATGGAGGCGCGAAACCATCCTCGTCGTGCGAAAAAAAAAATTGATACACGAAACCGAGGCTGTTTTGCGAAAAAAAATTGAGACGGGAAAAGTGCGTCCGAGGGCGGAAAAAAAAATGTAGAGGCGAAACCATCCTCGTCCTGCGAAAAAAAAAATTGATACACGAAACCGAGGCTGTTTTGCGAAAAAAAAATGAGACGGGAAAATGGCGTCCGTGGGCGGAAAAAAAAATGGAGAGGCGAAACCATCCTCGTCGTGCGAAAAAAAAAATTGATACACGAAACCGAGGCTGTTTTGCGAAAAATAATTGAGACGGGAATATGGCGTCCGTGGGCGGAAAAAAAAATGGAGCCGCGAAACCATCCTCGTCGTGCGAAAAAAAAAATTAATACACGAAACCGAGGCTGTTTTGCGAAAAAAAATTGAGACGGGAAAATGGCGTCCCTGGGCGGAAAAAAAAATGGAGACGCGAAACCATCCGCGTCGTGCGAAAAAAAAAATTGATACACGAAACCGAGGCTGTTTTGCGAAAAAAAATTGAGACGGGAAAAGTGCGCCCGTGGGCGGAAAAAAAAATGGAGAGGCGAAACCATCCTCGTCGTGCGGAAAAAAAAAATTGATACACGAAACCCACGCTGTTTTGCGAAAAAAAATTGAGACGGGTAAATGGCGTCCGTGGGCGAAAAAAAAAATGGAGGCGCGAAACCATCCTCGTCGTGCGAAAAAAAAAATTGATACACGAAACCGAGGCTGTTTTGCGAAAAAAAATTGAGACGGGAAAATGGCGTCCGTGGGCGGAAAAAAAAATGGAGAGGCGAAACCATCCTCGTCGTGCGAAAAAAAAAATTGATACACGAAACCGACGCTGTTTTGCGAAAAAAAATTGAGACGGGAAAATGGCGTCCGTGGGTGGAAAAAAAAAATGGAGACGCGAAACCATCCTCGTCGTGTGAAAAAAAAAATTGATACACGAAACCGACGCTGTTTTGTGAAAAAAAAATGAGACGGGAAAATGGCGTCCGTGGGCGGAAAAAAAAATGGAGAGGCGAAACCATCCTCATCGTGCGAAAAAAAAAATTGATACACGAAACCGACGCTGTTTTGCGAAAAATAATTGAGACGGGAATATGGCGTCCGTGGGCGGAAAAAAAAATGGAGCCGTAAAACCATCCTCGTCGTGCGAAAAAAAAAATTAATACACGAAACCGAGGCTGTTTTGCGAAAAAAAATTGAGACGGGAAAATGGCGTCCCTGGGCGGAAAAAAAAATGGAGACGCGAAACCATCCGCGTCGTGCGAAAAAAAAAATTGATACACGAAACCGACGCTGTTTTGCGAAAAAAAATTGAGACGGGAAAAGTGCGCCTGTGGGCGGAAAAAAAAATGGAGAGGCGAAACCATCCTCGTCGTGCGGAAAAAAAAAAATTGATACACGAAACCCACGCTGTTTTGCGAAAAAAAATTGAGACGGGTAAATGGCGTCCGTGGGCGAAAAAAAAAATGGAGGCGCGAAACCATCCTCGTCGTGCGAAAAAAAAAATTGATACACGAAACCGAGGCTGTTTTGCGAAAAAAAATTGAGACGGGAAAATGGCGTCCGTGGGCGGAAAAAAAAATGGAGAGGCGAAACCATCCTCGTCGTGCGAAAAAAAAAATTGATACACGAAACCGAGGCTGTTTTGCGAAAAAAAATTGAGACGGGAAAATGGCGTCCGTGGGTGGAAAAAAAAAATGGAGCCGCGAAACCATCCTCGTCGTGCGAAAAAAAAAATTGATACACGAAACCGAGGCTGTTTTGCGAAAAAAAAATGAGACGGGAAAATGGCGTCCGTGGGCGGAAAAAAAAATGGAGAGGCGAAACCATCCTCGTCGTGCGAAAAAAAAAATTGATACACGAAACCGAGGCTGTTTTGCGAAAAAAAATTAGAGACGGGAAAACGGCGTCCGTGGGCGGAAAAAAAAATGGAGAGGCGAAACCATCCTCGTTGTGCGAAAAAAAAAATTGATACACGAAACCGACGCTGTTTTGCGAAAAAAAATGGAGACGGGAAAATGGCGTCCGTGGGCGGAACAAAAAATGGAGACGCGAAACCATCCTCGTCGTGCGAAAAAAAAAATTGATACACGAAACCGAGGCTGTTTTGCGAAAAAAAATTGAGACGGGAAAATTGCGTCCGTGGGCGGAAAAAAAAATGGAGACGCGAAACCATCCTCGTCGTGCGAAAAAAAAAATTGATACACGAAACCGACGCTATTTTGCGAAAAAAAATTGAGACGGGAAAACGGCGTCCGTGGGCGGAAAAAAAAATGGAGCCGTGAAACCATCCTCGTCGTGCGAAAAAAAAAATTGATACACGAAACCGAGGCTGTTTTGCGAAAAAAAATTGAGACGGGAAAATTGTGTCCGTGGGCGGAAAAAAAAATGGAGAGGCGAAACCATCCTCGTCGTGCGAAAAAAAAAATTGATACACGAAACCGACGCTGTTTTGCGAAAAAAAATTGAGACGGGAAAACGGCGTCCGTGGGCGGAAAAAAAAATGGAGAGGCGAAACCATCCTCGTCGTGCGAAAAAAAAAATTGATACACGAAACCGAGGCTGTTTTGCGAAAAAAAATTGAGACGGGAAAATGGCGTCCGTGGGCGGAAAAAAAAAATGGAGAGGCGAAATCATCCTCGTCGTGCGAAAAAAAAAATTGATACACGAAACCGAGGCTGTTTTGCGAAAAAAAATTGAGACGGGAAAATGGCGTCCGTGGGCGGAAAAAAAAATGGAGAGGCGAAACCATCCTCGTCGTGCGAAAAAAAAATTGATACACGAAACCGACGCTGTTTTGCGAAAAAAAATTGAGACGGGAAAACGGCGTCCGTGGGCGGAAAAAAAAATGGAGAGGCGAAACCATCCTCGTTGTGCGAAAAAAAAAATTGATACACGAAACCGAGGCTGTTTTGCGAAAAAAAATTGAGACGGGAAAATGGCGTCCGTGGGCGGAAAAAAAAAATGGAGACGCGAAACCATCCTCGTCGTGCGAAAAAAAAAATTGATACACGAAACCGAGGCTGTTTTGCGAAAAAAAATTGAGACGGGAAAATGGCGTCCCTGGGCGGAAAAAAAAATGGAGAGGCGAAACCATCCTCGTCGTGCGAAAAAAAAAATTGATACACGAAACCGACGCTGTTTTGCGAAAAAAAATTGAGACGGGAAAACGGCGTCCGTGGGCGGAAAAAAAAATGGAGACGCGAAACCATCCTCGTCGTGCGAAAAAAAAAATTGATACACGAAACCGAGGCTGTTTTGCGAAAAAAAATTGAGACGGGAAAATGGCGTCCGTGGGCGGAAAAAAAAATGGAGAGGCGAAACCATCCTCGTCGTGCGAAAAAAAAAATTGATACACGAAACCGACGCTGTTTTGCGAAAAAAAATTGAGACGGGAAAACGGCGTCCGTGGGCGGAAAAAAAAATGGAGACGCGAAACCATCCTCGTCGTGCGAAAAAAAAAATTGATACACGAAACCGAGGCTGTTTTGCGAAAAAAAATTGAGACGGGAAAATTGCGTCCGCGGGCGGAAAAAAAAATGGAGAGGCGAAACCATCCTCGTCGTGCGAAAAAAAAAATTGATACACGAAACCGAGGCTGTTTTGCGAAAAAAAATGGAGACGGGAAAATGGCGTCCGTGGGCGGAAAGAAAAAATGGAGAGGCGAAAACATCCTCGTCGTGCAAAAAAAAAAATTGATACACGAAACCGAGGCTGTTTTGCGAAAAAAAATTGAGACGGGAAAAGTGCGTCCGTGGGCGGAAAAAAAAATGGAGACGCGAAACCATCCTCGTCGTGCGAAAAAAAAAATTGATACACGAAACCGAGGCTGTTTTGCGAAAAAAAAATGAGACGGGAAAATGGCGTCCCTGGGCGGAAAAAAAAATGGAGAGGCGAAACCATCCTCGTCGTGCGAAAAAAAAAATTGATACACGAAACCGACGCTGTTTTGCGAAAAAAAATTGAGACGGGAAAACGGCGTCCGTGGGCGGAAGAAAAAATGGAGGCGCGAAACCATCCTCGTCGTGCGAAAAAAAAAATTGATACACGAAACCGAGGCTGTTTTGCGAAAAAAAATTGAGACGGGAAAATGGCGTCCGTGGGCGGAAAAAAAAATGGAGAGGCGAAACCATCCTCGTCGTGCGAAAAAAAAAATTGATACACGAAACTGACGCTGTTTTGCGAAAAAAAATTGAGACGGGAAAACGGCGTCCGTGGGCGGAAAAAAAAATGGAGACGCGAAACCATCCTCGTCGTGCGAAAAAAAAAATTGATACACGAAACCGAGGCTGTTTTGCGAATAAAAATTGAGACGGGAAAATTGCGTCCGTGGGCGGAAAAAAAAATGGAGAGGCGAAACCATCCTCGTCGTGCGAAAAAAAAAATTGATACACGAAACCGAGGCTGTTTTGCGAAAAAAAATGGAGACGGGAAAATGGCGTCCGTGGGCGGAAAGAAAAAATGGAGAGGCGAAAACATCCTCGTCGTGCGAAAAAAAAAATTGATACACGAAACCGAGGCTGTTTTGCGAAAAAAAATTGAGACGGGAAAATGGCGTCCGTGGGCGGAAAAAAAAATGGAGACGCGAAACCATCCTCGTCGTGCGAAAAAAAAAATTGATACACGAAACCGAGGCTGTTTTGCGAAAAAAAAATGAGACGGGAAAACGGCGTCCGTGGGCGGAAAAAAAAATGGAGCCGCGAAACCATCCTCGTCGTGCGAAAAAAAAATTGATACACGAAACCGAGGCTGTTTTACGAAAAAAAATTGAGACGGGAAAAAGGCGTCCGTGGGCGGAAAAAAAAATGGAGACGCGAAACCATCCTCGTCGTGCGAAAAAAAAAATTAATACACGAAACCGAGGCTGTTTTGCGAAAAAAACTTGAGACGGGAAAATGGCGTCCCTGGGCGGAAAAAAAAATGGAGAGGCGAAACCATACTCGTCGTGCGAAAAAAAAAATTGATACACGAAACCGACGCTGTTTTGCGAAAAAAAATTGAGACGGGAAAAGTGCGTCCGTGGGCGGAAAAAAAAATGGAGAGGCGAAACCATCCTCGTCGTGCGGAAAAAAAAAATTGATACACGAAACCGAGGCTGTTTTGCGAAAAAAAATTGAGACGGGAAAATTGTGTCCGTGGGCGGAAAAAAAAATGGAGAGGCGAAACCATCCTCGTCGTGCGAAAAAAAAAATTGATACACGAAACCGAGGCTGTTTTGCGAAAAAAAATTGAGACGGGAAAACGGCGTCCGTGGGCGGAAAAAAAAATGGAGAGGCGAAACCATCCTCGTTGTGCGAAAAAAAAAATTGATACACGAAACCGAGGCTGTTTTGCGAAAAAAAATTGAGACGGGAAAATGGCGTCCGTGGGCGGAAAAAAAAAATGGAGACGCGAAACCATCCTCGTCGTGCGAAAAAAAAAATTGATACACGAAACCGAGGCTGTTTTGCGAAAAAAAATTGAGACGGGAAAATGGCGTCCCTGGGCGGAAAAAAAAATGGAGAGGCGAAACCATCCTCGTCGTGCGAAAAAAAAAATTGATACACGAAACCGACGCTGTTTTGCGAAAAAAAATTGAGACGGGAAAACGGCGTCCGTGGGCGGAAAAAAAAATGGAGACGCGAAACCATCCTCGTCGTGCGAAAAAAAAAATTGATACACGAAACCGAGGCTGTTTTGCGAAAAAAAATTGAGACGGGAAAATGGCGTCCGTGGGCGGAAAAAAAAATGGAGAGGCGAAACCATCCTCGTCGTGCGAAAAAAAAAATTGATACACGAAACCGACGCTGTTTTGCGAAAAAAAATTGAGACGGGGAAAACGGCGTCCGTGGGCGGAAAAAAAAATGGAGACGCGAAACCATCCTCGTCGTGCGAAAAAAAAAATTGATACACGAAACCGAGGCTGTTTTGCGAAAAAAAATTGAGACGGGAAAATTGCGTCCGCGGGCGGAAAAAAAAATGGAGAGGCGAAACCATCCTCGTCGTGCGAAAAAAAAAATTGATACACGAAACCGAGGCTGTTTTGCGAAAAAAAATGGAGACGGGAAAATGGCGTCCGTGGGCGGAAAGAAAAAATGGAGAGGCGAAAACATCCTCGTCGTGCGAAAAAAAAAATTGATACACGAAACCGAGGCTGTTTTGCGAAAAAAAATTGAGACGGGAAAAGTGCGTCCGTGGGCGGAAAAAAAAATGGAGACGCGAAACCATCCTCGTCGTGCGAAAAAAAAAATTGATACACGAAACCGAGGCTGTTTTGCGAAAAAAAAATGAGACGGGAAAATGGCGTCCCTGGGCGGAAAAAAAAATGGAGAGGCGAAACCATCCTCGTCGTGCGAAAAAAAAAATTGATACACGAAACCGACGCTGTTTTGCGAAAAAAAATTGAGACGGGAAAACGGCGTCCGTGGGCGGAAGAAAAAATGGAGGCGCGAAACCATCCTCGTCGTGCGAAAAAAAAAATTGATACACGAAACCGAGGCTGTTTTGCGAAAAAAAATTGAGACGGGAAAATGGCGTCCGTGGGCGGAAAAAAAAATGGAGAGGCGAAACCATCCTCGTCGTGCGAAAAAAAAAATTGATACACGAAACTGACGCTGTTTTGCGAAAAAAAATTGAGACGGGAAAACGGCGTCCGTGGGCGGAAAAAAAAATGGAGACGCGAAACCATCCTCGTCGTGCGAAAAAAAAAATTGATACACGAAACCGAGGCTGTTTTGCGAAAAAAAATTGAGACGGGAAAATTGCGTCCGTGGGCGGAAAAAAAAATGGAGAGGCGAAACCATCCTCGTCGTGCGAAAAAAAAAATTGATACACGAAACCGAGGCTGTTTTGCGAAAAAAAATGGAGACGGGAAAATGGCGTCCGTGGGCGGAAAGAAAAAATGGAGAGGCGAAAACATCCTCGTCGTGCGAAAAAAAAAATTGATACACGAAACCGAGGCTGTTTTGCGAAAAAAAATTGAGACGGGAAAATGGCGTCCGTGGGCGGAAAAAAAAATGGAGACGCGAAACCATCCTCGTCGTGCGAAAAAAAAAATTGATACACGAAACCGAGGCTGTTTTGCGAAAAAAAAATGAGACGGGAAAACGGCGTCCGTGGGCGGAAAAAAAAATGGAGCCGCGAAACCATCCTCGTCGTGCGAAAAAAAAATTGATACACGAAACCGAGGCTGTTTTACGAAAAAAAATTGAGACGGGAAAAAGGCGTCCGTGGGCGGAAAAAAAAATGGAGACGCGAAACCATCCTCGTCGTGCGAAAAAAAAAATTAATACACGAAACCGAGGCTGTTTTGCGAAAAAAACTTGAGACGGGAAAATGGCGTCCCTGGGCGGAAAAAAAAATGGAGAGGCGAAACCATACTCGTCGTGCGAAAAAAAAAATTGATACACGAAACCGACGCTGTTTTGCGAAAAAAAATTGAGACGGGAAAAGTGCGTCCGTGGGCGGAAAAAAAAATGGAGAGGCGAAACCATCCTCGTCGTGCGGAAAAAAAAAATTGATACACGAAACCGAGGCTGTTTTGCGAAAAAAAATTGAGACGGGAAAATTGTGTCCGTGGGCGGAAAAAAAAATGGAGAGGCGAAACCATCCTCGTCGTGCGAAAAAAAAAATTGATACACGAAACCGAGGCTGTTTTGCGAAAAAAAATTGAGACGGGAAAACGGCGTCCGTGGGCGGAAAAAAAAATGGAGCCGCGAAACCATCCTCGTCGTGCGAAAAAAAAAATTGATACACGAAACCGAGGCTGTTTTGCGAAAAAAAATTGAGACGGGAAAATGGCGTCCGTGGGCGGAAAAAAAAATGGAGAGGCGAAACCATCCTCGTCGTGCGAAAAAAAAAATTAATACACGAAACCGAGGCTGTTTTGCGAAAAAAAATTGAGACGGGAAAATGGCGTCCGTGGGCGGAAAAAAAAATGGAGAGGCGAAACCATCCTCGTCGTGCGAAAAAAAAATTGATACACGAAACCGAGGCTGTTCTGCGAAAAAAAATTGAGACGGGAAAAGTGCGTCCGTGGGCGGAAAAAAAAATGGAGAGGCGAAACCATCCTCGTCGTGCGAAAAAAAAAAATTGATACACGAAACCGAGGCTGTTTTGCGAAAAAAAAATGAGACGGGAAAATGCCGTCCGTGGGCGGAAAAAAAAATGTAGAGGCGAAACCATCCTCGTCGTGCGAAAAAAAAAATTGATACATGAAACCGAGGCTGTTTTGCGAAAAAAAATGGAGACGGGAAAATGGCGTCCGTGGGCGGAAAGAAAAAATGGAGAGGCGAAACCATCCTCGTCGTGCGAAAAAAAAAATTGATACACGAAACCGACGCTGTTTTGCGAAAAAAAATTGAGACGGGAAAAGTGCGTCCATGGGCGGAAAAAAAAATGGAGCCGCGAAACCATCCTCGTCGTGCGAAGAAAAAAATTGATACACGAAACCGAGGGTGTTTTGCGAAAAAAAAATGAGACGGGAAAATGGCGTCCGTGGGCGGAAAAAAAAATGGAGCCGCGAAACCATCCTCGTCGTGCGAAAAAAAAAATTGATACACGAAACTGAGGCTGTTTTGCGAAAAAAAATTGAGACGGGAAAATGGCGTCCGTGGGCGCAAAAAAAAATGGAGGCGCGAAACCATCCTCGTCGTGCGAAAAAAAAAATTGATACACGAAACCGACGCTGTTTTTCGAAAAAAAATTGAGACGGGAAAAGTGCGTCCGAGGGCGGAAAAAAAAATGTAGAGGCGAAACCATCCTCGTCCTGCGAAAAAAAAAATTGATAGACGAAACCGAGGCTGTTTTGCGAAAAAAAATGGATACGGGAAAATGGCGTCCGTGGGCGGAAAAAAAAATGGAGAGGCGAAACCATCCTCGTCGTGCGAAAAAAAAAATTGATACACGAAACCGACGCTGTTTTGCGAAAAATAATTGAGACGGGAATATGGCGTCCGTGGGCGGAAAAAAAAATGGAGCCGCGAAACCATCCTCGTCGTGCGAAAAAAAAAATTAATACACGAAACCGAGGCTGTTTTGCGAAAAAAAATGGAGACGGGAAAATGGCGTCCGTGGGCGGAAAAAAAAATGGAGAGGCGAAACCATCCTTGTCGTGCGAAAAAAAAAATTGATACACGAAACCGAGGCTGTTTTGCAAAAAAAAATGGAGACGGGAAAATGGCGTCCGTGGGCGGAAAAAAAAATGGAGAGGCGAAACCATCCTCGTCGTGCGAAAAAAAAAATTGATACACGAAACCGACGCTGTTTTGCGAAAAAAAATTGAGACGGGAAAAGTGCGTCCGTGGGCGGAAAAAAAAATGGAGAGGCGAAACCATCCTCGTCGTGCGGAAAAAAAAAATTGATACACGAAACCGAGGCTGTTTTGCGAAAAAAAATTGAGACGGGAAAATTGTGTCCGTGGGCGGAAAAAAAAATGGAGACGCGAAACAATCCTCGTCGTGCGAAAAAAAAAATTGATACACGAAACCGACGCTGTTTTGCGAAAAAAATTGAGACGGGAAAATTGCGTCCGTGGGCGGAAAAAAAAATGGAGAGGCGAAACCATCCTCGTCTTGCGAAAAAAAAAATTGATACACGAAACCGACGCTGTTTTGCGAAAAAAAATTGAGACGGGAAAACGGCGTCCGTGGGCGGAAAAAAAAATGGAGCCGCGAAACCATCCTCGTCGTGCGAAAAAAAAAATTGATACACGAAACCGAGGCTGTTTTGCGAAAAAAAATTGAGACGGGAAAATGGCGTCCGTGGGCGGAAAAAAAAATGGAGAGGCGAAACCATCCTCGTCGTGCGAAAAAAAAATTAATACACGAAACCGAGGCTGTTTTGCGAAAAAAAATTGAGACGGGAAAATGGCGTCCGTGGGCGGAAAAAAAAATGGAGAGGCGAAACCATCCTCGTCGTGCGAAAAAAAAATTGATACACGAAACCGAGGCTGTTTTGCGAAAAAAAATTGAGACGGGAAAATTGCGTCCGTGGGCGGAAAAAAAAATGGAGAGGAGCGAAACCATCCTCGTCGTGCGAAAAAAAAAATTGATACACGAAACCGACGCTGTTTTGCGAAAAAAAATTGAGACGGGAAAACGGCGTCCGTGGGCGGAAAAAAAAATGGAGCCGCGAAACCATCCTCGTCGTGCGAAAAAAAAAATTGATACACGAAACCGAGGCTGTTTTGCGAAAAAAAATTGAGACGGGAAAATGGCGTCCGTGGGCGGAAAAAAAAATGGAGAGGCGAAACCATCCTCGTCGTGCGAAAAAAAAAATTAATACACGAAACCGAGGCTGTTTTGCGAAAAAAAATTGAGACGGGAAAATGGCGTCCGTGGGCGGAAAAAAAAATGGAGAGGCGAAACCATCCTCGTCGTGCGAAAAAAAAATTGATACACGAAACCGAGGCTGTTCTGCGAAAAAAAATTGAGACGGGAAAAGTGCGTCCGTGGGCGGAAAAAAAAATGGAGAGGCGAAACCATCCTCGTCGTGCGAAAAAAAAAAATTGATACACGAAACCGAGGCTGTTTTGCGAAAAAAAAATGAGACGGGAAAATGCCGTCCGTGGGCGGAAAAAAAAATGTAGAGGCGAAACCATCCTCGTCGTGCGAAAAAAAAAATTGATACATGAAACAGAGGCTGTTTTGCGAAAAAAAATGGAGACGGGAAAATGGCGTCCGTGGGCGGAAAGAAAAAATGGAGAGGCGAAACCATCCTCGTCGTGCGAAAAAAAAAATTGATACACGAAACCGAGGCTGTTTTGCGAAAAAAAATTGAGACGGGAAAAGTGCGTCCATGGGCGGAAAAAAAATGGAGCCGCGAAACCATCCTCGTCGTGCGAAAAAAAAAATTGATACACGAAACCGACGCTGTTTTGCGAAAAAAAATTGAGACGGGAAAAGTGCGTCCGTGGGCGGAAAAAAAAATGGAGAGGCGAAACCATCCTCGTCGTGCGGAAAAAAAAAATTGATACACGAAACCGAGGCTGTTTTGCGAAAAAAAATTGAGACGGGAAAATTGTGTCCGTGGGCGGAAAAAAAAATGGAGACGCGAAACAATCCTCGTCGTGCGAAAAAAAAAATTGATACATGAAACCGAGGCTGTTTTGCGAAAAAAAATGGAGACGGGAAAATGGCGTCCGTGGGCGGAAAGAAAAAATGGAGAGGCGAAACCATCCTCGTCGTGCGAAAAAAAAAATTGATACACGAAACCGAGGCTGTTTTGCGAAAAAAAATTGAGACGGGAAAAGTGCGTCCATGGGCGGAAAAAAAAATGGAGCCGCGAAACCATCCTCGTCGTGCGAAAAAAAAAATTGATACACGAAACCGAGGCTGTTTTGCGAAAAAAAAATGAGACGGGAAAATGGCGTCCGTGGGCGGGAAAAAAAATGGAGCCGCGAAACCATCCTCGTCGTGCGAAAAAAAAAATTGATACACGAAACCGCGGCTGTTTTGCGAAAAAAAATTGAGACGGGAAAATGGCGTCCGTGGGCGGAAAAAAAAATGGAGAGGCGAAACCATCCTCGTCGTGCGAAAAAAAAAATTAATACAGGAAACCGAGGCTGTTTTGCGAAAAAAAATTGAGACGGGAAAATGGCGTCCGTGGGCGGAAAAAAAAATGGAGAGGCGAAACCATCCTCGTCGTGCGAAAAAAAAAATTGATACACGAAACCGAGGCTGTTTTGCGAAAAAAAATTGAGACGGGAAAAGTGCGTCCGTGGGCGGAAAAAAAAATGGAGAGGCGAAACCATCCTCGTCGTGCGAAAAAAAAAAATTGATACACGAAACCGAGGCTGTTTTGCGAAAAAAAAATGAGCCGCGAAAATGGCGTCCGTGGGCGGAAAAAAAAATGGAGCCGCGAAACCATCCTCGTCGTGCGAAAAAAAAAATTGATACACGAAACCGAGGCTGTTTTGCGAAAAAAAATTGAGACGGGAAAATGGCGTCCGTGGCGCAAAAAAAATGGAGAGGCGAAACCATCCTCGTCGTGCGAAAAAAAAAATTGATACACGAAACCGACGCTGTTTTCGAAAAAAAATTGAGACGGAAAAGTGCGTCCGAGGGCGGAAAAAAAAATGTAGAGGCGAAACCATCCTCGTCCTGCGAAAAAAAAATTGATACACGAAACCGAGGCTGTTTTGCGAAAAAAAAATGAGACGGGAAAATGCCGTCCGTGGGCGGAAAAAAAAATGGAGAGGCGAAACCATCCTCGTCGTGCGAAAAAAAAAATTGATACACGAAACCGTCGCTGTTTTGCGAAAAATAATTGAGACGGGAATATGGCGTCCGTGGGCGGAAAAAAAAATGGAGCCGCGAAACCATCCGCGTCGTGCGAAAAAAAAAATTGATACACGAAACCGACGCTGTTTTGCGAAAAAAAATTGAGACGGGAAAAGTGCGCCCGTGGGCGGAAAAAAAAATGGAGAGGCGAAACCATCCTCGTCGTGCGGAAAAAAAAAATTGATACACGAAACCCACGCTGTTTTGCGAAAAAAAATTGAGACGGGTAAATGGCGTCCGTGGGCGAAAAAAAAATGGAGAGGCGAAACCATCCTCGTCGTGCGAAAAAAAAAATTGATACACGAAACCGACGCTGTTTTGCGAAAAAAAATTGAGACGGGAAAATGGCGTCCGTGGGTGGAAAAAAAAAATGGAGACGTGAAACCATCCTCGTCGTGTGAAAAAAAAAATTGATACACGAAACCGACGCTGTTTTGCGAAAAAAAAATGAGACGGGAAAATGGCGTCCGTGGGCGGAAAAAAAAATGGAGAGGCGAAACCATCCTCGTCGTGCGAAAAAAAAAATTGATACACGAAACCGAGGCTGTTTCGCGAAAAAAAATGGAGAAGGGAAAATGGCGTCCGTGGGCGGAAAAAAAAATGGAGACGCGAAACCATCCTCGTCGTGCGAAAAAAAAAATTGATACACGAAACCGACGCTGTTTTGCGAAAAAAAATTGAGACGGGAAAACGGCGTCCGTGGGCGGAAAAAAAAATGGAGACGCGAAACCATCCTCGTCGTGTGAAAAAGAAAATTGATACACGAAACGGAGGCTGTTTTGCGAAAAAAAATGGAGACGGGAAAATGGCGTCCGTGGGCGGAAAAAAAAATGGAGACGCGAAACCATCCTCGTCGTGCGAAAAAGAAAATTGATACACGAAACCGAGGCTGTTTTGCGAAAAAAAATTGAGACGGGAAAATTGCGTCCGTGGGCGGAAAAAAAAATGGAGAGGCGAAACCATCCTCGTCGTGCGGAAAAAAAAAATTGATACACGAAACCGAGGCTGTTTTGCGAAAAGAAATAGAGACGGGAAAATGGCGTCCGTGGGCGGAAAAAAAAATGGAGAGGCGAAACCATCCTCGTCGTGCGAAAAAAAAAATTGATACACGAAACCGAGGCTGTTTTGCGAAAAAAATGGAGACGGGAAAATGGCGTCCGTGGACGGAAAAAAAAATGGAGAGGCGAAACCATCCTCGTCGTGCGAAAAAAAAAATTGATACACGAAATTGAGGCTGTTTTGCGAAAAAAAATGGAGACGGGAAAATGGCGTCCGTGGGCGGAAAAAAAAATGGAGAGGCGAAACCATCCTCGTCGTGCGAAAAAAAAAATTGATACACGAAACCGAGGCTGTTTTGCAAAAAAAAATGGAGACGGGAAAATGGCGTCCGTGGGCGGAAAAAAAAATGGAGACGCGAAACCATCCTCGTCGTGCGAAAAAAAAAATTGAGACACGAAACCGACGTTGTTTTGCGGAAAAAAAATTGAGACGGGAGAATGGCGTCCATGGGCGGAAAAAAAAATGGAGACGCGAAACCATCCTCGTCGTGCGAAAAAAAAAATTGAGACACGAAACCGACGTTGTTTTGCGGAAAAAAAATTGAGACGGGAGAATGGCGTCCATGGGCGGAAAAAAAAATGGAGAGGCGAAACCATCCTCGTTGTGCGAAAAAAAAAATTGATACACGAAACCGACGCTGTTTTGCGAAAAAAAATGGAGACGTGAAAATGGCATCAGTGAGCGAAAAAAAAATGGAGACGCGAAATAATCCTCGTCGTTCGAAAAAAAAAATTGATACACGAAACTGACGCTGTTTTGCGAAAAAAAATGGAGACGGGAAAATGGCGTCCGTGGGCGGAAAAAAAAATGGAGACGCGAAACCATCCTCGTCGTGCGAAAAAAAAATTGATACACGAAACGGAGGCTGTTTTTCGAAAAAAAATTTAGACGGGAAAATGGCATCAGTGAGCGAAAAAAAAATGGAGACGCGAAACCATCCTCGTCGTGCGAAAAAAAAAATTGATAGACGAAACCGAGGCTGTTTTGCGAAAAAAAATTGAGACGGGAAAATGGCGTCCCTGGGCGGAAAAAAAAATGGAGACGCGAAACCATCCTCGTCGTGCGAAAAAAAAAATTGATACACGAAACCGAGGCTGTTTTGCGAAAAAAAATGGAGACGGGAAAATGGCGTCCGTGGGCGGAAAAAAAAATGGAGAGGCGAAACCATCCTCGTCGTGCGAAAAAAAAAATTGATACACGAAACCGTCGCTGTTTTGCGAAAAATAGTTGAGACGGGAATATGGCGTCCGTGGGCGGAAAAAAAAATGGAGCCGCGAAACCATCCTCGTCGTGCGAAAAAAAAAATTAATACACGAAACCGAGGCTGTTTTGCGAAAAAAAATTGAGACGGGAAAATGGCGTCCCTGGGCGGAAAAAAAAATGGAGACGCGAAACCATCCGCGTCGTGCGAAAAAAAAAATTGATACACGAAACCGAGGCTGTTTTGCGAAAAAAAATTGAGACGGGAAAAGTGCGCCCGTGGGCGGAAAAAAAAATGGAGAGGCGAAACCATCCTCGTCGTGCGGAAAAAAAAAATTGATACACGAAACCCACGCTGTTTTGCGAAAAAAAATTGAGACGGGTAAATGGCGTCCGTGGGCGAAAAAAAAAATGGAGAGGCGAAACCATCCTCGTCGTGCGAAAAAAAAAATTGATACACGAAACCGACGCTGTTTTGCGAAAAAAAATTGAGACGGGAAAATGGCGTCCGTGGGTGGAAAAAAAAAATGGAGACGCGAAACCATCCTCGTCGTGTGAAAAAAAAAATTGATACACGAAACCGACGCTGTTTTGCGAAAAAAAAATGAGACGGGAAAATGGCGTCCGTGGGCGGAAAAAAAAATGGACAGGCGAAACCATCCTCGTCGTGCGAAAAAAAAAATTGATACACGAAACCGAGGCTGTTTCGCGAAAAAAAATGGAGAAGGGAAAATGGCGTCCGTGGGCGGAAAAAAAAATGGAGACGCGAAACCATCCTCGTCGTGCGAAAAAAAAAATTGATACACGAAACCGAGGCTGTTTTGCGAAAAAAAATTGAGACGGGAAAACGGCGTCCGTGGGCGGAAAAAAAAATGGAGACGCGAAACCATCCTCGTCGTGTGAAAAAGAAAATTGATACACGAAACCGAGGCTGTTTTGCGAAAAAAAATGGAGACGGGAAAATGGCGTCCGTGGGCGGAAAAAAAAATGGAGACGCGAAACCATCCTCGTCGTGCGAAAAAGAAAATTGATACACGAAACCGAGGCTGTTTTGCGAAAAAAAATTGAGACGGGAAAATTGCGTCCGTGGGCGGAAAAAAAAATGGAGAGGCGAAACCATCCTCGTCGTGCGGAAAAAAAAAATTGATACACGAAACCGAGGCTGTTTTGCGAAAAGAAATAGAGACGGGAAAATGGCGTCCGTGGGCGGAAAAAAAAATGGAGAGGCGAAACCATCCTCGTCGTGCGAAAAAAAAATTGATACACGAAACCGAGGCTGTTTTGCGAAAAAAATGGAGACGGGAAAATGGCGTCCGTGGGCGGAAAAAAAAATGGAGAGGCGAAACCATCCTCGTCGTGCGAAAAAAAAAATTGATACACGAAACCCAGGCTGTTTTGCGAAAAAAAATGGAGACGGGAAAATGGCGTCCGTGGGCGGAAAAAAAAATGGAGAGGCAAAACCATCCTCGTCGTGCGAAAAAAAAAATTGATACACGAAACCGAGGCTGTTTTGCAAAAAAAAATGGAGACGGGAAAATGGCGTCCGTGGGCGGAAAAAAAAATGGAGAGGCGAAACCATCCTCGTCGTGCGAAAAAAAAATTGAGACACGAAACCGACGTTGTTTTGCGGAAAAAAAATTGAGACGGGAGAATGGCGTCCATGGGCGGAAAAAAAAATGGAGACGCGAAACCATCCTCGTCGTGCGAAAAAAAAAATTGAGACACGAAACCGACGTTGTTTTGCGGAAAAAAAATTGAGACGGGAGAATGGCGTCCATGGGCGGAAAAAAAAATGGAGAGGCGAAACCATCCTCGTTGTGCGAAAAAAAAAATTGATACACGAAACCGACGCTGTTTTGCGAAAAAAAATGGAGACGTGAAAATGGCATCAGTGAGCGAAAAAAAAATGGAGACGCGAAATCATCCTCGTCGTTCGAAAAAAAAAATTGATACACGAAACTGACGCTGTTTTGCGAAAAAAAATGGAGACGGGAAAATGGCGTCCGTGGGCGGAAAAAAAAATGGAGACGCGAAACCATCCTCGTCGTGCGAAAAAAAAATTGATACACGAAACGGAGGCTGTTTTTCGAAAAAAAATTTAGACGGGAAAATGGCATCAGTGAGCGAAAAGAAAATGGAGACGCGAAACCATCCTCGTCGTGCGAAAAAAAAAATTGATAGACGAAACCGAGGCTGTTTTGCGAAAAAAAATTGAGACGGGAAAATGGCGTCCGTGGGCGGAAAAAAAAATGGAGACGCGAAACCATCCTCGTCGTGCGAAAAAAAAAATTGATACACGAAACCGAGGCTGTTTTGCGAAAAAAAATGGAGACGGGAAAATGGCGTCCGTGGGCGGAAAAAAAAATGGAGACGCGAAACCATCCTCGTCGTGCGAAAAAAAAAAATTGATACACGAAACCGACGCTGTTTTGCGAAAAAAAATGGAGACGGGAAAATGGCGTCCGTGGGCGGAAAAAAAAATGGAGAGGCGAAACCATCCTCGTCGTGCGAAAAAAGAAATTGATACACGAAACCGAGGCTGTTTTGTGAAAAAAAATGGAGACGGGAAAATGGCGTCCGTGGGCGGAAAAAAAAATGGAGAGGCGAAACCATCCTCGTCGTGCGAAAAAAAAATTGATACACGAAACCGAGGCTGTTTTGCGAAAAAAAATGGAGACGGGAAAATGGCATCAGTGAGCGAAAAAAAAATGGAGACGCGAAACCATCCTCGTCGTGCGAAAAAAAAAATTGATACACGAAACTGACGCTGTTTTGCGAAAAAAAATGGAGACGGGAAAATGGCGTCCGTGGGCAGAAAAAAAAATGGAGACGCGAAACCATCCTCGTCGTGCGAAAAAGAAATTGATACACGAAACGGAGGCTGTTTTTCGAAAAAAAATTTAGACGGGAAAATGGCATCAGTGAGCGAAAAAAAAATGGAGACGCGAAACCATCCTCGTCGTGCGAAAAAAAAAATTGATACACGAAACCGAGGCTGTTTTGCGAAAAAAAATGGAGACGGGAAAATGGCGTCCGTGGGCGGAAAAAAAAATGGAGACGCGAAACCATCCTCGTCGTGCGAAAAAAAAATTGATACACAAAACTGACGCTGTTTTGCGAAAAAAATGGAGACGGGAAAACGGCGTCCGTGGGCGGAAAAAAAAATGGAGACGTGAAACCATCCTCGTCGTGCGAAAAAAAAAATTGATACACGAAACCGAGGCTGTTTTGTGAAAAAAAATGGAGACGGGAAAATGGCGTCCGTGGGCGGAAAAAAAAATGGAGAGGCGAAACCATCCTCGTCGTGCGAAAAAAAAAATTGATACACGAAACCGAGGCTGTTTTGCGAAAAAAAATTGAGACGGGAAAATGGCGTCCGTGGGCGCAAAAAAAAATGGAGAGGCGAAACCATCCTCGTCGTGCGAAAAAAAAAATTGATACACGAAACCGACGCTGTTTTTCGAAAAAAAATTGAGACGGGAAAAGTGCGTCCGAGGGTGGAAAAAAAAATGTAGAGGCGAAACCATCCTCGTCCTGCGAAAAAAAAAATTGATACACGAAACCGAGGCTGTTTTGCGAAAAAAAAGTGAGACGGGAAAATGGCGTCCGTGGGCGGAAAAAAAAATGGAGAGGCGAAACCATCCTCGTCGTGCGAAAAAAAAAATTGATACACGAAACCGTCGCTGTTTTGCGAAAAATAATTGAGACGGGAATATGGCGTCCGTGGGCGGAAAAAAAAATGGAGCCGCGAAACCATCCTCGTCGTGCGAAAAAAAAAATTAATACACGAAACCGAGGCTGTTTTGCGAAAAAAAATTGAGACGGGAAAATGGCGTCCCTGGGCGGAAAAAAAAATGGAGACGCGAAACCATCCGCGTCGTGCGAAAAAAAAAATTGATACACGAAACCGACGATGTTTTGCGAAAAAAAATTGAGACGGGAAAATGGCGTCCGTGGGTGGAAAAAAAAAATGGAGACGCGAAACCATCCTCGTCGTGTGAAAAAAAAAATTGATACACGAAACCGACGCTGTTTTGCGAAAAAAAAATGAGACGGGAAAATGGCGTCCGTGGGCGGAAAAAAAAATGGACAGGCGAAACCATCCTCGTCGTGCGAAAAAAAAAATTGATACACGAAACCGAGGCTGTTTCGCGAAAAAAAATGGAGAAGGGAAAATGGCGTCCGTGGGCGGAAAAAAAAATGGAGACGCGAAACCATCCTCGTCGGGTGAAAAAAAAAATTGATACACGAAACCGAGGCTGTTTTGCGAAAAAAAATTGAGACGGGAAAACGGCGTCCGTGGGCGGAAAAGAAAATGGAGACGCGAAACCATACTCGTCGTGTGAAAAAGAAAATTGATACACGAAACCGAGGCTGTTTTGCGAAAAAAAATGGAGACGGGAAAATGGCGTCCGTGGGCGGAAAAAAAAATGGAGACGCGAAACCATCCTCGTCGTGCGAAAAAGAAAATTGATACACGAAACCGAGGCTGTTTTGCGAAAAAAAATTGAGACGGGAAAATTGCGTCCGTGGGCGGAAAAAAAAATGGAGAGGCGAAACCATCCTCGTCGTGCGGAAAAAAAAAATTGATACACGAAACCGAGGCTGTTTTGCGAAAAGAAATAGAGACGGGAAAATGGCGTCCGTGGGCGGAAAAAAAAATGGAGAGGCGAAACCATCCTCGTCGTGCGAAAAAAAAAATTGATACACGAAACCGAGGCTGTTTTGCGAAAAAAATGGAGACGGGAAAATGGCGTCCGTGGGCGGAAAAAAAAATGGAGAGGCGAAACCATCCTCGTCGTGCGAAAAAAAAATTGATACACGAAATTGAGGCTGTTTTGCGAAAAAAAATGGAGACGGGAAAATGGCGTCCGTGGGCGGAAAAAAAAATGGAGAGGCGAAACCATCCTCGTCGTGCGAAAAAAAAAATTGATACACGAAACCGAGGCTGTTTTGCAAAAAAAAATGGAGACGGGAAAATGGCGTCCGTGGGCGGAAAAAAAAATGGAGACGCGAAACCATCCTCGTCGTGCGAAAAAAAAAATTGAGACACGAAACCGACGTTGTTTTGCGGAAAAAAAATTGAGACGGGAGAATGGCGTCCATGGGCGGAAAAAAAAATGGAGACGCGAAACCATCCTCGTCGTGCGAAAAAAAAAATTGAGACACGAAACCGACGTTGTTTTGCGGAAAAAAAATTGAGACAGGAGAATGGCGTCCATGGGCGGAAAAAAAAATGGAGAGGCGAAACCATCCTCGTTGTGCGAAAAAAAAAATTGATACACGAAACCGACGCTGTTTTGCGAAAAAAAATGGAGACGTGAAAATGGCATCAGTGAGCGAAAAAAAAATGGAGACGCGAAATCATCCTCGTCGTTCGAAAAAAAAAATTGATACACGAAACTGACGCTGTTTTGCGAAAAAAAATGGAGACGGGAAAATGGCGTCCGTGGGCGGAAAAAAAAATGGAGACGCGAAACCATCCTCGTCGTGCGAAAAAAAAATTGATACACGTAACGGAGGCTGTTTTTCGAAAAAAAATTTAGACGGGAAAATGGCATCAGTGAGCGAAAAAAAAATGGAGACGCGAAACCATCCTCGTCGTGCGAAAAAAAAAAATTGATAGACGAAACCGAGGCTGTTTTGCGAAAAAAAATGGAGACGGGAAAATGGCGTCCCTGGGCGGAAAAAAAAATGGAGACGCGAAACCATCCTCGTCGTGCGAAAAAAAAAATTGATACACGAAACCGACGCTGTTTTGCGAAAAAAAATGGAGACGGGAAAATGGCGTCCGTGGGCGGAAAAAAAAATGGAGAGGCGAAACCATCCTCGTCGTGCGAAAAAAGAAATTGATACACGAAACCGAGGCTGTTTTGCGAAAAAAAATGGAGACGGGAAAATGGCGTCCGTGGGCGGAAAAAAAAATGGAGACGCGAAACCATCCTCGTCGTGCGAAAAAAAAAATTGATACACGAAACCGAGGCTGTTTTGCGAAAAAAAATGGAGACGGGAAAATGGCATCAGTGAGCGAAAAAAAAATGGAGACGCGAAACCATCCTCGTCGTGCGAAAAAAAAAATTGATACACGAAACTGACGCTGTTTTGCGAAAAAAAATGGAGACGGGAAAATGGCGTCCGTGGGCAGAAAAAAAAAATGGAGACGCGAAACCATCCTCGTCGTGCGAAAAAGAAATTGATACACGAAACGGAGGCTGTTTTTCGAAAAAAAATTTAGACGGGAAAATGGCATCAGTGAGCGAAAAAAAAATGGAGACGCGAAACCATCCTCGTCGTGCGAAAAAAAAAATTGATACACGAAACCGAGGCTGTTTTGCGAAAAAAAATGGAGACGGGAAAATGGCGTCCGTGGGCGGAAAAAAAAATGGAGACGCGAAACCATCCTCGTCGTGCGAAAAAAAAATTGATACACAAAACTGACGCTGTTTTGCGAAAAAAATGGAGACGGGAAAACGGCGTCCGTGGGCGGAAAAAAAAATGGAGACGTGAAACCATCCTCGTCGTGCGAAAAAAAAAATTGATACACGAAACCGAGGCTGTTTTGTGAAAAAAAATGGAGACGGGAAAATGGCGTCCGTGGGCGGAAAAAAAAATGGAGACGCGACACCATCCTCGTCGTGCGAAAAAAAAAATTGATACACGAAACCGACGCTGTTTTGCGAAAAAAAATGGAGACGGGAAAATGGCGTCCGTGGGCGGAAAAAAAAATGGAGACGCGAAACCATCCTCGTCGTGCGAAAAAAAAAATTGATACACGAAACCGAGGCTGTTTTGCGAAAAAAAATGGAGACGGGAAAATGGCGTCCGTGGGCGGAAAACAAAATGGAGACGCGAAACCATCCTCGTCGTGCGAAAAAAAAAATTGATACACGAAACCGAGGCTGTTTTGCGAAAAGAAATAGAGACGGGAAAATTGCGTCCGTGGTTGGAAAAAAAAATGGAGAGGCGAAACCATCCTCGTCGTGCGAAAAAAAATTGATACACGAAACCGAGGCTGTTTTGCGAAAAAAAATGGAGACGGGAAAATGGCGTCCGTGGGCGGAAAAAAAAAATGGAGACGTGAAACCATCCTCGTCGTGCGAAAAAACAAATTGATACACGAAACCGACGCTGTTTTGCGAAAAAAAATTGAGACGGGAAAATGGCGTCCGTGGGCGGAAAAAAAAATGGAGAGGCGAAACCATTCTCGTCGTGCGAAAAAAAAAATTGATACACGAAACCGAGGCTGTTTTGCGAAAAAAAATGGAGACGGGAAAATGGCGTCCGTGGGCCGAAAAAAAAATGGAGAGGCGAAACCATCCTCGTCGTGCGAAAAAAAAAATTGATACACGAAACCGAGGCTGTTTTGCGAAAAAAAATGGAGACGGGAAAATGGCGTCCGTGGGCGGAAAAAAAAATGGAGACGCGAAACCATCCTCGTCGTGCGAAAAAAAAAATTGATACACGAAACCGAGGCTGTTTTGCGAAAAAAAATGGAGACGGGAAAATGGCGTCCGTGGGCGGAAAAAAAAATGGAGACGCGAAACCATCCTCGTCGTGCGAAAAAAAAAAAATTGATACACGAAACCGAGGCTGTTTTGCGAAAAGAAATGGAGACGGGAAAATGGCGTCCGTGGGCGGAAAAAAAAATGGAGACGCGAAACCATCCTCGTCGTGTGAAAAAAAAAATTGATACACGAAACCAACGCTGTTTTGCGAAAAAAAATTGAGACGGGAAAATGGTGTCCGTGGGCGGAAAAAGAAATGGAGAGGCGAAACCATCCTCGTCGTGCGAAAAAAAAAATTGATACACGAAACCGAGGCTGTTTTGCGAAAAAAAATGGAGACGGGAAAATGGCGTCCGTGGGCGGAAAAAAAAATGGAGACGCGAAACCATCCTCGTCGTGCGAAAAAGAAAATTGATACACGAAACCGAGGCTGTTTTGCGAAAAAAAATGGAGACGGGAAAATGGCGTCCGTGGGCGGAAAACAAAATGGAGACGCGAAACCATCCTCGTCGTGCGAAAAAAAAAATTGATACACGAAACCGAGGCTGTTTTGCGAAAAGAAATAGAGACGGGAAAATGGCGTCCGTGGGCGGAAAAAAAAATGGAGAGGCGAAACCATCCTCGTCGTGCGAAAAAAAAAATTGATACACGAAACCGAGGCTGTTTTGCGAAAAAAAATTGAGACGGGAAAATGGCGTCCGTGGGTGGAAAAAAAAATGGAGAGGCGAAACCATCCTCGTCGTGCGAAAAAAAAAATTGATACACGAAATTGAGGCTGTTTTGCGAAAAAAAATGGAGACGGGAAAATGGCGTCCGTGGGCGGAAAAAAAAATGGAGAGGCGAAACCATCCTCGTCGTGCGAAAAAAAATTGATACACGAAACCGAGGCTGTTTTGCAAAAAAAAATTGAGACGGGAAAATGGCGTCCGTGGGCGGAAAAAAAAATGGAGACGCGAAACCATCCTCGTCGTGCGAAAAAAAAAATTGAGACACGAAACCGACGTTGTTTTGCGGAAAAAAAATTGAGACGGGAGAATGGCGTCCATGGGCGAAAAAAGAAATGGAGACGCGAAACCGTCGTCGTCGTGCGAAAAAAAAAATTGAGACACGAAACCGACGTTGTTTTGCAGAAAAAAAATTGAGACGGGAGAATGGCGTCCGTGGGCGGAAAAAAAAATGGAGACGCGAAACCGTCCTCGTCGTGCGAAAAAAAAAATTGAGACACGAAACCGACGTTGTTTTGCGGAAAAAAAATTGAGACGGGAGAATGGCGTCCGTGGGCGAAAAAAAAAATGGAGAGGCGAAACCGTCCTCGTCGTGCGAAAAAAAAAATTGAGACACGAAACCGACGTTGTTTTGCGGAAAAAAATTTGAGACGGGAGAATGGCGTCCGTGGGCGAAAAAAAAAATGGAGACGCGAAACCGCCCTCGTCGTGCGAAAAAAAAAATTTGGACGCGACGCTATCGTTGTTGTGCGAAAAAAAATTTTGACGCGATGCCGTCGTCGTCGTGCGAAGAAAAAACTTGGACGCGATGCCGTCGTCATCGTGCGAAAAATAATTTGGATGCGACGCCGTCGTCGTCGACGTGCGAAAAAAAAATTTGGATGCGATGCCATCGTCGTCGTCGTGGGAGAAAAAAATCGGACGCAAAGGCGTCGTCATCGTGAGAAAAAAAAATTGGACGCGATACCGTCGTCGTCGACGTGCGAAAAAAAAATTTGGACTGGAAGCCGTCGTCGTTGTGCAAAAAAAAATTTGGACGCGAAGCCGTCGTCTTCGTGAGAAAAAAAAAATTGGACGCGATGCCGTCGTCGTCACCGTGCGAAAAAAAATTTGGACGCGATGCCGTCGTCGTCGTGCGAAACAAAACTTTGGACGCGATGCCTTCGTCATCGATATGCGAAAAAAAATTTGGACGCGAAGCCGTCGTCGTCGTGTGAAAGAAAAATTTGGACGCGATGCCGTCACCATCATGGAAAAAAAAATTTGGAAGCGATGCTGTCGTCGTCGTCATGCGAAAAAATATTTATACGCGAAGCCGTCGTCGTCTTCGTGCGAAAAAATAATTCGGAGGCGATGCCGTCGTCTTCTTCCTGCGAAAAAAAAATTTAGACGCGACACAGTCGTCGTCGTGTGGAAAAAAAATTTGGACGCGACGCAGTCGTCGTCATGTGGAAAAAAAATTTGGACGCCATGCCGTCGTCGTCGACGTGCGAAAAAAAAATTTGGACGACACGCCGTCGTCGACGTGCGAAAAAAAATTTGGACGCGATGTCGTCGTCGTCGACAGGCGAAAAAAAAAATTTGGACGACACGCCGTCGTCGACGTGAGAAAAAAAAATTCGGACACGACATCGTCGTCGTCGATGTGCGAAAAAAATTAGGACGCGACGCCGATGTTGTCGACGTGCGGAAAAAAAAATTTGGACGCGATGCTCCTGTCGTCGTGCGAAAAAAAATTTGGACGCGACGCCGTCGTCTTCGTGCGAAAAAAAAATTTGGACGCAACGCCGTCGTCGTTGTGCGAAGAAAAAATTTGGATGCGACACTGTCGTCGTCGACGGGCGAAAAAATTTGGACGCGATGCCGTCGTCGACGTGCGAAAAAAAATTTGGACGCGAGTCTGCCGTCGTCATGCGAAAAAAATATTTGGACGCGACGCCGTCGTCGTCGTGCGAAAAAAAATTTGGATGCGATGCCTTCGTCGTCGTGCGAAAAAAAATTGGGACGCGATGGCATCGTCGACGTGCGAAAAAAAAATTTGGACACGACGCTGTCGTCGTCAACGTGCGAAAAAACTATGGACGCGATGCTGTCGTCGTCGTGCGAAAAAAAAAATTTGGACGCGACGCCGTCGTCGTCGACGTGCGAAAAAAAAATTTGAACGCGATGCCGTCGTTGTCGACGTGCGAAAAAAAATTTGGACGCGATGCCGTCGTCGTCGACGTGCGAGAAAAAATTTGGACGCGATGCCGTCGTCGTCGTGCGAAAATATTTGGACGCGACACCGTCGTCGTCGTCGTGCGAAAAAAAATTTGGACGCGATGCCGTTGACGTCGTGCGAAAAAAAAATTTGGACGCGATGCCGTCGACTTCGACGTGGTGCGAAAAAAAATTTGAACGCGATGCCGTCGTCGTCGACGTGCGAAAAAAAATTTGGACGCGACGCCTTCGTCGTCGAATTGCGAAAAAAAATTTGGACGCGATGCCGTCGTCGTCGACGTACGAAAAAAATTTGAACGCGACACCGACGTCGTCGTGCAAAAAAAAATTTGGATGCGATGCCGTCGTCGTCGTGAGAAGAAAAAATTTGGACGCGATGCCGTCGTCGTCGTGCGAAAATATTTGGACGCGACACCATCGTCGTCGACAGGCAAAAAAAATTTGGACGCAATTCCGTCGTCGTCGTGCGAAAACAAAAATTTGGACGCGATGCCGTCGTCGTGGTGTGAAAATATTTGGACGCGACACCGTCGTCGTCGACGGGCGAAAAAAATTTGGACGCGATTCCGTCGTCGTCGTGCGAAAACAAAAATTTGGACGCGATGCCGTCGTCGTCGTGTGAAAAAAAAATTTGGACGCGATGCCGTTGTCGTCGAAGTGTGGAAAAAAAAATTTGGACGCGATGCCGTCGTCGTCGACGTGCGAAAAAAAAATTTGGACGCGACGCCGTCGTTGTCGTGCGAAAAAAAATTTTGACGCGATGCCGTCGTCGTCCTACGAAGAAAAAATTTTCACGCGATGCCGTCATCATCGTGCGAAAAAAAATTTGGATGCGACACCGTCGTCGTCGACGGGCGAAAAAAATTTGGACGCGATGCCGTCGTCTTCGACGTGCGGAAAAAATTTTTGAACGCGATGCCGTCGTTGTCGACGGGCGAAAAAAATTTGGACGCGATGCCGTCGTCGTCTACGGGCGAAAAAAATTTTGACGCGACACCGACGTCGTCGTGCGAAGAAAAAATTTGGAAGCGATCCCGTCGTCGTCATGCGAAAAAAATTTGACGCGACACCGTCGTCGTCGTGCGAAAAAAAAATTTGGACGCGATGCCGTTGCCGTCGTGCGAAAAAAAAATTTGGACGTGATGCTGTCGTCGTCGTCGTGCGAAAAAAAATTTTGACGCGACGCCGTCGTCATCGATATGCGAAAAAAAATTTGGACGCGATGCCGTCACCCTCGTGTGAAAAAAAAATTTGGACGCGATGCCGTCACCATCGTGGAAAAAAAAATTTGGAAGCGATGCTGTCGTCGTCGTCATGCGAAAAAATATTTATACGCGAAGCCGTCGTCGTCTTCGTGCGAAAAAATAATTTGGAGGCGATGCCTTCGTCTTCTTCCTGCGAAAAATAAATTTAGACGCGACACAGTCGTCGTCGTGTGGAAAAAAAATTTGGACGTGACGCAGTCGTCGTCATGTGGAAAAAAAATTTGGACGCGATGCCGTCGTCGTCGACGTGCGAAAAAAAAATTTGAACGCGATGCCGTCGTCGTCGACGTGCGAAAAAAAATTTGGACGCGATGCCGTCGTCGTCGACGTGCGAAAAAAAATTTGGACGCGATGCCGTCGTCGTCGACGTGCGAAAAAAAAATTTGGACACGACGCTGTCGTCGTCAACGTGCGAAAAAACTATGGACGCGATGCTGTCGTCGTCGTGCGAAAAAAAAAATTTGGACACGACGCCGTCGTCGTCGACGTGCGAAAAAAAAATTTGAACGCGATGCCGTCGTCGTCGACGTGCGAAAAAAAATTTGGACGCGATGCCGTCGTCGTCGACGTGCGAAAAAAAAATTTGGACGCGATGCCGTCGTCGTCGACGTGCGAAAAAAAAATTTGGACTCGAAGCCGTCGTCGTTGTGCAAAAAAAAATTTGGACGCGAAGCCGTCGTCTTCGTGAGAAAAAAAAAATTGGACGCGATGCCGTCGTCGTCACCGTGCGAAAAAAAATTTGGACGCGATGCCGTCGTCGTCGTGCGAAACAAAACTTTGGACGCGATGCCTTCGTCATCGATATGCGAAAAAAAATTTGGACGCGAAGCCGTCGTCGTCGTGTGAAAAAAAAATTTGGACGCGATGCCGTCACCATCATGGAAAAAAAAATTTGGAAGCGATGCTGTCGTCGTCGTCATGCGAAAAAATATTTATACGCGAAGCCGTCGTCGTCTTCGTGCGAAAAAATAATTTGAGGGCGATGCCTTCGTCTTCTTCCTGCGAAAAAAAAATTTAGACGCGACACAGTCGTCGTCGTGTGGAAAAAAAATTTGGACGCGACGCAGTCGTCGTCATGTGGAAAAAAAATTTGGACGCCATGCCGTCGTCGTCGACGTGCGAAAAAAAAATTTGGACGACACGCCGTCGTCGACGTGCGAAAAAAAATTTGGACGCGATGTCGTCGTCGTCGACAGGCGAAAAAAAAAATTTGGACGACACGCCGTCGTCGACGTGATAAAAAAAAATTCGGACACGACATCGTCGTCGTCGATGTGCGAAAAAAATTAGGACGCGACGCCGATGTTGTCGACGTGCGGAAAAAAAAATTTGGACGCGATGCTGCTGTCGTCGTGCGAAAAAAAATTTGGACGCGACGCCGTCGTCTTCGTGCGAAAAAAAAATTTGGACGCGATGCCGTCGACTTCGACGTGCGGAAAAAAAATTTGAATGCGATGCCGTCGTCGTCGACGTGCGAAAAAAAATTTGGACGCGACGCCTTCGTCGTCGAATTGCGAAAAAAAATTTGGACGCGATGCCGTCGTCGTCGACGTACAAAAAAAATTTGAACGCGACACCGACGTCGTCGTGCAAAAAAAAATTTGGATGCGATGCCGTCGTCGTCGTGAGAAGAAAAAATTTGGACGCGATGCCGTCGTCGTCGTGTGAAGAAAAAATTTGGACGCGACACCGTCGTCGTCGTGCGAAAAAAAAATTTGGACGCGATGCCGTTGCCGTCGTGCGAAAAAAAAATTTGGACGTGATGCTGTCGTCGTCGTCGTGCGAAAAAAAATTTGGACGCGACGCCGTCGTCGTCGGCGTGCGAAGAAAAGTTTCGACGCGATGCCGTCACCCTCGTGCGAAAAAAAAATTTGGACGCGATGCCGTCGTCGTGCGAAAAAAAAAATTTGGACGCGACGCCGTCGTCGTGCGAAAAAAAATTTGGACACGACGCCGTCGTCGTCGTCGTGCGAAAAAAAAATTTGGACGCGACGCCGTCGTTGTCAAAGTGCGAAAATAAATCTGGACGCGATGCCGTCGTCGTCGACGTGCAAAAAAAAATCTGAATGCGATGTCGTCGTCGTCGTCGTGCGAAAAAAAATTTGGACGCGACGCCGTTGTCGTCGACGTGCGAAAAAAATTTGGACGCGATGCCGTCGTCGTCGTGCGAAAAAAATATTTGGACGCGATACCGTTGTTGTCGCCGTGCGAAAAAAAATTTGGACGAGACGCCGTCGTCGTCGCCGTGCGAAAATAAATTTGGACGCGACGTCGACGTCGTCGTGGTGCGAAAAAAAAATTTGGACGCGATGCCGTCGTCGTCGACGTGCGAAAAAAAAAATTGGACGCGACGCCTTCGTCGTCGACGTGCGAAAAAAAAAATTTGGACGCGATGCCGTCGTCGTCTTCGTGCGAAAAAAAAATTTGGATGCGATGCCGTCGTCGTCTTCGTGCGAAAAAAATTTGAACGCGACACCGACGTCGTCGTGCAAAAAAAAATTTGGATGCGACGCCGTCGCTGTCGTGCGAAAAAAAATTTTGACGCGATGCCGTCGTCGTCGTGAGAAGAAAAAATTTGGACGCGATGCCGTCGTCGTCGTGCGAAAATATTTGGACGCGACACCATCGTCGTCGACAGGCAAAAAAAATTTGGACGCAATTCCGTCGTCGTCGTGCGAAAACAAAAATTTGGACGCGATGCCGTCGTCGTCGTGTGAAAATATTTGGACGCGACACCGTCGTCGTCGACGGGCGAAAAAAATTTGGACGCCATTCCGTCGTCGTCGTGCGAAAACAAAAATTTGGACGCGATGCCGTTGTCGTCGAAGTGTGGAAAAAAAAATTTGGACGCGATGCCGTCGTCGTCGACGTGCGAAAAAAAATTTGGACGCGATGCCGTCGTCGTCGACGTGCGAAAAAAAAATTTGGACGCGATGACGTCGTCGTCGACGTGCGAAAAAAAATTTGGACGCGACACCGTCGTCGTCGACGTGCGAAAAAAAAATTTGGACGCGATGCCGTCGTCGTCGACGTGCGAGAAAAAATTTGGACGCGATGCCGTCGTCGTCGTGCGAAAATATTTGGACGCGACGCCGTCGTCGTCGACGTGCGAAAAAAAATTTGGACGCGATGCCGTTGACGTCGTGCGAAAAAAAAATTTGGATGCGATGCCGTCGACTTCGACGTGCGGAAAAAAAATTTGAACGCGATGCCGTCGTCGTCGACGTGCGAAAAAAAATTTGGACGCGACGCCGTCGTCGTCGAATTGCGAAAAATATTTGGACGCGATGCCGTCGTCGTCGACGTACGAAAAAAATTTGAACGCGACACCGACGTCGTCGTGCAAAAAAAAATTTGGATGCGATGCCGTCGTCGTCGTGAGAAGAAAAAATTTGGACGCGATGCCGTCATCGTCGTGCGAAAATATTTGGACGCGACACCATCGTCGTCGACGTGTGAAAAAAAATTTGGACGCAATTCCGTCGTCGTCGTGCGAAAACAAAAATTTGGACGCGATGCCGTCGTCGTCGTGTGAAAATATTTGGACGCGACACCGTCGTCGTCGACGGGCGAAAAAAATTTGGACGCGATTCCGTCGTCGTCGTGCGAAAACAAAAATTTGGACGCGATGCCGTCGTCGTCGTGTGAAAAAAAAATTTGGACGCGATGCCGTTGTCGTCGAAGTGTGGAAAAAAAAATTTGGACGCGATGCCGTCGTCGTCGACGTGCGAAAAAAATATTTGGACGCGACGCCGTCGTTGTCGTGTGAAAAAAAATTTTGACGCGATGCCGTCGTCGTCCTACGAAGAAAAAATTTTCACGCGATGCCGTCATCATCGTGCGAAAAAAAATTTGGATGCGACACCGTCGTCGTCGACGGGCGAAAAAAATTTGGACGCGATGCCGTCGTTGTCGACGGGCGAAAAAAATTTGGACGCGATGCCGTCGTCGTCTACGGGCGAAAAAAATTTTGACGCGACACCGACGTCGTCGTGCGAAGAAAAAATTTGGAAGCGATCCCGTCGTCGTCATGCGAAAAAAATTTGACGCGACACCGTCGTCGTCGTGCGAAAAAAAAATTTGGACGTGATGCTGTCGTCGTCGTCGTGCGAAAAAAAATTTTGACGCGACGCCGTCGTCATCGATATGCGAAAAAAAATTTGGACGCGATGCCGTCACCCTCGTGTGAAAAAAAAATTTGGACGCGATGCCGTCACCATCGTGGAAAAAAAAATTTGGAAGCGATGCTGTCGTCGTCGTCATGCGAAAAAATATTTATACGCGAAGCCGTCGTCGTCTTCGTGCGAAAAAAAATTTGGACGACACGCCGTCGTCGACGTGCGAAAAAAAATTTGGACGCGATGTCGTCGTCGTCGACAGGCGAAAAAAAAAATTTGGACGCGACGCCGTCGTCGTCGTGCGAAAAAAAAATTTGAACGCGATGCCGTCGTCGTCGAATTGCAAAAAAAAATTTGGACGCGATGCCGTCGTCGTCGACGTACGAAAAAAATTTGAACGCGACACCGACGTCGTCGTGCAAAAAAAAATTTGGATGCGACGCCGTCGCTGTCGTGCGAAAAAAAATTTTGATGTGATGCCGTCGTCGTCGTGTGAAGAAAAAATTTGGACGCGATGCTGTCGTCGTCGTGCGAAAATATTTGGACGCGACACCGTCGTCGTCGACGTGCGAAAAAAAAATTTGGAAGCGATGCCGTCGTCGTCATGCGAAAAAAATTTGACGCGACACCGTCGTCGTCGTGCGAAAAAAAAATTTGGACGTGATGCTGTCGTCGTCGTCGTGCGAAAAAAAATTTGGACGCGACGCCGTCGTCGTCGACGTGCGAAGAAAAGTTTCGACGCGATGCCGTCACCCTCGTGCGAAAAAAAAATTTGGACGCGATGCCGTCGTCGTGCGAAAAAAAAAATTTGGACGCGACGCCGTCGTCGTGCGAAAAAAAATTTGGACACGACGCCGTCGTCGTCGTCGTGCGAAAAAAAAATTTGGATGCGACGCCGTCGTTGTCAAAGTGCGAAAATAAATCTGGACGCGATGCCGTCGTCGTCGACGTGCAAAAAAAAATCTGAATGCGATGTCGTCGTCGTCGTCGTGCGAAAAAAAACTTGGACGCGACGCCGTCGTCGTCGACGTGCGAAAAAAATTTGGACGCGATGCCGTCGTCGTCGTGCGAAAAAAATATTTGGACGCGATACCGTTGTTGTCGCCGTGCGAAAAAAAATTTGGACGCGATGCCGTCGTCGTCGACGTGCGAAAAAAAATTTGGACGCAATGCCGTCGTCGTCGACGTGCGAAAAAAAAATTTGGACGCGATGCCGTCGTCGTCGACGTGCGAAAAAAAAATTTGGACGCGATGCCGTCGTCGTCGTCGTGCGAGAAAAAATTTGGACGCGATGCCGTCGTCGTCGACGTGCGAAAAAAAAATTTGGACGCGATGCCGTCGTCGTCGACGTGCGAAAAAAAATTTGGACGCGATGCCGTTGTCGTCGTGCGAAAAAAAAATTTGGACGCGATGCCGTTGTCATCGTGCGAAAAAAAAATTTGGACGCGATGCCGTCGACTTCGACGTGCGAAAAAAAAATTTGAACGCGATGCCGTCGTCGTCGACGTGCGAAAAAAATTTGGACGCGACGCCGTCGTCGTCGAATTGCGAAAAAAAATCTGGACGCGATGCCGTCGTCGTCGACGTACGGAAAAAATTTGAACGCGACACCGACGTCGTCGTGCAAAAAAAAATTTGGATGCGACGCCGTCGCTGTCGTGCGAAAAAAAATTTTGACGCGATGCCGTCGTCGTCGTGAGAAGAAAAAATTTGGACGCGATGCCGTCGTCGTCGTGCGAAAATATTTGGACGCGACACCATCGTCGTCGACAGGCAAAAAAAATTTGGACGCAATTCCGTCGTCGTCGTGCGAAAACAAAAATTTGGACGCGATGCCGTCGTCGTCGTGTGAAAATATTTGGACGCGACACCGTCGTCGTCGACGGGCGAAAAAAATTTGGACGCCATTCCGTCGTCGTCGTGCGAAAACAAAAATTTGGACGCGATGCCGTTGTCGTCGAAGTGTGGAAAAAAAAATTTGGACGCGATGCCGTCGTCGTCGACGTGCGAAAAAAAATTTGGACGCGATGCCGTCGTCATCGACGTGCGAAAAAAAAATTTGGACGCGATGCCGTCGTCGTCGACGTGCGAAAAAAAATTTGGACGCGATGCCGTCGTCGTCGACGTGCGAAAAAAAAATTTGGACACGACGCTGTCGTCGTCAACGTGCGAAAAAACTATGGACGCGATGCTGTCGTCGTCGTGCGAAAAAAAAAATTTGGACACGACGCCGTCGTCGTCGACGTGCGAAAAAAAAATTTGAACGCGATGCCGTCGTCGTCGACGTGCGAAAAAAAATTTGGACGCGATGCCGTCGTCGTCGACGTGCGAAAAAAAAATTTGGATGCGATGCCGTCGTCGTCGACGTGCGAAAAAAAAATTTGGACGCGACGCTATCGTTGTTGTGCGAAAAAAAATTTTGACGCGATGCCGTTGTCGTCGTGCGAAGAAAAAACTTGGACGCGATGCCGTCGTCATCGTGCGAAAAATAATTTGGATGCGACGCCGTCGTCGTCGACGTGCGAAAAAAAAATTTGGATGCGATGCCATCGTCGTCGTCGTGGGAGAAAAAAATTGGACGCGATACCGTCGTCGTCGACGTGCGAAAAAAAAATTTGGACTCGAAGCCGTCGTCGTTGTGCAAAAAAAAATTTGGACGCGAAGCCGTCGTCTTTGTGAGAAAAAAAAAATTGGACGCGATGCCGTCGTCGTCACCGTGCGAAAAAAAATTTGGACGCGATGCCGTCGTCGTCGTGCGAAACAAAACTTTGGACGCGATGCCTTCGTCATCGATATGCGAAAAAAAATTTGGACGCGAAGCCGTCGTCGTCGTGTGAAAAAAAAATTTGGACGCGATGCCGTCACCATCATGGAAAAAAAAATTTGGAAGCGATGCTGTCGTCGTCGTCATGCGAAAAAATATTTATACGCGAAGCCGTCGTCGTCTTCGTGCGAAAAAATAATTCGGAGGCGATGCCGTCGTCTTCTTCCTGCGAAAAAAAAATTTAGACGCGACACAGTCGTCGTCGTGTGGAAAAAAAATTTGGACGCGACGCAGTCGTCGTCATGTGGAAAAAAAATTTGGACGCCATGCCGTCGTCGTCGACGTGCGAAAAAAAAATTTGGACGACACGCCGTCGTCGACGTGCGAAAAAAAATTTGGACGCGATGTCGTCGTCGTCGACAGGCGAAAAAAAAAATTTGGACGACACGCCGTCGTCGACGTGATAAAAAAAAATTCGGACACGACATCGTCGTCGTCGATGTGCGAAAAAAATTAGGACGCGACGCCGATGTTGTCGACGTGCGGAAAAAAAAATTTGGACGCGATGCTGCTGTCGTCGTGCGAAAAAAAATTTGGACGCGACGCCGTCGTCTTCATGCGAAAAAAAAATTTGGACGCAACGCCGTCGTCGTTGTGCGAAGAAAAAATTTGGATGCGACACTGTCGTCGTCGACGGGCGAAAAAAATTTGGACGCGATTCCGTCGTCGACGTGCGAAAAAAAATTTGGACGCGAGTCTGCCGTCGTCATGCGAAAAAAAATTGGGACGCGATGGCATCGTCGACGTGCGAAAAAAAAATTTGGACACGACGCTGTCGTCGTCAACGTGCGAAAAAACTATGGACGCGATGCTGTCGTCGTCGTGCGAAAAAAAAAATGTGGACGCGACGCCGTCTTCGTCGACGTGCGAAAAAAAAATTTGAACGCGATGCCGTCGTCGTCGACGTGCGAAAAAAAATTTGGACGCGATGCCGTCGTCGTCGTGCGAAAATATTTGGACGCGACACCGTCGTCGTCGTCGTGCGAAAAAAAATTTGGACGCGATGCCGTTGACGTCGTGCGAAAAAAAAATTTGGACGCGATGCCGTCGACTTCGACGTGCGGAAAAAAAATTTGAATGCGATGCCGTCGTCGTCGACGTGCGAAAAAAAATTTGGACGCGACGCCTTCGTCGTCGAATTGCGAAAAAAAATTTGGACGCGATGCCGTCGTCGTCGACGTACGAAAAAAATTTGAACGCGACACCGACGTCGTCGTGCAAAAAAAAATTTGGATGCGATGCCGTCGTCGTCGTGAGAAGAAAAAATTTGGATGCGATGCCGTCGTCGTCGTGCGAAAATATTTGGACGCGACACCATCGTCGTCGACAGGCAAAAAAAATTTGGACGCAATTCCGTCGTCGTCGTGCGAAAACAAAAATTTGGACGCGATGCCGTCGTCGTCGTGTGAAAAAAAAATTTGGACGCGATGCCGTTGTCGAAGTGTGGAAAAAAAAATTTGGACGCGATGCCGTCGTCGTCGACGTGCGAAAAAAAATTTGGACGCGACGCCGTCGTCGTCGTCGTGCGAAAAAAAATTTTGACGCGACGCCGTCGTCATCGATATGCGAAAAAAAATTTGGACGCGATGCCGTCACCCTCGTGTGAAAAAAAAATTTGGACGCGATGCCGTCACCATCGTGGAAAAAAAAATTTGGAAGCGATGCTGTCGTCGTCGTCATGCGAAAAAATATTTATACGCGAAGCCGTCGTCGTCTTCGTGCGAAAAAATAATTTGGAGGCGATGCCTTCGTCTTCTTCCTGCGAAAAATAAATTTAGACGCGACACAGTCGTCGTCGTGTGGAAAAAAAGTTTGGACGCGACGCAGTCGTCGTCATGTGGAAAAAAAATTTGGACGCCATGCCGTCGTCGTCGACGTGCGAAAAAAAATTTGGACGACACGCCGTCGTCGACGTGCGAAAAAAAATTTGGACGCGATACCGTTGTTGTCGCCGTGCGAAAAAAAATTTGGACGAGACGCCGTCGTCGTCGCCGTGCGAAAATAAATTTGGACGCGACGTCGACTTCGTCGTGGTGCGAAAAAAAAATTTGGACGCGATGCCGTCGTCGTCGACGTGCGAAAAAAAAAATTGGACGCGACGCCTTCGTCGTCGACGTGCGAAAAAAAAAATTTGGACGCGATGCCGTCGTCGTCTTCGTGCGAAAAAAAAATTTGGATGCGATGCCGTCGTCGTCTTCGTGCGAAAAAAAAATTTGCACGCGATGCCGTTGTCGTCGTGCGAAAAAAAAATCTGGACGCGATGCCGTCGTCGTCGACGTACGAAAAAAATTTGAACGCGACACCGACGTCGTCGTGCAAAAAAAAATTTGGATGCGACGCCGTCGCTGTCGTGCGAAAAAAAATTTTGACGCGATGCCGTCGTCGTCGTGAGAAGAAAAAATTTGGACGCGATGCCGTCGTCGTCGTGCGAAAATATTTGGACGCGACACCATCGTCGTCGACAGGCAAAAAAAATTTGGACGCAATTCCGTCGTCGTCGTGCGAAAACAAAAATTTGGACGCGATGCCGTCGTCGTCGTGTGAAAATATTTGGACGCGACACCGTCGTCGTCGACGGGCGAAAAAAATTTGGATGCCATTCCGTCGTCGTCGTGCGAAAACAAAAATTTGGACGCGATGCCGTCGTCGTCGTGTGAAAAAAAAATTTGGACGCGATGCCGTTGTCGTCGAAGTGTGGAAAAAAAAATTTGGACGCGATGCCGTCGTCGTCGACGTGCGAAAAAAAATTTGGACGCGATGCCGTCGTCGTCGACGTGCGAAAAAAAAATTTGGACGCGATGACGTCGTCGTCGACGTGCGGAAAAAAATTTGGACGCGACACCGTCGTCGTCGACGTGCGAAAAAAAAATTTGGACGCGATGCCGTCGTCGTCGACGTGCGAGAAAAAATTTGGACGAGATGCCGTCGTCGTCGTGCGAAAATATTTGGACGCGACACCGTCGTCGTCGACGTGCGAAAAAAAATTTGGACGCGATGCCGTTGACGTCGTGCGAAAAAAAAATTTGGACGCGATGCCGTTGTCGTCGTGCGAAAAAAAAATTTGGATGCGATGCTGTCGACTTCGACGTGCGGAAAAAAAATTTGAACGCGATGCCGTCGTCGCCGACGTGCGAAAAAAAATTTGGACGCGACGCCGTCGTCGTCGAATTGCGAAAAATATTTGGACGCGATGCCGTCGTCGTCGACGTACGAAAAAAATTTGAACGCGACACCGACGTCGTCGTGCAAAAAAAAATTTGGATGCGATGCCGTCGTCGTCGTGAGAAGAAAAAATTTGGACGCGATGCCGTCATCGTCGTGCGAAAATATTTGGACGCGACACCATCGTCGTCGACAGGCAAAAAAAATTTGGACGCAATTCCGTCGTCGTCGTGCGAAAACAAAAATTTGGACGCGATGCCGTCGTCGTCGTGTGAAAATATTTGGACGCGACACCGTCGTCGTCGACGGGCGAAAAAAATTTGGACGCCATTCCGTCGTCGTCGTGCGAAAACAAAAATTTGGAAGCGATTCCATCCTCGTCGTGTGAAAAAAAAATTTGGACGCGATGCCGTTGTCGTCGAAGTGTGGAAAAAAAAATTTGGACGCGATGCCGTCGTCGTCGACGTGCGAAAAAAAAATTTGGACGCGACGCCGTCGTTGTCGTGTGAAAAAAAATTTTGACGCGATGCCGTCGTCGTCGTGCGAAAATATTTGGACGCGACACCGTCGTCGTCGACGTGCGAAAAAAAAATTTGGAAGCGATGCCGTCGTCGTCATGCGAAAAAAATTTGACGCGACACCGTCGTCGTCGTGCGAAAAAAAAATTTGGACGTGATGCTGTCGTCGTCGTCGTGCGAAAAAAAATTTGGACGCGACGCCGTCGTCGTCGACGTGCGAAGAAAAGTTTCGACGCGATGCCGTCACCCTCGTGCGAAAAAAAAATTTGGACGCGATGCCGTCGTCGTGCGAAAAAAAAAATTTGGACGCGACGCCGTCGTCGTGCGAAAAAAAATTTGGACACGACGCCGTCGTCGTCGTCGTGCGAAAAAAAAATTTGGACGCGACGCCGTCGTTGTCAAAGTGCGAAAATAAATCTGGACGCGATGCCGTCGTCGTCGACGTGCAAAAAAAAATCTGAATGCGATGTCGTCGTCGTCGTCGTGCGAAAAAAAACTTGGACGCGACGCCGTCGTCGTCGACGTGCGAAGAAAATTTGGACGCGATGCCGTCGTCGTCGTGCGAAAAAAATATTTGGACGCGATACCGTTGTTGTCGCCGTGCGAAAAAAAATTTGGACGCGACGCCGTTGTCGTCGACGTGCGAAAAAAATTTGGACGCGATGCCGTCGTCGTCGTGCGAAAAAAATATTTGGACGCGATACCGTTGTTGTCGCCGTGCGAAAAAAAATTTGGACGAGACGCCGTCGTCGTCGCCGTGCGAAAATAAATTTGGACGCGACGTCGACGTCGTCGTGGTGCGAAAAAAAAATTTGGACGCGATGCCGTCGTCGTCGACGTGCGAAAAAAAAAATTGTACGCGACGCCTTCGTCGTCGACGTGCGAAAAAAAAATTTGGATGCGATGCCGTCGTCGTCTTCGTGCGAAAAAAAAATTTGGACGCGATGCCGTTGTCGTCGTGCGAAAAAAAAATCTGGACGCGATGCCGTCGTCGTCGACGTACGAAAAAAATTTGAACGCGACACCGACGTCGTCGTGCAAAAAAAAATTTGGATGCGACGCCGTCGCTGTCGTGCGAAAAAAAATTTTGACGCGATGCCGTCGTCGTCGTGAGAAGAAAAAATTTGGACGCGATGCCGTCGTCGTCGTGCGAAAATATTTGGACGCGACACCATCGTCGTCGACAGGCAAAAAAAATTTGGACGCAATTCCGTCGTCGTCGTGCGAAAACAAAAATTTGGACGCGATGCCGTCGTCGTCGTGTGAAAATATTTGGACGCGACACCGTCGTCGTCGACGGGCGAAAAAAATTTGGACGCCATTCCGTCGTCGTCGTGCGAAAACAAAAATTTGGACGCGATGCCGTCGTCGTCGTGTGAAAAAAAAATTTGGACGCGATGCCGTTGTCGTCGAAGTGTGGAAAAAAAAATTTGGACGCGATGCCGTCGTCGTCGACGTGCGAAAAAAAATTTGGACGCGATGCCGTCGTCGTCGACGTGCGAAAAAAAAATTTGGACGCGATGACGTCGTCGTCGACGTGCGAAAAAAAATTTGGACGCGACACCGTCGTCGTCGACGTGCGAAAAAAAAATTTGGACGCGATGCCGTCGTCGTCGACGTGCGAGAAAAAATTTGGACGCGATGCCGTCGTCGTCGTGCGAAAATATTTGGACGCGACACCGTCGTCGTCGACGTGCGAAAAAAAATTTGGACGCGATGCCGTTGACGTCGTGCGAAAAAAAAATTTGGACGCGATGCCGTTGTCGTCGTGCGAAAAAAAAATTTGGATGCGATGCCGTTGACTTCGACGTGCGGAAAAAAAATTTGAACGCGATGCCGTCGTCGTCGACGTGCGAAAAAAAATTTGGACGCGATGCCGTCGTCGTCGTGTGAAAATATTTGGATGCGACACCGTCGTCGTCGACGGGCGAAAAAAATTTGGACGCGATTCCGTCGTCGTCGTGCGAAAACAAAAATTTGGACGCGATGCCGTCGTCGTCGTGTGAAAAAAAAATTTGGACGCGATGCCGTTGTCGTCGAAGTGTGGAAAAAAAAATTTGGACGCGATGCCGTCGTCGTCGACGTGCGAAAAAAAAATTTGGACGCGACGCCGTCGTTGTCGTGTGAAAAAAAATTTTGACGCGATGCCGTCGTCGTCCTACGAAGAAAAAATTTTCACGCGATGCCGTCATCATCGTGCGAAAAAAAATTTGGATGCGACACCGTCGTCGTCGACGGGCGAAAAAAATTTGGACGCGATGCCGTCGTCTTCGACGTGCGGAAAAAATTTTTGAACGCGATGCCGTCGTTGTCGACGGGCGAAAAAAATTTGGACGCGATGCCGTCGTCGTCTACGGGCGAAAAAATTTTGACGCGACACCGACGTCGTCGTGCGAAGAAAAAATTTGGAAGCGATCCCGTCGTCGTCATGCGAAAAAAATTTGACGCGACACCGTCGTCGTCGTGCGAAAAAAAAATTTGGACGCGATGCCGTTGCCGTCGTGCGAAAAAAAAATTTGGACGTGATGCTGTCGTCGTCGTCGTGCGAAAAAAAATTTTGACGCGACGCCGTCGTCATCGATATGCGAAAAAAAATTTGGACGCGATGCCGTCACCCTCGTGTGAAAAAAAAATTTGGACGCGATGCCGTCACCATCGTGGAAAAAAAAATTTGGAAGCGATGCTGTCGTCGTCGTCATGCGAAAAAATATTTATACGCGAAGCCGTCGTCGTCTTCGTGCGAAAAAATAATTTGGAGGCGATGCCTTCGTCTTCTTCCTGCGAAAAATAAATTTAGATGCGACACAGTCGTCGTCGTGTGGAAAAAAAATTTGGACGACACGCCGTCGTCGACGTGCGAAAAAAAATTTGGACGCGATGTCGTCGTCGTCGACAGGCGAAAAAAAAAATTTGGACGCGACGCCGTCGTCGTCGTGCGAAAAAAAAATTTGAACGCGATGCCGTCGTCGTCGACAGGCGAAAAAAAAAATTTGGACGCGATGCCGTCGTCGTCGACGTACGGAAAAAATTTGAACGCGACACTGACGTCGTCGTGCAAAAAAAAATTTGGATGCGACGCAGTCGCTGTCGTGCGAAAAAAAATTTTGACGTGATGCCGTCGTCGTCGTGTGAAGAAAAAATTTGGACGCGATGCCGTCGTCGTCGTGCGAAAATATTTGGACGCGACACCGTCGTCGTCGACGTGCGAAAAAAACATTTGGAAGCGATGCCGTCGTCGTCATGCGAAAAAAATTTGACGCGACACCGTCGTCGTCGTGCGAAAAAAAAATTTGGACATGATGCTGTCGTCGTCGTCGTGCGAAAAAAAATTTGGACGCGACGCCGTCGTCGTCGTCGTGCGAAAAAAAAATCTGAATGCGATGTCGTCGTCGTCGTCGTGCGAAAAAAAACTTGGACGCGACGCCGTCGTCGTCGACGTGCGAAAAAAATTTGGACGCGATACCGTTGTTGTCGCCGTGCGAAAAAACATTTGGACGCGATGCCGTCGTCGTCGACGTGCGAAAAAAAATTTGGACGCGATGCCGTCGTCGTCGACGTGCGAAAAAAAAATTTGGACGCGATGCCGTCGTCGTCGACGTGCGAAAAAAAATTTGGACGCGATGCCGTCGTCGTCGACGTGCGAAAAAAAAATTTGGACGCGATGCCGTCGTCGTCGTCGTGCGAGAAAAAATTTGGACGCGATGCCGTCGTCGTCGTGCGAAAATATTTGGACGCAACACCATCGTCGTCGACGTGCGAAAAAAAAATTTGGACGCGATGCCGTTGTCGTCGTGCGAAAAAAAAATTTGGACGCGATGCCGTTGTCGTCGTGCGAAAAAAAAATTTGGACGCGATGCCGTCGACTTCGACGTGCGAAAAAAAAATTTGAACGCGATGCCGTCGTCGTCGACGTGCGAAAAAAAATTTGGACGCGACGCCGTCGTCATCGAATTGCGAAAAAAAATCTGGACGCGATGCCGTCGTCGTCGACGTACGAAAAAAATTTGAACGCGACACCGACGTCGTCGTGCAAAAAAAAATTTGGATGCGACGCCGTCGCTGTCGTGCGAAAAAAAATTTTGACGCGATGCCGTCGTCGTCGTGAGAAGAAAAAATTTGGACGCGATGCCGTCGTCGTCGTGCGAAAATATTTGGACGCGACACCATCGTTGTCGACAGGCAAAAAAAATTTGGACGCAATTCCGTCGTCGTCGTGCGAAAACAAAAATTTGGACGTGATGCCGTCGTCGTCGTGTGAAAAAAAAATTTGGACGCGATGCCGTTGTCGTCGAAGTGTGGAAAAAAAAATTTGGACGCGATGCCGTCGTCGTCGACGTGCGAAAAAAATTTGAACGCGACACCGACGTCGTCGTGCAAAAAAAAATTTGGATGCGATGCCGTCGTCGTCGTGAGAAGAAAAAATTTGGACGCGATGCCGTCATCGTCGTGCGAAAATATTTGGACGCGACACCATCGTCGTCGACAGGCAAAAAAAATTTGGACGCAATTCCGTCGTCGTCGTGCGAAAACAAAAATTTGGACGCGACACCATCGTCGTCGACAGGCAAAAAAAATTTGGACGCGATTCCGTCGTCGTCGTGCGAAAACAAAAATTTGGACGCGATGCCGTCGTCGTCGTGTGAAAAAAAAATTTGGACGCGATGCCGTTGTCGTCGAAGTGTGGAAAAAAAAATTTGGACGCGATGCCGTCGTCGTCGACGTGCGAAAAAAAAATTTGGACGCGACGCCGTCGTTGTCGTGTGAAAAAAAATTTTGACGCGATGCCGTCGTCGTCCTACGAAGAAAAAATTTTCACGCGATGCCGTCATCATCGTGCGAAAAAAAATTTGGATGCGACACCGTCGTCGTCGACGGGCGAAAAAAATTTGGACGCGATGCCGTCGTCTTCGACGTGCGGAAAAAATTTTTGAACGCGATGCCGTCGTTGTCGACGGGCGAAAAAAATTTGGACGCGATGCCGTCGTCGTCTACGGGCGAAAAAAATTTTGACGCGACACCGACGTCGTCGTGCGAAGAAAAAATTTGGAAGCGATCCCGTCGTCGTCATGCGAAAAAAATTTGACGCGACACCGTCGTCGTCGTGCGAAAAAAAAATTTGGACGCGATGCCGTTGCCGTCGTGCGAAAAAAAAATTTGGACGTGATGCTGTCGTCGTCGTCGTGCGAAAAAAAATTTTGACGCGACGCCGTCGTCATCGATATGCGAAAAAAAATTTGGACGCGATGCCGTCACCCTCGTGTGAAAAAAAAATTTGGACGCGATGCCGTCACCATCGTGGAAAAAAAAATTTGGAAGCGATGCTGTCGTCGTCGTCATGCGAAAAAATATTTATACGCGAAGCCGTCGTCGTCTTCGTGCGAAAAAATAATTTGGAGGCGATGCCTTCGTCTTCTTCCTGCGAAAAATAAATTTAGACGCGACACAGTCGTCGTCGTGTGGAAAAAAAATTTGGACGACACGCCGTCGTCGACGTGCGAAAAAAAATTTGGACGCGATGTCGTCGTCGTCGACAGGCGAAAAAAAAAATTTGGACGCGACGCCGTCGTCGTCGTGCGAAAAAAAAATTTGAACGCGATGCCGTCGTCGTCGACAGGCGAAAAAAAAAATTTGGACGCGATGCCGTCGTCGTCGACGTACGGAAAAAATTTGAACGCGACACTGACGTCGTCGTGCAAAAAAAAATTTGGATGCGACGCAGTCGCTGTCGTGCGAAAAAAAATTTTGACGTGATGCCGTCGTCGTCGTGTGAAGAAAAAATTTGGACGCGATGCCGTCGTCGTCGTGCAAAAATATTTGGACGCGACACCGTCGTCGTCGACGTGCGAAAAAAACATTTGGAAGCGATGCCGTCGTCGTCATGCGAAAAAAATTTGACGCGACACCGTCGTCGTCGTGCGAAAAAAAAATTTGGACATGATGCTGTCGTCGTCGTCGTGCGAAAAAAAATTTGGACGCGACGCCGTCGTCGTCGTCGTGCGAAAAAAAAATCTGAATGCGATGTCGTCGTCGTCGTCGTGCGAAAAAAAACTTGGACGCGACGCCGTCGTCGTCGACGTGCGAAAAAAATTTGGACGCGATACCGTTGTTGTCGCCGTGCGAAAAAACATTTGGACGCGATGCCGTCGTCGTCGACGTGCGAAAAAAAATTTGGACGCGATGCCGTCGTCGTCGACGTGCGAAAAAAAAATTTGGACGCGATGCCGTCGTCGTCGACGTGCGAAAAAAAATTTGGACGCGATGCCGTCGTCGTCGACGTGCGAAAAAAAAATTTGGACGCGATGCCGTCGTCGTCGTCGTGCGAGAAAAAATTTGGACGCGATGCCGTCGTCGTCGTGCGAAAATATTTGGACGCAACACCATCGTCGTCGACGTGCGAAAAAAAAATTTGGACGCGATGCCGTTGTCGTCGTGCGAAAAAAAAATTTGGACGCGATGCCGTTGTCGTCGTGTGAAAAAAAAATTTGGACGCGATGCCGTCGACTTCGACGTGCGAAAAAAAAATTTGAACGCGATGCCGTCGTCCTCGACGTGCGAAAAAAAATTTGGACGCGACGCCGTCGTCATCGAATTGCGAAAAAAAATCTGGACGCGATGCCGTCGTCGTCGACGTACGAAAAAAATTTGAACGCGACACCGACGTCGTCGTGCAAAAAAAAATTTGGATGCGACGCCGTCGCTGTCGTGCGAAAAAAAATTTTGACGCGATGCCGTCGTCGTCGTGAGAAGAAAAAATTTGGACGCGATGCCGTCGTCGTCGTGCGAAAATATTTGGACGCGACACCATCGTCGTCGACAGGCAAAAAAAATTTGGACGCAATTCCGTCGTCGTCGTGCGAAAACAAAAATTTGGACGTGATGCCGTCGTCGTCGTGTGAAAAAAAAATTTGGACGCGATGCCGTTGTCGTCGAAGTGTGGAAAAAAAAATTTGGACGCGATGCCGTCGTCGTCGACGTGCGAAAAAAATTTGAACGCGACACCGACGTCGTCGTGCAAAAAAAAATTTGGATGCGATGCCGTCGTCGTCGTGAGAAGAAAAAATTTGGACGCGATGCCGTCATCGTCGTGCGAAAATATTTGGACGCGACACCATCGTCGTCGACAGGCAAAAAAAATTTGGACGCAATTCCGTCGTCGTCGTGCGAAAACAAAAATTTGGACGCGACACCATCGTCGTCGACAGGCAAAAAAAATTTGGACGCGATTCCGTCGTCGTCGTGCGAAAACAAAAATTTGGACGCGATGCCGTCGTCGTCGTGTGAAAAAAAAATTTGGACGCGATGCCGTTGTCGTCGAAGTGTGGAAAAAAAAATTTGGACGCGATGCCGTCGTCGTCGACGTGCGAAAAAAAAATTTGGACGCGACGCCGTCGTTGTCGTGTGAAAAAAAATTTTGACGCGATGCCGTCGTCGTCCTACGAAGAAAAAATTTTCACGCGATGCCGTCATCATCGTGCGAAAAAAAATTTGGATGCGACACCGTCGTCGTCGACGGGCGAAAAAAATTTGGACGCGATGCCGTCGTCTTCGACGTGCGGAAAAAATTTTTGAACGCGATGCCGTCGTTGTCGACGGGCGAAAAAAATTTGGACGCGATGCCGTCGTCGTCTACGGGCGAAAAAAATTTGGACGCGACACCGACGTCGTCGTGCGAAGAAAAAATTTGGAAGCGATCCCGTCGTCGTCATGCGAAAAAAATTTGACGCGACACCGTCGTCGTCGTGCGAAAAAAAAATTTGGACGCGATGCCGTTGCCGTCGTGCGAAAAAAAATTTGGACGTGATGCTGTCGTCGTCGACGTGCGAAAAAAAATTTGGACGCGACGCCGTCGTCATCGAATTGCGAAAAAAAATCTGGACGCGATGCCGTCGTCGTCGACGTACGAAAAAAATTTGAACGCGACACCGACGTCGTCGTGCAAAAAAAAATTTGGATGCGACGCCGTCGCTGTCGTGCGAAAAAAAATTTTGACGCGATGCCGTCGTCGTCGTGAGAAGAAAAAATTTGGACGCGATGCCGTCGTCGTCGTGCGAAAATATTTGGACGCGACACCATCGTCGTCGACAGGCAAAAAAAATTTGGACGCAATTCCGTCGTCGTCGTGCGAAAACAAAAATTTGGACGTGATGCCGTCGTCGTCGTGTGAAAAAAAAATTTGGACGCGATGCCGTTGTCGTCGAAGTGTGGAAAAAAAAATTTGGACGCGATGCCGTCGTCGTCGACGTGCGAAAAAAATTTGAACGCGACACCGACGTCGTCGTGCAAAAAAAAATTTGGATGCGATGCCGTCGTCGTCGTGAGAAGAAAAAATTTGGACGCGATGCCGTCATCGTCGTGCGAAAATATTTGGACGCGACACCATCGTCGTCGACAGGCAAAAAAAATTTGGACGCAATTCCGTCGTCGTCGTGCGAAAACAAAAATTTGGACGCGATGCCGTCGTCGTCGTGTGAAAAAAAAATTTGGACGCGATGCCGTTGTCGAAGTGTGGAAAAAAAAATTTGGACGCGATGCCATCGTCGTCGACGTGCGAAAAAAAAATTTGGACGCGACGCCGTCGTCGTCGTCGTGCGAAAAAAAATTTTGACGCGACGCCGTCGTCATCGATATGCGAAAAAAAATTTGGACGCGATGCCGTCACCCTCGTGTGAAAAAAAAATTTGGACGCGATGCCGTCACCATCGTGGAAAAAAAAATTTGGAAGCGATGCTGTCGTCCTCGTCATGCGAAAAAATATTTATACGCGAAGCCGTCGTCGTCTTCGTGCGAAAAAATAATTTGGAGGCGATGCCTTCGTCTTCTTCCTGCGAAAAATAAATTTAGACGCGACACAGTCGTCGTCGTGTGGAAAAAAAATTTGGACGCGACGCAGTCGTTGTCATGTGGAAAAAAAATTTGGACACCATGCCGTCGTCGTCGACGTGCGAAAAAAAATTTGGACGACACGCCGTCGTCGACGTGCGAAAAAAAGTTTGGACGCGATGTCGTCGTCGTCGACAGGCGAAAAAAAAAATTTGGACGCGACGCCGTCGTCGTCGTGCGAAAAAAAAATTTGAACGCGATGCCGTCGTCGTCGAATTGCGAAAAAAAATTTGGACGCGATGCCGTCGTCGTCGACGTACGAAAAAAATTTTAACGCGACACCGACGTCGTCGTGCAAAAAAAAATTTGGATGCGACGCAGTCGCTGTTGTGCGAAAAAAAATTTTGACGTGATGCCGTCGTCGTCGTGTGAAGAAAAAATTTGGACGCGATGCCGTCGTCGTCGTGCGAAAATATTTGGACGCGACACCGTCGTCGTCGACGTGCGAAAAAAAAATTTGGAAGCGATGCCGTCGTCGTCATGCGAAAAAAATTTGACGCGACACCGTCGTCGTCGTGCGAAAAAAAAATTTGGACGCGATGCCGTTGCCGTCGTGCGAAAAAAAATTTGGACGTGATGCTGTCGTCGTCGTCGTGCGAAAAAAAATTTGGACGCGACGCCGTCGTCGTCGACGTGCGAAGAAAAGTTTCGACGCGATGCCGTCACCCTCGTGCGAAAAAAAAATTTGGACGCGATGCCGTCGTCGTGCGAAAAAAAAAATTTGGACGCGACGCCGTCGTCGTGCGAAAAAAAATTTGGACACGACGCCGTCGTCGTCGTCGTGCGAAAAAAAAATTTGGACGCGACGCCGTCGTTGTCAAAGTGCGAAAATAAATCTGGACGCGATGCCGTCGTCGTCGACGTGCAAAAAAAAATCTGAATGCGATGTCGTCGTCGTCGTCGTGCGAAAAAAAATTTGGACGCGACGCCGTCGTCGTCGACGTGCGAAAAAAATTTGGACGCGATGCCTTCGTCGTCGTGCGAAAAAAATATTTGGACGCGATACCGTCGTTGTCGGCGTGCGAAAAAAAATTTGGACGCGATGCCGTCGTCGTCGACGTGCGAAAAAAAATTTGGACACGATGCCGTCGTCGTCGACGTGCGAAAAAAAAATTTGGACGCGATGCCGTCGTCGTCGACGTGCGAAAAAAAATTTGGACGCGATGCCGTCGTCGTCGACGTGCGAAAAAAAAATTTGGACGCGATGCCGTCGTCGTCGTCGTGCGAGAAAAAATTTGGACGCGATGCCGTCGTCGTCGTGCGAAAATATTTGGACGCAACACCGTCGTCGTCGACGTGCGAAAAAAAAATTTGGACGCGATGCCGTTGTCGTCGTGCGAAAAAAAAATTTGGACGCGATGCCGTTGTCGTCGTGCGAAAAAAAAATTTGGACGCGATGCCGTCGACTTCGACGTGCGAAAAAAAAATTTGAACGCGATGCCGTCGTCGTCGACGTGCGAAAAAAAATTTGGACGCGACGCCGTCGTCGTCGAATTGCGAAAAAAAATCTGGACGCGATGCCGTCGTCGTCGACGTACGAAAAAAATTTGAACGCGACACCGACGTCGTCGTGCAAAAAAAAATTTGGATGCGACGCCGTCGCTGTCGTGCGAAAAAAAATTTTGACGCGATGCCGTCGTCGTCGTGAGAAGAAAAAATTTGGACGCGATGCCGTCGTCGTCGTGCGAAAATATTTGGACGCGACACCATCGTCGTCGACAGGCAAAAAAAATTTGGACGCAATTCCGTCGTCGTCGTGCGAAAACAAAAATTTGGACGCGATGCCGTCGTCGTCGTGTGAAAATATTTGGACGCGACACCGTCGTCGTCGACGGGCGAAAAAAATTTGGACGCCATTCCGTCGTCGTCGTGCGAAAACAAAAATTTGGACGCGATGCCGTCGTCGTCGTGTGAAAAAAAAATTTGGACGCGATGCCGTTGTCGTCGAAGTGTGGAAAAAAAAATTTGGACGCGATGCCGTCGTCGTCGACGTGCGAAAAAAAATTTGGACGCGATGCCGTCGTCGTCGACGTGCGAAAAAAAAATTTGGACGCGATGCCGTCGTCGTCGACGTGCGAAAAAAAATTTGGACGCGATGCCGTCGTCGTCGACGTGCGAAAAAAAAATTTGGACGCGATGCCGTCGTCGTCGACGTGCGAGAAAAAATTTGGACGCGATGCCGTCGTCGTCGTGCGAAAATATTTGGACGCGACACCGTCGTCGTCGACGTGCGAAAAAAAATTTGGACGCGATGCCGTTGACGTCGTGCGAAAAAAAAATTTGGACGCGATGCCGTTGTCGTCGTGCGAAAAAAAAATTTGGATGCGATGCCGTCGACTTCGACGTGCGGAAAAAAAATTTGAACGCGATGCCGTCGTCGTCGACGTGCGAAAAAAAATTTGGACGCGACGCCGTCGTCGTCGAATTGCGAAAAAAAATTTGGACGCGATGCCGTCGTCGTCGACGTACGAAAAAAATTTGAACGCGACACCGACGTCGTCGTGCAAAAAAAAATTTGGATGCGATGCCGTCGTCGTCGTGAGAAGAAAAAATTTGGACGCGATGTCGTCATCGTCGTGCGAAAATATTTGGACGCGACACCATCGTCGTCGACAGGCAAAAAAAATTTGGACGCAATTCCGTCGTCGTCGTGCGAAAACAAAAATTTGGACGCGATGCCGTCGTCGTCGTGTGAAAATATTTGGACGCGACACCGTCGTCGTCGACGGGCGAAAAAAATTTGGACGCGATTCCGTCGTCGTCGTGCGAAAACAAAAATTTGGACGCGATGCCGTCGTCGTCGTGTGAAAAAAAAATTTGGACGCGATGCCGTTGTCGTCGAAGTGTGGAAAAAAAAATTTGGACGCGATGCCGTCGTCGTCGACGTGCGAAAAAAAAATTTGGACGCGACGCCGTCGTTGTCGTGCGAAAAAAAATTTGGACGCGATGCCGTCGTCGTCCTACGAAGAAAAAATTTTCACGCGATGCCGTCATCATCGTGCATAAAAAAATTTGGATGCGACACCGTCGTCGTCGACGGGCGAAAAAAATTTGGACGCGATGCCGTCGTCTTCGACGTGCGGAAAAAATTTTTGAACGCGATGCCGTCGTTGTCGACGGGCGAAAAAAATTTGGACGCGATGCCGTCGTCGTCTACGGGCGAAAAAAATTTTGACGCGACACCGACGTCGTCGTGCGAAGAAAAAATTTGGTAGCGATCCCGTCGTCGTCATGCGAAAAAAATTTGACGCGACACCGTCGTCGTCGTGCGAAAAAAAAATTTGGACGCGATGCCGTTGCCGTCGTGCGAAAAAAAAATTTGGACGTGATGCTGTCGTCGTCGTCGTGCGAAAAAAAATTTTGACGCGACGCCGTCGTCATCGATATGCGAAAAAAAATTTGGACGCGATGCCGTCACCCTCGTGTGAAAAAAAAATTTGGACGCGATGCCGTCACCATCGTGGAAAAAAAATTTGGAAGCGATGCCGTCACCATCGTGGAAAAAAAAATTTGGAAGCGATGCTGTCGTCGTCGTCATGCGAAAAAATATTTATACGCGAAGCCGTCGTCGTCTTCGTGCGAAAAAATAATTTGGAGGCGATGCCTTCGTCTTCTTCCTGCGAAAAATAAATTTAGACGCGACACAGTCGTCGTCGTGTGGAAAAAAAATTTGGACGCGACGCAGTCGTCGTCATGTGGAAAAAAAATTTGGACGCCATGCCATCGTCGTCGACGTGCGAAAAAAAATTTGGACGACACGCCGTCGTCGACGTGCGAAAAAAAATTTGGACGCGATGTCGTCGTCGTCGACAGGCGAAAAAAAAATTTGGACGCGACGCCGTCGTCGTCGAATTGCGAAAAAAAATTTGGACGCGATGCCGTTGCCGTCGTGCGAAAAAAAAATTTGGACGTGATGCTGTCGTCGTCGTCGTGCGAAAAAAAATTTTGACGCGACGCCGTCGTCATCGATATGCGAAAAAAAATTTGGACGCGATGCCGTCACCCTCGTGTGAAAAAAAAATTTGGACGCGATGCCGTCACCATCGTGGAAAAAAAAATTTGGAAGCGATGCTGTCGTCGTCGTCATGCGAAAAAATATTTATACGCGAAGCCGTCGTCGTCTTCGTGCGAAAAAATAATTTGGAGGCGATGCCTTCGTCTTCTTCCTGCGAAAAATAAATTTAGACGCGACACAGTCGTCGTCGTGTGGAAAAAAAATTTGGACGCGACGCAGTCGTCGTCATGTGGAAAAAAAATTTGGACGCGACACCGTCGTCGTCGACGGGCGAAAAAAATTTGGACGCGATTCCGTCGTCGTCGTGCGAAAACAAAAATTTGGACGCGATGCCGTCGTCGTCGTGTGAAAAAAAAATTTGGACGCGATGCCGTCGTCGTCGAAGTCTGGAAAAAAAAATTTGGACGCGATGCCGTCGTCGTCGACGTGCGAAAAAAAATTTGGACGCGATGCCGTCGTCGTCGACGTGCGAAAAAAAATTTGGACGCGATGCCGTCGTCGTCGTCGTGCGAAAAAAATTTGGACGCGATGCCGTCGTCGTCGACGTGCGAAAAAAAAATTTGGACGCGATGCCGTTGTCGTCGTGCGAAAAAAAAATTTGGACGCGATGCCGTCAACTTCGACGTGCGGAAAAAAAATTTGGACGCGATGCCGTCGTCGTCGTGCGAAAATATTTGGACGCAACACCGTCGTCGTCGACGTGCGAAAAAAAAATTTGGACGCGATGCCGTTGTCGTCGTGCGAAAAAAAAATTTGGACGCGATGCCGTTGTCGTCGTGCGAAAAAAAAATTTGGACGCGATGCCGTCGACTTCGACGTGCGAAAAAAAAATTTGAACGCGATGCCGTCGTCGTCGACGTGCGAAAAAAAATTTGGACGCGACGCCGTCGTCGTCGAATTGCGAAAAAAAATCTGGACGCGATGCCGTCGTCGTCGACGTACGAAAAAAATTTGAACGCGACACCGACGTCGTCGTGCAAAAAAAAATTTGGATGCGACGCCGTCGCTGTCGTGCGAAAAAAAATTTTGACGCGATGCCGTCGTCGTCGTGAGAAGAAAAAATTTGGACGCGATGCCGTCGTCGTCGTGCGAAAATATTTGGACGCGACACCATCGTCGTCGACAGGCAAAAAAAATTTGGACGCAATTCCGTCGTCGTCGTGCGAAAACAAAAATTTGGACGCGATGCCGTCGTCGTCGTGTGAAAATATTTGGACGCGACACCGTCGTCGTCGACGGGCGAAAAAAATTTGGACGCCATTCCGTCGTCGTCGTGCGAAAACAAAAATTTGGACGCGATGCCGTCGTCGTCGTGTGAAAAAAAAATTTGGACGCGATGCCGTTGTCGTCGAAGTGTGGAAAAAAAAATTTGGACGCGATGCCGTCGTCGTCGACGTGCGAAAAAAAATTTGGACGCGATGCCGTCGTCGTCGACGTGCGAAAAAAAAATTTGGACGCGATGCCGTCGTCGTCGACGTGCGAAAAAAAATTTGGACGCGATGCCGTCGTCGTCGACGTGCGAGAAAAAATTTGGACGCGATGCCGTCGTCGTCGTGCGAAAATATTTGGACGCGACACCGTCGTCGTCGACGTGCGAAAAAAAATTTGGACGCGATGCCGTTGACGTCGTGCGAAAAAAAAATTTGGACGCGATGCCGTTGTCGTCGTGCGAAAAAAAAATTTGGATGCGATGCCGTCGACTTCGACGTGCGGAAAAAAAATTTGAACGCGATGCCGTCGTCGTCGACGTGCGAAAAAAAATTTGGACGCGACGCCGTCGTCGTCGAATTGCGAAAAAAAATTTGGACGCGATGCCGTCGTCGTCGACGTACGAAAAAAATTTGAACGCGACACCGACGTCGTCGTGCAAAAAAAAATTCGGATGCGATGCCGTCGTCGTCGTGAGAAGAAAAAATTTGGACGCGATGTCGTCATCGTCGTGCGAAAATATTTGGACGCGACACCATCGTCGTCGACAGGCAAAAAAAATTTGGACGCAATTCCGTCGTCGTCGTGCGAAAACAAAAATTTGGACGCGATGCCGTCGTCGTCGTGTGAAAATATTTGGACGCGACACCGTCGTCGTCGACGGGCGAAAAAAATTTGGACGCGATTCCGTCGTCGTCGTGCGAAAACAAAAATTTGGACGCGATGCCGTCGTCGTCGTGTGAAAAAAAAATTTGGACGCGATGCCGTTGTCGTCGAAGTGTGGAAAAAAAAATTTGGACGCGACGCCGTCGTTGTCGTGCGAAAAAAAATTTGGACGCGATGCCGTCGTCGTCCTACGAAGAAAAAATTTTCACGCGATGCCGTCATCATCGTGCATAAAAAAATTTGGATGCGACACCGTCGTCGTCGACGGGCGAAAAAAATTTGGACGCGATGCCGTCGTCTTCGACGTGCGGAAAAAATTTTTGAACGCGATGCCGTCGTTGTCGACGGGCGAAAAAAATTTGGACGCGATGCCGTCGTCGTCTACGGGCGAAAAAAATTTTGACGCGACACCGACGTCGTCGTGCGAAGAAAAAATTTGGTAGCGATCCCGTCGTCGTCATGCGAAAAAAATTTGACGCGACACCGTCGTCGTCGTGCGAAAAAAAAATTTGGACGCGATGCCGTTGCCGTCGTGCGAAAAAAAAATTTGGACGTGATGCTGTCGTCGTCGTCGTGCGAAAAAAAATTTTGACGCGACGCCGTCGTCATCGATATGCGAAAAAAAATTTGGACGCGATGCCGTCACCCTCGTGTGAAAAAAAAATTTGGACGCGATGCCGTCACCATCGTGGAAAAAAAAATTTGGAAGCGATGCTGTCGTCGTCGTCATGCGAAAAAATATTTATACGCGAAGCCGTCGTCGTCTTCGTGCGAAAAAATAATTTGGAGGCGATGCCTTCGTCTTCTTCCTGCGAAAAATAAATTTAGACGCGACACAGTCGTCGTCGTGTGGAAAAAAAATTTGGACGCGACGCAGTCGTCGTCATGTGGAAAAAAAATTTGGACGCGACACCGTCGTCGTCGACGGGCGAAAAAAATTTGGACGCGATTCCGTCGTCGTCGTGCGAAAACAAAAATTTGGACGCGATGCCGTCGTCGTCGTGTGAAAAAAAAATTTGGACGCGATGCCGTCGTCGTCGAAGTCTGGAAAAAAAAATTTGGACGCGATGCCGTCGTCGTCGACGTGCGAAAAAAAATTTGGACGCGATGCCGTCGTCGTCGACGTGCGAAAAAAAAATTTGGACGCGATGCCGTCGTCGTCGTCGTGCGAAAAAAAATTTGGACGCGATGCCGTCGTCGTCGACGTGCGAAAAAAAAATTTGGACGCGATGCCGTTGTCGTCGTGCGAAAAAAAAATTTGGACGCGATGCCGTCAACTTCGACGTGCGGAAAAAAAATTTGAACGCGATGCCGTCGTCGTCGAATTGCGAAAAAAAATTTGGACGCGATGCCGTCGTCGTCGACGTACGAAAAAAATTTGAACGCGACACCGACGTCGTCGTACAAAAAAAAATTCGAATGCGATGCCGTCGTCGTCGTGAGAAGAAAAAATTTGGACGCGATGCCGTCGTCGTCGTGCGAAAATATTTGAACGCGACACCATCGTCGTCGACAGGCAAAAAAAATTTGGACGCAATTCCGTCGTCGTCGTGCGAAAACAAAAATTTGGACGCGATGCCGTCATCGTCGTGTGAAAATATTTGGACGCGACACCGTCGTCGTCGACGGGCGAAAAAAATTTGGACGCGATTCCGTCGTCGTCGTGCGAAAACAAAAATTTGGACGCGATGCCGTCGTCGTCGTGTGAAAAAAAAATTTGGACGCGATGCCGTTGTCGTCGAAGTGTGGAAAAAAAAATTTGGACGCGATGCCGTCGTCGTCGACGTGCGAAAAAAAAATTGGACGCGACGCCGTCGTTGTCGTGCGAAAAAAAATTTTGACGCGATGCCGTCGTCGTCCTACGAAGAAAAAATTTTCACGCGATGCCGTCATCATCGTGCGAAAAAAAATTTGGATGCGACACCGTCGTCGTCGACGGGCGGAATAAATTTTTGAACGCGATGCCGTCGTTGTCGACGGGCGAAAAAAATTTGGACGCGATGCCGTCGTCGTCTACGGGCGAAAAAAATTTTGACGCGACACCGTCGTCGTCGTGCGAAGAAAAAATTTGGAAGCCATCCCGTCGTCGTCATGCGAAAAAAATTTGACGCGACACCGTCGTCGTCGTGCGAAAAAAAAATTTGGACGTGATGCCGTCGTCGTCGTCGTGCGAAAAAAAATTTGGACGACACGCCGTCGTCGACGTGCGAAAAAAAATTTGGACGCGATGTCGTCGTCGTCGACAGGCGAAAAAAAAAATTTGGACGCAACGCCGTCGTCGTCGACGTGCGAAAAAAAATTTGGACGCGATGCCGACGTCATCGAATTGCGAAAAAAAATTTAAATGCGATGCCGTCGTCGTCGACGTGCGAAAAAAAAATTTGGACACGACGCTGTCGTCGTCCACGTGCGAAAAAAAATTTGGACGCGATGCCGTCGTCGTCGTGCGAAAATATTTGGACGCGACACCGTCGTCGTCGACGTGCGAAAAAAAAATTTGGACGCGATGCCGTCGACTTCGACGTGCGAAAAAAAAATTTGAACGCGATGCCGTCGTCGTCGACGTGCGAAAAAAAATTTGGACGCGACGCCGTCGTCGTCCAATTGCGAAAAAAAATTTGGACGCGATGCAGTCGTCGTCGACGTACGAAAAAAATTTGAACGCGACACCGACGTCGTCGTGCAAAAAAAAATTTGGATGCGACGCCGTCGCTGTCGTGCGAAAAAAAATTTTGACGCGATGCCGTCGTCGTCGTGAGAAGAAAAAATTTGGACGCGATGCCGTCGTCGTCGTGCGAAAATATTTGGACGCGACACCATCGTCGTCGACAGGCAAAAAAAATTTGGACGCAATTCCGTCGTCGTCGTGCGAAAACAAAAATTTGGATGCGATGCCGTCGTCGTCGTGTGAAAATATTTGGACGCGACACCGTCGTCGTCGACGGGCGAAAAAAATTTGGACGCGATTCCATCGTCGTCGTGCGAAAACAAAAATTTGGACGCGATGCCGTCGTCGTCGTGTGAAAAAAAAATTTGGACGCGATGCCGTTGTCGTCGAAGTGTGGAAAAAAAAATTTGGACGCGATGCCGTCGTCGTCGACGTGCGAAAAAAAATTTGGACGCGATGCCGTCGTCGTCGACGTGCGAAAAAAAAATTTTGACGCGATGCCGTCGTCGTCGACGTGCGAAAAAAAAATTTGGACGCGATGCCGTCGTCGTCGACGTGCGAGAAAAAATTTGGACGTGATGCCGTCGTCGTCGTGCGAAAATATTTGGACGCGACACCGTCGTCGTCGACGTGCGAAAAAAAATTTGGACGCGATGCCGTTGACGTCGTGCGAAAAAAAAATTTGGACGCGATGCCGTCGACTTCGACGTGCGGAAAAAAAATTTGAACGCGATGCCGTCGTCGTCGACGTGCGAAAAAAAATTTGGACGCGACGCCGTCGTCGTCGAATTGCGAAAAAAAATTTGGACGCGATGCCGTCGTCGTCGACGTACGAAAAAAATTTGAACGCGACACCGACGTCGTCGTGCAAAAAAAAATTTGGATGCGATGCCGTCGTCGTCGTGAGAAGAAAAAATTTGGACGCGATGCCGTCGTCGTCGACGTGCGAAAAAAATTTGGACGCGATGCCGTCGTCGTCGTGCGAAAAACATATTTGGACGCGATACCGTTGTTGTCGCCGTGCGAAAAAAAATTTGGACGAGACGCCGTCGTTGTCGCCGTGCGAAAATAAATTTGGACGCGACGTCGACGTCGTCGTGGTGCGAAAAAAAAATTTGGACGCGATGCCATCGTCGTCGACGTGCGAAAAAAAAATTTGGACGCGATGCCGTCGTCGTCGACGTGCGAAAAAAAATTTTGACGCGACGCCGTCGTCGTCGTCGTGCGAAAAAAAATTTTGGACGCGATGCCGTTGTCGTCGAAGTGTGGAAAAAAAAATTTGGACGCGATGCCGTCGTCGTCGACGTGCGAAAAAAAATTTGGACGCGATGCCGTCGTCGTCGTGTGAAAAAAAAATTTGGACGCGATGCCGTTGTCGTCGAAGTGTGGAAAAAAAAATTTGGACGCGATGCCGTCGTCGTCGACGTGCGAAAAAAAATTTGGACGCGATGCCGTCGTCGTCGACGTGCGAAAAAAAAATTTTGACGCGATGCCGTCGTCGTCGACGTGCGAAAAAAAATTTGGACGCGATGCCGTCATCGTCGACGTGCGAAAAAAAAATTTGGACGCGATGCCGTCGTCGTCGACGTGCGAGAAAAAATTTGGACGTGATGCCGTCGTCGTCGTGCGAAAATATTTGGACGCGACACCGTCGTCGTCGACGTGCGAAAAAAAATTTGGACGCGATGCCGTTGACGTCGTGCGAAAAAAAAATTTGGACGCGATGCCGTCGACTTCGACGTGCGGAAAAAAAATTTGAACGCGATGCCGTCGTCGTCGACGTGCGAAAAAAAATTTGGACGCGACGCCGTCGTCGTCGAATTGCGAAAAAAAATTTGGACGCGATGCCGTCGTCGTCGACGTACGAAAAAAATTTGAACGCGACACCGACGTCGTCGTGCAAAAAAAAATTTGGATGCGATGCCGTCGTAGTCGTGAGAAGAAAAAATTTGGACGCGATGCCGTCGTCGTCGACGTGCGAAAAAAATTTGGACGCGATGCCGTCGTCGTCGTGCGAAAAAAATATTTGGACGCGATACCGTTGTTGTCGCCGTGCGAAAAAAAATTTGGACGAGACGCCGTCGTTGTCGCCGTGCGAAAATAAATTTGGACGCGACGTCGACGTCGTCGTGGTGCGAAAAAAAAATTTGGACGCGATGCCGTCGTCGTCGACGTGCGAAAAAAAAAATTTGACGCGATGCCGTCATCGTCGTGCGAAACAAAAATTTGGATGCGATGCCGTCGTCGTCGATATGCGAAAAAAATTTGGACGCGAAGCCGTCGTCGTCGTGTGAAAAAAAAATTTGGAAGCGATGCCGTCACCATCGTGGGAAAAAAAATTTGGAAGCGATGCTGTCGTCGTCGTCATGCGAAAAAATATTTATACGCGAAGCCGTCGTCGTCTTCGTGCGAAAAAATAATTCGGAGGCGATGCCGTCGTCTTCTTCCTGCGAAAAATAAATTTAGACGCGACACAGTCGTCGTCGTGTGGAAAAAAATTTGGACGCGACGCAGTCGTCGTCATGTGGAAAAAAAATTTGGACGCCATGCCGTCGTCGTCGACGTGCGAAAAAAAAATTTGGACGACACGCCGTCGTCGACGTGCGAAAAAAAATTTGGACGCGATGCCGTCGTCGTCGTGCGAAGAAAAAATTTGGACGCGATGCCGTTGTCGTCGTGCGAAAAAAAATTTGGACGCGATGCCGTCGACTTCGACGTGCGGAAAAAAAATTTGGATGCGACGCCGTCGTCGTCGACGTGCGAAAAAAAATTTGGACGTGATGCCGTCGTCGTCGAATTGCGAAAAAAAATTTGGACGCGATGCCGTCGTCGTCGACGGGGGAAAAAAAAATTTGGATGCGACGCCGTCGTCGTCGTCGTGCGAAAAAAAAAATTTGGACGCAACGCCGTCGTCGTCGTGCGAAAAAAAAATTTGGACGTGATGCCGTTGTCGTCACAGTGCGAAAAAAAAATTTGGACGACACGCCGTCGTCGACGTGTGAAAAAAAATTTGGACGCAATGCCGTCGTCGTCGACGTGCGAAAAAATATTTGGACGCGATGCCGTCGTCGTCGAATTGCGAAAAAAATTTGAACGCGACACCGACGTCATCATGCAAAAAAAAATTTGGATGCGACGCCGTCGCTGTCGTGCGAAAAAAAATTTTCACGCGATGCCGTTGTCGTCGTGCGAAAAAAAAATTTGAACGCGATGCCGTCGTCGTCGACATGCGAAAAAAAATTTGGACGCGATGCCGTCGTTGTCGAAGTGCGAAAATAAATCTGGACGCGATGCCGTCGTCGTGCGAAAAAAAAATTTGGACGCGAAGCCGTCGTCGTGCGAAAAAAAAATTTGGACGCGACGCCGTCGTCGTGCGAAAAAAAATTTGGACACGAAGCCGTCGTCGTCGTCGTGCGAAAAAAAAATTTGGACGCGACGCCGTCGTTGTCGAAGTGCGAAAATAAATCTGGACGCGATGCCGTCGTCGTCGACGTGCAAAAAAAAATTTGAATGCGATGCCGTCGTCGTCGTCGTGCGAAAAAAAATTTGGACGCGACGCCGTCGTCGTCGACGTGCGAAAAAAATTTGGACGCGATGCCATCGCCGTCGTGCGAAAAAAATATTTGGACGCGATACCGTTGTTGTCGCCGTGCGAAAAAAAATTTGGACGCGACGCCGTCGTTGTCGCCGTGCGAAAATAAGTTTGGACGCGACGTCGACGTCGTCATGGTGCGAAAAAAAAATTTGGACGCGATGCCGTCGTCGTCGACGTGCGAAAAAAAATTTGGACGCGACGCCTTCGTCGTCGACGTGCGAAAAAAAAAATTTGGACGCGATGTCATCTTCGTGCGAAAAAAAAATTTGGATGCCATGCCGTCGTTGTCATCATGCGAAAAAAAATTTGGACGCGATGCCGTCGTCGTCGTGCGAAACAAAAATTTGGATGCGATGCCGTCGTCGTCGATATGCGAAAAAAAATTTGGACGCGAAGCCGTCGTCGTTGTGTGAAAAAAAAATTTGGAAGCGATGCCGTCACCATCGTGGGAAAAAAAATTTGGAAGCGATGCTGTCGTTGTCGTCATGCGAAAAAATATTTATACGCGAAGCCTTCGTCGTCTTCGTGCGAAAAAATAATTCGGAGGCGATGCCGTCGTCTTCTTCCTGCGAAAAATAAATTTAGACGCGACACAGTCGTCGTCGTGTGGAAAAAAATTTGGACGCGACGCAGTCGTCGTCATGTGGAAAAAAAATTTGGACGCCATGCCGTCGTCGTCGACGTGCGAAAAAAAAATTTGGACGACACGCCGTCGTCGACGTGCGAAAAAAAATTTGGACGCGATGCCGTCGTCGTCGTGCAAAGAAAAAATTTGGACGCGATGCCGTTGTCGTCGTGCGAAAAAAAATTTGGACGCGATGCCGTCGACTTCGACGTGCGGAAAAAAAATTTGAACGCGATGCCGTCGTCGTCGATGTGCGAAAAAAAATTTGGACGTGATGCCGTCGTCGTCGAATTGCGAAAAAAAATTTGGACGCGATGCCGTCGTCGTCGACGGGCGAAAAAAAAATTTGGATGCGACGCCGCCGTCGTCGTGCGAAAAAAAATTTTGACGCGATGCCGTCGTCGTCGTGAGAAGAAAAAATTTGGACGCGATGCCGTCGTCGTCGTGCGAAAATATTTGGACGCGACACCATCGTCGTCGACAGGCAAAAAAAATTTGGACGCGATTCCGTCGTCGTCGTGCGAAAACAAAAATTTGGACGCGATGCCGTCGTCGTCGTGTGAAAATATTTGGACGCGACACAGTCGTCGTCGACGGGCGAAAAAAATTTGGACGCGATTCCGTCGTCGTCGTGCGAAAACAAAAATTTGGACGCGATGCCGTCGTCGTCGTGTGAAAAAAAAATTTGGACGCGATGCCGTTGTCGTCGAAGTGTGGAAAAAAAAATTTGGACGCGATGCCGTCGTCGTCGTGTGAAAAAAAAATTTGGACGCGATGCCGTCGTCGTCGACGTGCGAAAAAAAATTTGGACGCGATGCCGTCGTCGTCGTGCGAAAAAAAATTTTGACGCGATGCCGTCGTCGTCGTGAGAAGAAAAAATATGGACGCGATGCCGTCGTCGTCGTGTGAAAATATTTGGACGCGACACCATCGTCGTCGACAGGCAAAAAAAATTTGGACGCAATTCCGTCGTCGTCGTGCGAAAACAAAAATTTGGACGCGATGCCGTCGTCGTCGTGTGAAAATATTTGGACGCGACACCGTCGTCGTCGACGGGCGAAAAAAATTTGGACGCGATTCCATCGTCGTCGTGCGAAAACAAAAATTTGGACGCGACGCCGTCGTCGTCGTGTGAAAAAAAAATTTGGACGCGATGCCGTTGTCGTCGAAGTGTGGAAAAAAAAATTTGGACGCGATGCCGTCGTCGTCAACGTGCGAAAAAAAATTTGGACGCGATGCTGTCGTCGTCGACGTGCGAAAAAAAAATTTGGACGTGATGCCGTCGTCGTCGACGTGCGAAAAAAAATTTGGACGCGATTCTGTCGTCGTCGACGTGCGAAAAAAAAATTTGGACGCGATGCCGTCGTCGTCGACGTGCGAGAAAAAATTTGGACGTGATGCCATCGTCGTCGTGCGAAAATATTTGGATGCGACACCGTCGTCGTCGACGTGCGAAAAAAAATTTGGACGCGATGCCGTTGACGTCGTGCGAAAAAAAAATTTGGACGCGATGCCGTCGACTTCGACGTGCGGAAAAAAAATTTGAACGCGATGCCGTCGTCGTCGACGTGCGAAAAAAAATTTGGACGCGACGCCGTCGTCGTCGAATTGCGAAAAAAAATTTGGACGCGATGCCGTCGTCGTCGACGTACGAAAAAAATTTGAACGCGACACCGACGTCGTCGTGCAAAAAAAAATTTGGATGCGATGCCGTCGTCGTCGTGAGAAGAAAAAATTTGGACGCGATGCCGTCGTCGTCGACGTGCGAAAAAAATTTGGACGCGATGCCGTCGTCGTCGTGCGAAAAAAATATTTGGACGCGATACCGTTGTTGTCGCCGTGCGAAAAAAAATTTGGACGAGACGCCGTCGTTGTCGCTGTGCGAAAATAAATTTGGACGCGACGTCGACGTCGTCGTGGTGCGAAAAAAAAATTTGGAGGCGATGCCGTCGTCGTCGACGTGCGAAAAAAAAACTTTGACGCGATGCCGTCATCGTCGTGCGAAACAAAAATTTGGACGCGATGCCGTCGTCGTCGATATGCGAAAAAAAATTTGGACGCGAAGCCGTCGTCGTCGTGTGAAAAAAAAATTTGGAAGCGATGCCGTCACCATCGTGGGAAAAAAAATTTGGAAGCGATGCTGTCGTCGTCGTCATGCGAAAAAATATTTATACGCGAAGCCGTCGTCGTCTTCGTGCGAAAAAATAATTCGGAGGCGATGCCGTCGTCTTCTTCCTGCGAAAAATAAATTTAGACGCGACACAGTCGTCGTCGTGTGGAAAAAAATTTGGACGCGACGCAGTCGTCGTCATGTGGAAAAAAAATTTGGACGCCATGCCGTCGTCGTCGACGTGCGAAAAAAAAATTTGGACGACACGCCGTCGTCGACGTGCGAAAAAAAATTTGGACGCGATGCCGTCGTCGTCGTGCGAAGAAAAAATTTGGACGCGATGCCGTCGACTTCGACGTGCGGAAAAAAAATTTGAACGCGATGCCGTCGTCGTCGACGTGCGAAAAAAAATTTGGACGTGATGCCGTCGTCGTCGACGGGCGAAAAAAAAATTTGGATGCGACGCCGTCGTCGTCGTGCGAAAAAAAAAATTTGGACGCGCCGCCGTCGTCGTCGACGTGCAAAAAAAAAATTTGGACGCAACGCCGTCGTCGTCGTGCGAAAAAAAAATTTGGACGTGATGCCGTTGTCGTCACAGTGCGAAAAAAAAATTTGGACGACACGCCGTCGTCGACGTGCGAAAAAAAATTTGGACGCAATGCCGTCGTCGTCGACGTGCGAAAAAATATTTGGACGCGATGCCGTCGTCGTCGAATTGCGAAAAAAATTTGAACGCGACACCGACGTCATCGTGCAAAAAAAAATTTGGATGCGACGCCGTCGCTGTCGTGCGAAAAAAAATTTTCACGCGATGCCGTTGTCGTCGTGCGAAAAAAAAATTTGAACGCGATGCCGTCGTCGTCGACATGCGAAAAAAAATTTGGACGCGATGCCGTCGTTGTCGAAGTGCGAAAATAAATCTGGACGCGATGCCGTCGTCGTGCGAAAAAAAAATTTGGACGCGAAGCCGTCGTCGTGCAAAAAAAAAATTTGGACGCGACGCCGTCGTCGTGCGAAAAAAAATTTGGACACGAAGCCGTCGTCGTCGTCGTGCGAAAAAAAAATTTGGATGCGACGCCGTCGTTGTCGAAGTGCGAAAATAAATCTGGATGCGATGCCGTCGTCGTCGACGTGCAAAAAAAAATTTGAATGCGATGCCGTCGTCGTCGTCGTGCGAAAAAAAATTTGGACGCGACGCCGTCGTCGTCGACGTGCGAAAAAAATTTGGACGCGATGCCATCGCCGTCGTGCGAAAAAAATATTTGGACGCGATACCGTTGCTGTCGGTGTGCGAAAAAAAATTTGGACGCGACGCCGTCGTTGTCGCCGTGCGAAAATAAATTTGGACGCGACGTCGACGTCGTCGTGGTGCGAAAAAAAAATTTGGACGCGATGCCGTCGTCGTCGACGTGCGAAAAAAAATTTGGACGCGACGCCTTCGTCGTCGACGTGCGAAAAAAAAAATTTGGACGCGATGTCGTCTTCGTGCGAAAAAAAAATTTGGACGCGAAGCCGTCGTCGTCGTGCGAAAAAAAAATTTGGACGCGAGGCCGTCGTCGTGCGAAAAAAAATTTGGACACGAAGCCGTCGTCGTCGTCGTGCGAAAAAAAAATTTGGACGCGACGCCGTCGTTGTCGAAGTGCGAAAATAAATCTGGACGCGATGCCGTCGTCGTCGACGTGCAAAAAAAAATTTGAATGCGATGCCGTCGTCGTCGTGCGAAGAAAAAATTTGGACGCGATGCCGTCGTCGTCGTCGTGCGAAAAAAAAAATTTGGATGCGACGCCGTCGTCGTCGACGTGCGAAAAAAAAATTTGAACGCGATGCCGTCGTCGTCGACGTGCGAAAAAAAATTTGGACGCGATGCCGTCGTCGTCGACGCGCGAAATAAAATTTGGACGCGAAGCCGTCGTCGTCGACGTGCGAAAAAAAAATTTGGACACGACGCTGTCGTCGTCAACGTGCGAAAAAACTATGGACGCGATGCTGTCGTCGTCGTGCGAAAAAAAAAATTTGGACGCGACGCCGTCGTCGTCGACGTGCGAAAAAAAAATTTGAACGCGATGACGTCGTCGTCGACGTGCGAAAAAAAATTTGGACGCGATGCCGTTGTCGTCGACGTGCGAAAAAAAAATTTGGACGCGATGCCGTCGTCGTCGACGTGCGAAAAAAAATTTGGACGCGATGCCGTCATCGTCGACGTGCGAAAAAAAAATTTGGACGCGATGCCGTCGTCGTCGTCGTGCGAGAAAAAATTTGGACGCGATGCCGTCGTCGTCGTGCGAAAATATTTGGACGCGACACCGTCGTCGTCGACGTGCGAAAAAAAATTTGGACGCGACGCCGTCGTCGTCGACGTGCGAAAAAAAATTTGGACGCGATGCCGTCATCGTCGACGTGCGAAAAAAAAATTTGGACGCGATGCCGTCGTCGTCGTCGTGCGAGAAAAAATTTGGACGCGATGCCGTCGTCGTCGTGCGAAAATATTTGGACGCGACACCGTCGTCGTCGACGTGCGAAAAAAAATTTGGACGCTATGCCGTTGTCGTCGTGCGAAAAAAATTTGGACGCGATGCTGTTGTCGTCGTGCGAAAAAAAAATTTGGACGCGATGCCGTCAACTTCGACGTGCGAAAAAAAAATTTGGACGCGATGCCGTCGTCGTCGACGTGCGAAAAAAAATTTGGACGCTACGCCGTCGTCGTCGAATTGCGAAAAAAAATTTGAACGCGATGCCGTCGTCGTCGACGTGCGAAAAAATATTTGGATGCGACGCCGTCGCTGTCGTGCGAAAAAAAATTTTGACGCGATGCCGTCGTCGTCGTGAGAAGAAAAAATTTGGACGCGATGCCGTCGTCGTCGTGCGAAAATATTTGGACGCGACACCATCGTCGTCGACAGGCAAAAAAAATTTGGACGCGATTCCGTCGTCGTCGTGCGAAAACAAAAATTTGGACGCGATGCCGTCGTCGTCGACGTGCGAAAAAAAAATTTGGACGCGATGCCGTCGTCGTCGACGTGCGAGAAAAAATTTGGACGTGATGCCATCGTCGTCGTGCGAAAATATTTGGATGCGACACCGTCGTCGTCGACGTGCGAAAAAAAATTTGGACGCGATGCCGTTGACGTCGTGCGAAAAAAAAATTTGGACGCGATGCCGTCGACTTCGACGTGCGGAAAAAAAATTTGAACGCGATGCCGTCGTCGTCGACGTGCGAAAAAAAATTTGGACGCGACGCCGTCGTCGTCGAATTGCGAAAAAAAATTTGGACGCGATGCCGTCGTCGTCGACGTACGAAAAAAATTTGAACGCGACACCGACGTCGTCGTGCAAAAAAAAATTTGGATGCGATGCCGTCGTCGTCGTGAGAAGAAAAAATTTGGACGCGATGCCGTCGTCGTCGACGTGCGAAAAAAATTTGGACGCGATGCCGTCGTCGTCGTGCGAAAAAAATATTTGGACGCGATACCGGTGTTGTCGCCGTGCAAAAAAAAATTTGGACGAGACGCCGTCGTTGTCGCTGTGCGAAAATAAATTTGGACGCGACGTCGACGTCGTCGTGGTGCGAAAAAAAAATTTGGAGGCGATGCCGTCGTCGTCGACGTGCGAAAAAAAAACTTTGACGCGATGCCGTCATCGTCGTGCGAAACAAAAATTTGGACGCGATGCCGTCGTCGTCGATATGCGAAAAAAAATTTGGACGCGAAGCCGTCGTCGTCGTGTGAAAAAAAAATTTGGAAGCGATGCCGTCACCATCGTGGGAAAAAAAATTTGGAAGCGATGCTGTCGTCGTCGTCATGCGAAAAAATATTTATACGCGAAGCCGTCGTCGTCTTCGTGCGAAAAAATAATTCGGAGGCGATGCCGTCGTCTTCTTCCTGCGAAAAATAAATTTAGACGCGACACAGTCGTCGTCGTGTGGAAAAAAATTTGGACGCGACGCAGTCGTCGTCATGTGGAAAAAAAATTTGGACGCCATGCCGTCGTCGTCGACGTGCGAAAAAAAAATTTGGACGACACGCCGTCGTCGACGTGCGAAAAAAAATTTGGACGCGATGCCGTCGTCGTCGTGCGAAGAAAAAATTTGGACGCGATGCCGTCGACTTCGACGTGCGGAAAAAAAATTTGAACGCGATGCCGTCGTCGTCGACGTGCGAAAAAAAATTTGGACGTGATGCCGTCGTCGTCGACGGGCGAAAAAAAAATTTGGATGCGACGCCGTCGTCGTCGTGCGAAAAAAAAAATTTGGACGCGCCGCCGTCGTCGTCGACGTGCAAAAAAAAAATTTGGACGCAACGCCGTCGTCGTCGTGCGAAAAAAAAATTTGGACGTGATGCCGTTGTCGTCACAGTGCGAAAAAAAAATTTGGACGACACACCGTCGTCGACGTGCGAAAAAAAATTTGGACGCAATGCCGTCGTCGTCGACGTGCGAAAAAATATTTGGACGCAATGCCGTCGTCGTCGAATTGCGAAAAAAATTTGAACGCGACACCGACGTCATCGTGCAAAAAAAAATTTGGATGCGACGCCGTCGCTGTCGTGCGAAAAAAAATTTTCACGCGATGCCGTTGTCGTCGTGCGAAAAAAAAATTTGAACGCGATGCCGTCGTCGTCGACATGCGAAAAAAAATTTGGACGCGATGCCGTCGTTGTCGAAGTGCGAAAATAAATCTGGACGCGATGCCGTCGTCGTGCGAAAAAAAAATTTGGACGCGAAGCCGTCGTCGTGCAAAAAAAAAATTTGGACGCGACGCCGTCGTCGTGCGAAAAATAATTTGGACACGAAGCCGTCGTCGTCGTCGTGCGAAAAAAAAATTTGGATGCGACGCCGTCGTTGTCGAAGTGCGAAAATAAATCTGGATGCGATGCCGTCGTCGTCGACGTGCAAAAAAAAATTTGAATGCGATGCCGTCGTCGTCGTCGTGCGAAAAAAAATTTGGACGCGACGCCGTCGTCGTCGACGTGCGAAAAAAATTTGGACGCGATGCCATCGCCGTCGTGCGAAAAAAATATTTGGACGCGATACCGTTGTTGTCGGTGTGCGAAAAAAAATTTGGACGCGACGCCGTCGTTGTCGCCGTGCGAAAATAAATTTGGACGCGACGTCGACGTCGTCGTGGTGCGAAAAAAAAATTTGGACGCGATGCCGTCGTCGTCGACGTGCGAAAAAAAATTTGGACGCGACGCCTTCGTCGTCGACGTGCGAAAAAAAAAATTTGGACGCGAGGCCGTCGTCGTGCGAAAAAAAATTTGGACACGAAGCCGTCGTCGTCGTCGTGCGAAAAAAAAATTTGGACGCGACGCCGTCGTTGTCGAAGTGCGAAAATAAATCTGGACGCGATGCCGTCGTCGTCGACGTGCAAAAAAAAATTTGAATGCGATGCCGTCGTCGTCGTGCGAAGAAAAAATTTGGACGCGATGCCGTCGTCGTCGTCGTGCGAAAAAAAAAATTTGGATGCGACGCCGTCGTCGTCGACGTGCGAAAAAAAAATTTGAACGCGATGCCGTCGTCGTCGACGTGCGAAAAAAAATTTGGACGCGATGCCGTTGTCGTCGACGCGCGAAATAAAATTTGGACGCGAAGCCGTCGTCGTCGACGTGCGAAAAAAAAATTTGGACACGACGCTGTCGTCGTCAACGTGCGAAAAAACTATGGACGCGATGCTGTCGTCGTCGTGCGAAAAAAAAAATTTGGACGCGACGCCGTCGTCGTCGACGTGCGAAAAAAAAATTTGAACGCGATGACGTCGTCGTCGACGTGCGAAAAAAAATTTGGACGCGATGCCGTCGTCGTCGACGTGCGAAAAAAAAATTTGGACGCGACGCCGTCGTCGTCGAATTGCGAAAAAAAATTTGGACGTGATGCCGTCGTCGTCGACGGGCGAAAAAAAAATTTGGATGCGACGCCGTCGTCGTCGTGCGAAAAAAAAAATTTGGACGCGCCGCCTTCGTCGTCGACGTGCAAAAAAAAAATTTGGACGCAACGCCGTCGTCGTCGTGCGAAAAAAAATTTGGACGTGATGCCGTTGTCGTCACAGTGCGAAAAAAAAATTTGGACGACACGCCGTCGTCGACGTGCGAAAAAAAATTTGGACGCAATGCCGTCGTCGTCGACGTGCGAAAAAATATTTGGACGCGATGCCGTCGTCGTCGAATTGCGAAAAAAATTTGAACGCGACACCGACGTCATCGTGCAAAAAAAAATTTGGATGCGACGCCGTCGCTGTCGTGCGAAAAAAAATTTTCACGCGATGCCGTTGTCGTCGTGCGAAAAAAAAATTTGAACGCGATGCCGTCGTCGTCGACATGCGAAAAAAAATTTGGACGCGATGCCGTCGTTGTCGAAGTGCGAAAATAAATCTGGACGCGATGCCGTCGTCGTGCGAAAAAAAAATTTGGACGCGAAGCCGTCGTCGTGCGAAAAAAAAATTTGGACGCGACGCCGTCGTCGTGCGAAAAAAAATTTGGACACGAAGCCGTCGTCGTCGTCGTGCGAAAAAAAAATTTGGATGCGACGCCGTCGTTGTCGAAGTGCGAAAATAAATCTGGACGCGATGCCGTCGTCGTCGACGTGCAAAAAAAAATTTGAATGCGATGCCGTCGTCGTCGTCGTGCGAAAAAAAATTTGGACGCGACGCCGTCGTCGTCGACGTGCGAAAACAAAAATTTGGACGCGATGCCATCGCCGTCGTGCGAAAAAAATATTTGGACGCGATACCGTTGTTGTCGCTGTGCGAAAAAAATTTGGACGCGACGCCGTCGTTGTCGCCGTGCGAAAATAAATTTGGACGCGACGTCGACGTCGTCGTGGTGCGAAAAAAAATTTGGACGCGATGCCGTCGTCGTCGACGTGCGAAAAAAAATTTGGACGCGACGCCTTCGTCGTCGACGTGCGAAAAAAAATTTGGACGCAATGACGTCGTCGTCGACGTGCGAAAAAATTTTTGGACGCGATGCCGTCGTCGTCGAATTGCGAAAAAAATTTGAACGCAACACCGACGTCGTCGTGCAAAAAAAAATTTGGATGCGACGCCGTCGCTGTCGTGCGAAAAAAAATTTTCACGCGATGCCGTTGTCGTCGTGCGAAAAAAAAATTTGAACGCGATGCCGTCGTCGTCGACATGCGAAAAAAAATTTGGACGCGATGCCGTCGTTGTCGAAGTGCGAAAATAAATCTGGACGCGATTCCGTCGTCGTGCGAAAAAAAAATTTGGACGCGAAGCCGTCGTCGTGCGAAAAAAAAATTTGGACGCGAGGCCGTCGTCGTGCGAAAAAAAATTTGGACACGAAGCCGTCGTCGTCGTCGTGCGAAAAAAAAATTTGGACGCGACGCCGTCGTTGTCGAAGTGCGAAAATAAATCTGGACGCGATGCCGTCGTCGTCGACGTGCAAAAAAAAATTTGAATGCGATGCCGTCGTCGTCGTGCGAAGAAAAAATTTGGACGCGATGCCGTCGTCGTCGTGCGAAAAAAAAAATTTGGATGCGACGCCGTCGTCGTCGACGTGCGAAAAAAAAATTTGAACGCGATGCCGTCGTCGTCGACGTGCGAAAAAAAATTTGGACGCGATGCCGTCGTCGTCGACGCGCGAAATAAAATTTGGACGCGAAGCCGTCGTCGTCGACGTGCGAAAAAAAAATTTGGACACGACGCTGTCGTCGTCAACGTGCGAAAAAACTATGGACGCGATGCTGTCGTCGTCGTGCGAAAAAAAAAATTTGGACGCGACGCCGTCGTCGTCGACGTGCGAAAAAAAAATTTGAACGCGATGACGTCGTCGTCGACGTGCGAAAAAAAATTTGGACGCGATGCCGTCGTCGTCGACGTGCGAAAAAAAAATTTGGACGCGATGCCGTCGTCGTCGACGTGCGAAAAAAAATTTGGACGCGATGCCGTCATCGTCGACGTGCGAAAAAAAAATTTGGACGCGATGCCGTCGTCGTCGTCGTGCGAGAAAAAATTTGGACGCGATGCCGTCGTCGTCGTGCGAAAATATTTGGACGCGACACCGTCGTCGTCGACGTGCGAAAAAAAATTTGGACGCGATGCCGTTGTCGTCGTGCGAAAAAAATTTGGACGCGATGCTGTTGTCGTCGTGCGAAAAAAAAATTTGGACGCGATGCCGTCGACTTCGACGTGCGAAAAAAAAATTTGGACGCGATGCCGTCGTCGTCGACGTGCGAAAAAAAATTTGGACGCGACGCCGTTGTCGTCGAATTGCGAAAAAAAATTTGAACGCGATGCCGTCGTCGTCGACGTGCGAAAAAATATTTGGATGCGACGCCGTCGCTGTCGTGCGAAAAAAAATTTTGACGCGATGCCGTCGTCGTCGTGAGAAGAAAAAATTTGGACGCGATGCCGTCGTCGTCGTGCGAAAATATTTGGACGCGACACCATCGTCGTCGACAGGCAAAAAAAATTTGGACGCGATTCCGTCGTCGTCGTGCGAAAACAAAAATTTGGACGCGATGCCGTCGTCGTCGTGTGAAAATATTTGGACGCGACACCGTCGTCGTCGACGGGCGAAAAAAATTTGGACGCGATTCCGTCGTCGTCGTGCGAAAACAAAAATTTGGACGCGATGCCGTCGTCGTCGTGTGAAAAAAAAATTTGGACGCGCCGCCTTCGTCGTCGACGTGCAAAAAAAAAATTTGGACGACACGCCGTCGTCGACGTGCGAAAAAAAATTTGGACGCAATGCCGTCGTCGTCGACGTGCGAAAAAATATTTGGACGCGATGCCGTCGTCGTCGAATTGCGAAAAAAATTTGAACGCGACACCGACGTCATCGTGCAAAAAAAAATTTGGATGCGACGCCGTCGCTGTCGTGCGAAAAAAAATTTTCACGCGATGCCGTTGTCGTCGTGCGAAAAAAAAATTTGAACGCGATGCCGTCGTCGTCGACATGCGAAAAAAAATTTGGACGCGATGCCGTCGTTGTCGAAGTGCGAAAATAAATCTGGACGCGATGCCGTCGTCGTGCGAAAAAAAAATTTGGACGCGAAGCCGTCGTCGTGCGAAAAAAAAATTTGGACGCGACGCCGTCGTCGTGCGAAAAAAAATTTGGACACGAAGCCGTCGTCGTCGTCGTGCGAAAAAAAAATTTGGATGCGACGCCGTCGTTGTCGAAGTGCGAAAATAAATCTGGACGCGATGCCGTCGTCGTCGACGTGCAAAAAAAAATTTGAATGCGATGCCGTCGTCGTCGTCGTGCGAAAAAAAATTTGGACGCGACGCCGTCGTCGTCGACGTGCGAAAAAAATTTGGACGCGATGCCATCGCCGTCGTGCGAAAAAAATATTTGGACGCGATACCGTTGTTGTCGCTGTGCGAAAAAAATTTGGACGCGACGCCGTCGTTGTCGCCGTGCGAAAATAAATTTGGACGCGACGTCGACGTCGTCGTGGTGCGAAAAAAAAATTTGGACGCGATGCCGTCGTCGTTGACGTGCGAAAAAAAATTTGGACGCGACGCCTTCGTCGTCGACGTGCGAAAAAAAAAATTTGGACGCGATGTCGTCTTCGTGCGAAAAAAAAATTTGGATGCCATGCCGTCGTTGTCATCGTGCGAAAAAAAATTTGGACGCGATGCCGTCGTCGTCGTGCGAAACAAAAATTTGGATGCGATGCCGTCGTCGTCGATATGCGAAAAAAAATTTGGACGCGAAGCCGTCGTCGTCGTGTGAAAAAAAAATTTGGAAGCGATGCCGTCACCATCGTGGGAAAAAAAATTTGGAAGCGATGCTGTCGTCGTCGTCATGCGAAAAAATATTTATATGCGAAGCCGTCGTCGTCTTCGTGCGAAAAAATAATTCGGAGGCGATGCCGTCGTCTTCTTCCTGCGAAAAATAAATTTTGACGCGACACAGTCGTCGTCGTGTGGAAAAAAATTTGGACGCGACGCAGTCGTCGTCATGTGGAAAAAAAATTTGGACGCCATGCCGTCGTCGTCGACGTGCGAAAAAAAAATTTGGACGACACGCCGTCGTCGACGTGCGAAAAAAATTTGGACGCGATGCCGTCGTCGTCGTGCAAAGAAAAAATTTGGACGCGATGCCGTTGTCGTCGTGCGAAAAAAAATTTGGACGCGATGCCGTCGACTTCGACGTGCGGAAAAAAAATTTGAACGCGATGCCGTCGTCGTCGACGTGCGAAAAAAAATTTGGACGTGATGCCGTCGTCGTCGAATTGTGAAAAAAAATTTGGACGCGATGCCGTCGTCGTCGACGGGCGAAAAAAAAATTTGGATGCGACGCCGTCGTCGTCGTGCGAAAAAAAAAATTTGGACGCGCCGCCGTCATCGTGGACGTGCAAAAAAAAAATTTGGACGCAACGCCGTCGTCGTCGTGCAAAAAAAAAATTTGGACGTGATGCCGTTGTCGTCACAGTGCGAAAGAAAAATTTGGACGACACGCCGTCGTCGACGTGCGAAAAAAAATTTGGACGCAATGACGTCGTCGTCGACGTGCGAAAAAATTTTTGGACGCGATGCCGTCGTCGTCGAATTGCGAAAAAAATTTGAACGCAACACCGACGTCGTCGTGCAAAAAAAAATTTGGATGCGACGCCGTCGCTGTCGTGCGAAAAAAAATTTTCACGCGATGCCGTTGTCGTCGTGCGAAAAAAAAATTTGAACGCGATGCCGTCGTCGTCGACATGCGAAAAAAAATTTGGACGCGATGCCGTCGTTGTCGAAGTGCGAAAATAAATCTGGACGCGATTCCGTCGTCGTGCGAAAAAAAAATTTGGACGCGAAGCCGTCGTCGTGCGAAAAAAAAATTTGGACGCGAGGCCGTCGTCGTGCGAAAAAAAATTTGGACACGAAGCCGTCGTCGTCGTCGTGCGAAAAAAAAATTTGGACGCGACGCCGTCGTTGTCGAAGTGCGAAAATAAATCTGGACGCGATGCCGTCGTCGTCGACGTGCAAAAAAAAATTTGAATGCGATGCCGTCATCGTCGTGCGAAGAAAAAATTTGGACGCGATGCCGTCGTCGTCGTGCGAAAAAAAAAATTTGGATGCGACGCCGTCGTCGTCGACGTGCGAAAAAAAAATTTGAACGCGATGCCGTCGTCGTCGACGTGCGAAAAAAAATTTGGACGCGATGCCGTCGTCGTCGACGCGCGAAATAAAATTTGGACGCGAAGCCGTCGTCGTCGACGTGCGAAAAAAAAATTTGGACACGACGCTGTCGTCGTCAACGTGCGAAAAAACTATGGACGCGATGCTGTCGTCGTCGTGCGAAAAAAAAAATTTGGACGCGACGCCGTCGTCGTCGACGTGCGAAAAAAAAATTTGAACGCGATGACGTCGTCGTCGACGTGCGAAAAAAAATTTGGACGCGATGCCGTCGTCGTCGACGTGCGAAAAAAAAATTTGGACGCGATGCCGTCGTCGTCGTCGTGCGAAAAAAAATTTGGACGCGATGCCGTCGTCGTCGTGCGAAAATATTTGGACGCGACACCGTCGTCGTCGACGTGCGAAAAAAAATTTGGACGCGATGCCGTTGTCGTCGTGCGAAAAAAATTTGGACGCGATGCTGTTGTCGTCGTGCGAAAAAAAAATTTGGACGCGATGCCGTCGACTTCGACGTGCGAAAAAAAAATTTGGACGCGATGCCGTCGTCGTCGACGTGCGAAAAAAAATTTGGACGCGACGCCGTTGTCGTCGAATTGCGAAAAAAAATTTGAACGCGATGCCGTCGTCGTCGACGTGTGAAAAAATATTTGGATGCGACGCCGTCGCTGTCGTGCGAAAAAAAATTTTGACGCGATGCCGTCGTCGTCGTGAGAAGAAAAAATTTGGACGCGATGCCGTCGTCGTCGTGCGAAAATATTTGGACGCGACACCATCGTCGTCGACAGGCAAAAAAAATTTGGACGCGATTCCGTCGTCGTCGTGCGAAAACAAAAATTTGGACGCGATGCTGTCGTCGTCGTGTGAAAATATTTGGACGCGACACCGTCGTCGTCGACGGGCGAAAAAAATTTGGACGCGATTCCGTCGTCGTCGTGCGAAAACAAAAATTTGGACGCGATGCCGTCGTCGTCGTGTGAAAAAAAAATTTGGACGCGATGCCGTTGTCGTCGAAGTGTGGAAAAAAAAATTTGGACGCGATGCCGTCGTCGTCGATGTGCGAAAAAAAATTTGGACGCGATGCCGTCGTCGTCGACGTGCGAAAAAAAAATTTGGACGCGATGCCGTCGTCGTCGACGTGCGAAAAAAAATTTGGACGCGATGCCGTCGTCGTCGACGTGCGAAAAAAAAATTTGGACGCGATGCCGTCGTCGTCGACGTGCGAGAAAAAATTTGGACGCGATGCCGTCGTCGTCGTGCGAAAAAAAATTTTGACGCGATGCCGTCGTCGTCGTGAGAAGAAAAAATTTGGACGCGATGCCGTCGTCGTCGTGTGAAAATATTTGGACGCGACACCATCGTCGTCGACAGGCAAAAAAAATTTGGACGCAATTCCGTCGTCGTCGTGCGAAAACAAAAATTTGGACGCGATGCCGTCGTCGTCGTGTGAAAATATTTGGACGCGACACCGTCGTCGTCGACGGGCGAAAAAAATTTGGACGCGATTCTGTCGTCGTCGTGCGAAAACAAAAATTTGGACGCGATGCTGTCGTCGTCGTGTGAAAAAAAAATTTGGACGCGATGCCGTTGTCGTCGAAGTGTGGAAAAAAAAATTTGGACGCGATGCCTTCGTCGTCGATGTGCGAAAAAAAATTTGGACGCGATGCCGTCGTCGTCGACGTGCGAAAAAAAAATTTGGACGCGATGCCGTCGTCGTCGACGTGCGAAAAAAAATTTGGACGCGATGCCGTCGTCGTCGACGTGCGAAAAAAAAATTTGGACGCGATGCCGTCGTCGTCGACGTGCGAGAAAAAATTTGGACGCGATGCCGTCGTCGTCGTGCGAAAATATTTGGACGCGACACCGTCGTCGTCGACGTGCGAAAAAAAATTTGGACGCGATGCCGTTGACGTCGTGCGAAAAAAAAATTTGGACGCGATGCCGTCGACTTCGACGTGCGGAAAAAAAATTTGAACGCGATGCCGTCGTCGTCGACGTGCGAAAAAAAATTTGGACGCAACGCCGTCGTCGTCGAATTGCGAAAAAAAATTTGGACGCGACGCCGTCGTCGTCGAATTGCGAAAAAAAATTTGGACGCGATGCCGTCGTCGTCGACGTGCGAGAAAAAATTTGGACGCGATGCCGTCGTCGTCGTGAGAAGAAAAAATTTGGACGCGATGCCGTCGTCGTCGTGCGAAAATATTTGGACGCGACACCATCGTCGTCGACAGGCAAAAAAAATTTGGACGCAATTCCGTCGTCGTCGTGCGAAAACAAAAATTTGGACGCGATGCCGTCGTCGTCGTGTGAAAATATTTGGACGCGACACCGTCGTCGTCGACGGGCGAAAAAAATTTGGACGCGATTCCGTCGTCGTCGTGCGAAAACAAAAATTTGGACGCGATGCCGTCGTCGTCATGTGAAAAAAAAATTTGGACGCGATGCCGTTGTCATCGAAGTGTGGAAAAAAAAATTTGGACGCGATGCCGTCGTCGTCGATGTGCGAAAAAAAATTTGGACGCGATGCCGTCGTCGTCGATGTGCGAAAAAAAAATTTCGACGCGATGCCGTCGTCGTCGACGTGCGAAAAAAAATTTGGACGCGATGCCGTTGTTTTCGTGCGAAAAAAAATTTTGACGCGATGCCGTCGTCGTCGTGAGAAAAAAAAATTTGGACGCGATGCCGTCGTCGTCGTGTGAAAATATTTGGGCGCGACACCATCGTCGTCGACAGGCAAAAAAAATTTGGACGCAATTCCGTCGTCGTCGTGCGAAAACAAAAATTTGGACGCGATGCCGTCGTCGTCATGTGAAAATATTTGGACGCGACACCGTCGTCGTCGACGGGCGAAAAAAATTTGGACGCGATTCCGTCGTCGTCGTGCGAAAACAAAAATTTGGACGCGATGCCGTCGTCGTCGTGTGAAAAAAAAATTTGGACGCGATGCCGTTGTCGTCGAAGTGTGGAAAAAAAAATTTGGACGCGATGCCTTCGTCGTCGACGTGCGAAAAAAAATTTGGACGCGATGCCGTCGTCGTCGACGTGCGAAAAAAAAATTTGGACGCGATGCCGTCGTCGTCGACGTGCGAAAAAAAATTTGGACGCGATGCCGTCGTCGTCGACGTGCGAGAAAAAATTTGGACGCGATGCCGTCGTCGTCGTGCGAAACTATTTGGACGCGACACCGTCGTCGTCGACGTGCGAAAAAAAATTTGGACGCGATGCCGTTGACGTCGTGCGAAAAAAAAATTTGGACGCGATGCCGTCGACTTCGACGTGCGGAAAAAAAATTTGAACGCGATGCCGTCGTCGTCGACGTGCGAAAAAAAATTTGGACGCGACGCCGTCGTCGTCGAATTGCGAAAAAAAATTTGGACGCGATGCCGTCGTCGTCGACGTACGAAAAAAATTTGAACGCGACACCGACGTCGTCGTGCAAAAAAAAATTTGGATGCGATGCCGTCGTCGTCGTGAGAAGAAAAAATTTGGACGCGATGCCGTCGTCGTCGTGCGAAAATATTTGGACGCGACACGATCGTCGTCGACAGGCAAAAAAAATTTGGACGCAATTCCGTTGACGTCGTGCGAAAAAAAAATTTGGACGCGATGCCGTCGACTTTGACGTGCGGAAAAAAAATTTGGACGCGACGCCGTCGTCGTCGTGCGAAAAAAAAATTTGAACGCGATGCCGTCGTCATCGAATTGCGAAAAAAAATTTGGACGCGATGTCGTCGTCGTCGACAGGCGAAAAAAAAAATTTGGATGCGACGCCGTCGCTGTCGTGCGAAAAAAAATTTTGACGTGATGCCGTCGTCGTCGTGCGAAAAAATAATTCGGAGGCGATGCCGTCGTCTTCTTCCTGCGAAAAATAAATTTAGACGCGACACAGTCATCGTCATGTGGAAAAAAAATTTGGACGCGATGCAGTCGTCGTCATGTGGAAAAAAAATTTGGACGCCATGCCGTCGTCGTCGACGTGCGAAAAAAAATTTGGACGACACGCCGTCGTCGACGTGCGAAAACAAAAATTTGGACGCGATGCCGTCGTCGTCGTGTGAAAATATTTGGACGCGACACCGTCGTCGTCGACGGGCGAAAAAAATTTGGACGCGATTCCGACGTCGTCGTGCGAAAACAAAAATTTGGACGCGATGCCGTCGTCGTCGTGTGAAAAAAAAATTTGGACGCGGTGCCGTTGTCGTCGAAGTGTGGAAAAAAAAATTTGGACGCGATGCCGTCGTCGTCGACGTGCGAAAAAAAAATTGGACGCGACGCCGTCGTTGTCGTGCGAAAAAAAATTTTGACGCGATGCCGTCGTCGTCCTACGAAGAAAAAATTTTCACGCGATGCCGTCATCATCGTGCGAAAAAAAATTTGGACGCGACACCGTCGTCGTCGACGGGCGAAAAAAATTTGGACGCGATTCTGTCGTCGTCGACGTGCGAGAAAAAATTTGGACGCGATGCCGTCGTCGTCGTGCGAAACTATTTGGACGCGACACCGTCGTCGTCGACGTGCGAAAAAAAATTTGGACGCGATGCCGTTGACGTCGTGCGAAAAAAAAATTTGGACGCGATGCCGTCGACTTCGACGTGCGGAAAAAAAATTTGAACGCGATGCCGTCGTCGTCGACGTGCGAAAAAAAATTTGGACGCGACGCCGTCGTCGTCGAATTGCGAAAAAAAATTTGGACGCGATGCCGTCGTCGTCGACGTACGAAAAAAATTTGAACGCGACACCGACGTCGTCGTGCAAAAAAAAATTTGGATGCGATGCCGTCGTCGTCGTGAGAAGAAAAAATTTGGACGCGATGCCGTCGTCGTCGTGCGAAAATATTTGGACGCGACACGATCGTCGTCGACAGGCAAAAAAAATTTGGACGCAATTCCGTTGACGTCGTGCGAAAAAAAAATTTGGACGCCATGCCGTCGACTTTGACGTGCGGAAAAAAAATTTGGACGCGACGCCGTCGTCGTCGTGCGAAAAAAAAATTTGAACGCGATGCCGTCGTCATCGAATTGCGAAAAAAAATTTGGACGCGATGTCGTCGTCGTCGACAGGCGAAAAAAAAAATTTGGATGCGACGCCGTCGCTGTCGTGCGAAAAAAAATTTTGACGTGATGCCGTCGTCGTCGTGCGAAAAAATAATTCGGAGGCGATGCCGTCGTCTTCTTCCTGCGAAAAATAAATTTAGACGCGACACAGTCATCGTCATGTGGAAAAAAAATTTGGACGCGATGCAGTCGTCGTCATGTGGAAAAAAAATTTGGACGCCATGCCGTCGTCGTCGACGTGCGAAAAAAAATTTGGACGACACGCCGTCGTCGACGTGCGAAAACAAAAATTTGGACGCGATGCCGTCGTCGTCGTGTGAAAATATTTGGACGCGACACCGTCGTCGTCGACGGGCGAAAAAAATTTGGACGCGATTCCGACGTCGTCGTGCGAAAACAAAAATTTGGACGCGATGCCGTCGTCGTCGTGTGAAAAAAAAATTTGGACGCGGTGCCGTTGTCGTCGAAGTGTGGAAAAAAAAATTTGGACGCGATGCCGTCGTCGTCGACGTGCGAAAAAAAAATTGGACGCGACGCCGTCGTTGTCGTGCGAAAAAAAATTTTGACGCGATGCCGTCGTCGTCCTACGAAGAAAAAATTTTCACGCGATGCCGTCATCATCGTGCGAAAAAAAATTTGGACGCGACACCGTCGTCGTCGACGGGCGAAAAAAATTTGGACGCGATTCTGTCGTCGTCGTGCGAAAACAAAAATTTGGACGCGATGCTGTCGTCGTCGTGTGAAAAAAAAATTTGGACGCGATGCCGTTGTCGTCGAAGTGTGGAAAAAAAAATTTGGACGCGATGCCTTCGTCGTCGATGTGCGAAAAAAAATTTGGACGCGATGCCGTCGTCGTCGACGTGCGAAAAAAAAATTTGGACGCGATGCCGTCGTCGTCGACGTGCGAAAAAAAATTTGGACGCGATGCCGTCGTCGTCGACGTGCGAAAAAAAAATTTGGACGCGATGCCGTCGTCGTCGACGTGCGAGAAAAAATTTGGACGCGATGCCGTCGTCGTCGTGCGAAAATATTTGGACGCGACACCGTCGTCGTCGACGTGCGAAAAAAAATTTGGACGCGATGCCGTTGACGTCGTGCGAAAAAAAAATTTGGACGCGATGCCGTCGACTTCGACGTGCGGAAAAAAAATTTGAACGCGATGCCGTCGTCGTCGACGTGCGAAAAAAAATTTGGACGCAACGCCGTCGTCGTCGAATTGCGAAAAAAAATTTGGACGCGACGCCGTCGTCGTCGAATTGCGAAAAAAAATTTGGACGCGATGCCGTCGTCGTCGACGTGCGAGAAAAAATTTGGACGCGATGCCGTCGTCGTCGTGAGAAGAAAAAATTTGGACGCGATGCCGTCGTCGTCGTGCGAAAATATTTGGACGCGACACCATCGTCGTCGACAGGCAAAAAAAATTTGGACGCAATTCCGTCGTCGTCGTGCGAAAACAAAAATTTGGACGCGATGCCGTCGTCGTCGTGTGAAAATATTTGGACGCGACACCGTCGTCGTCGACGGGCGAAAAAAATTTGGACGCGATTCCGTCGTCGTCGTGCGAAAACAAAAATTTGGACGCGATGCCGTCGTCGTCATGTGAAAAAAAAATTTGGACGCGATGCCGTTGTCATCGAAGTGTGGAAAAAAAAATTTGGACGCGATGCCGTCGTCGTCGATGTGCGAAAAAAAATTTGGACGCGATGCCGTCGTCGTCGATGTGCGAAAAAAAAATTTCGACGCGATGCCGTCGTCGTCGACGTGCGAAAAAAAATTTGGACGCGATGCCGTTGTTTTCGTGCGAAAAAAAATTTTGACGCGATGCCGTCGTCGTCGTGAGAAAAAAAAATTTGGACGCGATGCCGTCGTCGTCGTGTGAAAATATTTGGGCGCGACACCATCGTCGTCGACAGGCAAAAAAAATTTGGACGCAATTCCGTCGTCGTCGTGCGAAAACAAAAATTTGGACGCGATGCCGTCGTCGTCATGTGAAAATATTTGGACGCGACACCGTCGTCGTCGACGGGCGAAAAAAATTTGGACGCGATTCCGTCGTCGTCGTGCGAAAACAAAAATTTGGACGCGATGCCGTCGTCGTCGTGTGAAAAAAAAATTTGGACGCGATGCCGTTGTCGTCGAAGTGTGGAAAAAAAAATTTGGACGCGATGCCTTCGTCGTCGACGTGCGAAAAAAAATTTGGACGCGATGCCGTCGTCGTCGACGTGCGAAAAAAAAATTTGGACGCGATGCCGTCGTCGTCGACGTGCGAAAAAAAATTTGGACGCGATGCCGTCGTCGTCGACGTGCGAGAAAAAATTTGGACGCGATGCCGTCGTCGTCGTGCGAAACTATTTGGACGCGACACCGTCGTCGTCGACGTGCGAAAAAAAATTTGGACGCGATGCCGTTGACGTCGTGCGAAAAAAAAATTTGGACGCGATGCCGTCGGCTTCGACGTGCGGAAAAAAAATTTGAACGCGATGCCGTCGTCGTCGACGTGCGAAAAAAAATTTGGACGCGACGCCGTCGTCGTCGAATTGCGAAAAAAAATTTGGACGCGATGCCGTCGTCGTCGACGTACGAAAAAAATTTGAACGCGACACCGACGTCGTCGTGCAAAAAAAAATTTGGATGCGATGCCGTCGTCGTCGTGAGAAGAAAAAATTTGGACGCGATGCCGTCGTCGTCGTGCGAAAATATTTGGACGCGACACGATCGTCGTCGACAGGCAAAAAAAATTTGGACGCAATTCCGTTGACGTCGTGCGAAAAAAAAATTTGGACGCGATGCCGTCGACTTTGACGTGCGGAAAAAAAATTTGGACGCGACGCCGTCGTCGTCGTGCGAAAAAAAAATTTGAACGCGATGCCGTCGTCATCGAATTGCGAAAAAAAATTTGGACGCGATGTCGTCGTCGTCGACAGGCGAAAAAAAAAATTTGGATGCGACGCCGTCGCTGTCGTGCGAAAAAAAATTTTGACGTGATGCCGTCGTCGTCGTGCGAAAAAATAATTCGGAGGCGATGCCGTCGTCTTCTTCCTGCGAAAAATAAATTTAGACGCGACACAGTCATCGTCATGTGGAAAAAAAATTTGGACGCGATGCAGTCGTCGTCATGTGGAAAAAAAATTTGGACGCCATGCCGTCGTCGTCGACGTGCGAAAAAAAATTTGGACGACACGCCGTCGTCGACGTGCGAAAACAAAAATTTGGACGCGATGCCGTCGTCGTCGTGTGAAAATATTTGGACGCGACACCGTCGTCGTCGACGGGCGAAAAAAATTTGGACGCGATTCCGACATCGTCGTGCGAAAACAAAAATTTGGACGCGATGCCGTCGTCGTCGTGTGAAAAAAAAATTTGGACGCGGTGCCGTTGTCGTCGAAGTGTGGAAAAAAAAATTTGGACGCGATGCCGTCGTCGTCGACGTGCGAAAAAAAAATTGGACGCGACGCCGTCGTTGTCGTGCGAAAAAAAATTTTGACGCGATGCCGTCGTCGTCCTACGAAGAAAAAATTTTCACGCGATGCCGTCATCATCGTGCGAAAAAAAATTTGGACGCGACACCGTCGTCGTCGACGGGCGAAAAAAATTTGGACGCGATGCCGTCGTCTTCGACGTGCGGAAAAAATTTTTGAACGCGATGCCGTCGTTGTCGACGGGCGAAAAAAATTTGGACGCGATGACGTCGTCGTCTACGGGCTAAAAAAATTTTGACGCGACACCGACGTCGTCGTGCGAAGAAAAAATTTGGAAGCGATCCCGTCGTCGTCATGTGAAAAAAAAATTTGAACGCGATGCCGTCGTCATCGAATTGCGAAAAAAAATTTGGACGCGATGCCGTCGTCGTCGACGTGCGAAAAAAAATTTGGACGCGATGCCGTCGTCGTCGACGTGCGAAAAAAAAATTTGGACGCGATGCCGTCGTCGTCGACGTGCGAGAAAAAATTTGGACGCGATGCCGTCGTCGTCGTGCGAAAATATTTGGACGCGACACCGTCGTCGTCGACGTGCGAAAAAAAATTTGGACGCGATGCCGTTGACGTCGTGCGAAAAAAAAATTTGGACGCGATGCCGTCGACTTCGACGTGCGGAAAAAAAATTTGAACGCGATGCCGTCGTCGTCGACGTGCGAAAAAAAATTTGGACGCGACGCCGTCGTCGTCGAATTGCGAAAAAAAATTTGGACGCGACGCCGTCGTCGTCGAATTGCGAAAAAAAAATTTGGACGCGATGCCGTCGTCGTCGACGTGCGAGAAAAAATTTGGACGCGATGCTGTCGTCGTCGTGAGAAGAAAAAATTTGGACGCGATGCCGTCGTCGTCGTGCGAAAATATTTGGACGCGACAGCATCGTCGTCGACAGGCAAAAAAAATTTGGACGCAATTCCGTCGTCGTCGTGCGAAAACAAAAATTTGGACGCGATGCCGTCGTCGTCGTGTGAAAATATTTGGACGCGACACCGTCGTCGTCGACGGGCGAAAAAAATTTGGACGCGATTCCGTCGTCGTCGTGCGAAAACAAAAATTTGGACGCGATGCCGTCGTCGTCATGTGAAAAAAAAATTTGGACGTGATGCCGTTGTCATCGAAGTGTGGAAAAAAAAATTTGGACGCGATGCCGTCGTCGTTGACGTGCGAAAAAAAAATTGGACGCGACGCCGTCGTTGTCGTGCGAAAAAAAATTTTGACGCGATGCCGTCGTCGTCCTACGAAGAAAAAATTTTCACGCGATGCCGTCATCATCGTGCGAAAAAAAATTTGGATGCGACACCGTCGTCGTCGACGGGCGAAAAAAAAATGGACGCGATGCCGTCGTCTTCGACGTGCGGAAAAAATTTTTGAACGCGATGCCGTCGTTGTCGACGGGCGAAAAAAATTTGGACGCGATGCCGTCGTCGTCTAGGGGCGAAAAAAATTTTGACGCGACACCGACGTCGTCGTGCGAAGAAAAAATTTGGAAGCGATCCCGTCGTCGTCATGCGAAAAAAATTTGACGCGACACCGTCGTCGTTGTGCGAAAAAAAATTTGGACGACACGCCGTCGTCGACGTGCGAAAAAAAATTTGGACGCGATGTCGTCGTCGTCGACAGGCGAAAAAAAAGATTTGGACGCGACGCCGTCGTCGTCGTGCGAAAAAAAAATTTGAACGCGATGCCGTCGTCATCGAATTGCGAAAAAAAATTTGGACGCGATGCCATCGTCGTCGACGTACGAAAAAAATTTTAACGCGACACCGACGTCGTCGTGCAAAAAAAAATTTGGATGCGACGCCGTCGTCGTCGACGTGCGAAAAAAAGTTTCGACGCGATGCCGTCACCCTCGTGCGAAAAAAAAATTTGGACGCGATGCCGTCGTCGTGCGAAAAAAAAAATTTGGACGCGACGCCGTCGTCGTGCGAAAAAAAATTTGGACACGACGCCGTCGTCGTCGTCGTGCGAAAAAAAAATTTGGACGCGACGCCGTCGTTGTCAAAGTGCGAAAATAAATCTGGACGCGATGCCGTCGTCGTCGACGTGCAAAAAAAAATCTGAATGCGATGTCGTCGTCGTCGTCGTGCGAAAAAAAATTTGGATGCGATGCCGTCGTCGTCGTGCGAAAAAAATATTTGGATGCGATACCGTTGTTGTCGCCGTGCGAACAAAAATTTGGACGAGACGCCATCGTTGTCGCCGTGCGAAAATAAATTTGGACGCGACGTCGACGTCGTCGTGGTGCGAAAAAAAAATTTGGACGCGATGCCGTCGTCGTCGACGTGCGAAAAAAAAAATTTGGACGCGATGTCGTCTTTGTGCGAAAAAAAAATTTGGATGCGATGCCGTCGTCGTCATCGTGCGAAAAAAAATTTTGACGCGATGCCGTCATCGTCGTGCGAAACAAAAATTTGGACGCGATGCCGTCGTCGTCGATATGCGAAAAAAAATTTGGACGCGAAGCCGTCGTCGTCGTGTGAAAAAAGAATTTGGAAGCGATGCCGTCACCATCATGGGAAAAAAAATTTGGAAGCGATGCTGTCGTCGTCGTCATGCGAAAAAATATTTATACGCGAAGCCGTCGTCGTCTTCGTGCGAAAAAATAATTCGGAGGCGATGCCGTCGTCTTCTTCCTGCGAAAAATAAATTTAGACGCGACACAGTCGTCGTCGTGGGGAAAAAAATTTGGACGCGACGCAGTCGTCGTCATTTGGAAAAAAAATTTGGACGCCATGCCGTCGTCGTCGACGTGCGAAAAAAAAATTTGGACGACACGCCGTCGTCGACGTGCGAAAAAAAATTTGGACGCGATGCCGTCGTCGTCGTGCGAAGAAAAAATTTGGACGCGATGCCGTCGTCGTCGACAGGCGAAAAGAAAAATTTGGACGCGATGCCGTTGTAGTCGACGTGCGAAAAAAAATTTTGAGGTGATGCCGTCGTCGTCGTGTGAAGAAAATCTTTGGACGCGATGCCGTCGTCGTCTTGCGAAAATATTTGGACGCGACACCGTCGTCGTCGACGTGCGAAAAAAAAATTTGGACGCGATGCCGTTGTCGTCGTGCGAAAAAAAAATTTGGACGCGATGCCGTTGTCGTCGTGCGAAAAAAAAATTTGCACGCGATGCCGTCGTCGTCGACGTGCGGAAAAAAAAATTTGGACGCGATGCTGCCGTCGTCGTACGAAAAAGAATTTGGACGACACGCCGTAGTCGACGTGCGAAAAAAAATTTGGACGCGATGCCGTCGTCGTCGTGCGAAGAAAAAATTTGGAAGCGATGACGTCGTCGTCGACAGGCGAACAAAAAAATTTGGACGCGACGCCGTCGTCGTCGTGCGAAAAAAAAATTTGAACGCGATGCCGTCGTTGTCGAATTGTGAAAAAAAATTTGGACGCGATGCCGTCGTCGTCGTGCGAAGAAAAAATTTGGACGACACGCCGTCGTCGACGTACGAAAAAAATTTGAACGCGACACCGACGTCGTCGTGCAAAAAAAAATTTGGATGCGACGCCGTCGCTGTCGTGCGAAAAAAAATTTTGACACGATGCCGTCGTCGTCGTGCGAAGAAAAAATTTGGACGCGATGCCGTCGTCGTCGTGCGAAAATATTTGGACGCGACACCGTCGTCGTCGACGTGCGAAAAAAAAATTTGGACGCGATGCCGTTGTCGTCGTGCGAAAAAAAAAATTTGGACGCGATGCCGTTGTCGTCGTGCGAAAAAAAAATTTGGACGCGATGCCGTCGACTTCGACGTGCGGAAAAAAAATTTGAAAGCGATGCCGTCGTCATCGAGGTGCGAAAAAAAATTTGAACGCGATGCCGTCGTCATCGACGTACGAAAAAATTTGAATGCGACACCGATGTCGTCGTGCAAAAAAAAATTTGGATGCGATGCCGTCGCTGTCGTGCGAAAAATAAATTGGTCGCGATGCCGTCGTCGTCGCCGGGCGAAAAAAAAATTTGGACGACACGCCGTCGTCGACGTGCGAAAAGAAATTTGGACGCGATGCCGTCGTCGTCGACGGGCGAAAAAAAAATTTGGACGCGACGCCGTCGTCGTCGTGCGAAAAAAAAAATTTGGACGCGACGCCGTCGTCGTCGACGTGCAAAAAAAAAATCTGGACGCAACGCCGTCGTCGTTGTGCGAAAAAAAAATTTGGACGCGATGCCGTCGTCGTCGAATTGCGAAAAAACTTTGAACGCGACACCGACGTCGTCGTGCAAAAAAAAATTTGGATGTGACGCCGTCGCTGTCGTGCGAAAAAAAATTTTGACGCGATGCCGTTGTCCTCGTGCGAAAAAAAAATTTGAACGCGATGCCGTCATCGTCGACGTGCGAAAAAAAATTTGGACGCGATGCCGTCGTCGTCGTGCGAAAACAAACATTTGGACGCGATGCCGTCGTCGTCAACGTGCGAAAAAAAATTTGGACGCGACGCCGTCGTTGTCGTGCGAAAAAAAATTTTGACGTGATGCTGTCGTCGTCGTACGAAGAAAAAATTTTGACGCGATGCCGTCGTCGACGTGCGAAAAAAAATTTGGACGCGATGCCATCGTCGTTGACAGGCGAAAAAAAAAATTTGGACGCGACGCCGTCGTCGTCGTGCGAAAAAAAAATTTGAACGCGATGCCGTCATTGTCGAATTGCGGAAAAAAATTTGGACGCGATGCCGTCGTCGTCGTGCGAAGAAAAAATTTGGACGACACGTCGTCGTCGACGTACGAAATAAATTTGAACGCGACACCGACGTCGTCGTGCAAAAAAAAATTTGGATGCGACGCCGTCGCTGTCGTGCGAAAAAAAATTTTGACGTGATCCCGTCGTCGTCGTGCGAAGAAAAAATTTGGACGCGATGCCGTCGTCGTCGTGCGAAAACAAGAATTTGGCTGCGACGCCGTCGTCTTCGTGCGAAAAAAAAATTTGGACGCGACGCCGTCGTCGTAAACGGGCGAAAAAAACTTGGACGCGACGCCGGCGTCGTCTCCGTGCGGAAAAAAAAATTTGGACGCGATGCTGCCGTCGTCGTGCGAAAAAAATTTGGACGCGACATCGTAGTCTTCGTGCGAAAAAAAAATTCGGACGCGACGCCGTCGTCGTCGTCGTAAAAAAAAATTTGGACGCGATGCCGTCGTCGTAAACGGGCGAAAAAAAATTTGGATGCGATTCTGTCGTCGTCGTGCGAAAACAAAAATTTGGACGCGATGCTGCCGTCGTCGTACGAAAAAGAATTTGGACGACACGCCGTCATCGTCGTGCGAAAAAAAATTTGTACGCGATGCTGTCGTCGTCGTGCGAAAAAAAAGTTGGACGCGATGCCGTCGTCTTCGACGAGCGGAAAAAAAAATTTGAACGCGATGCCGTCGTCGTCGATGTGCGAAAAAAAATTTGGACGCGACGCCGTTGTTGTTGTGCGAAAAAAAATTTTCACGCGATGCCGTCGTCGTCGTACGAAGAAAAAATTTTGACGCGATGCCGTCGTCATCGTGCGAAAAAAAATTTGGATGCGACACCGTCGTCGTCGACGGGCGAAAAAAATTTGGACGCGATTCCGTCGTCGAAGTGCGAAAAAAAATTTGGACGCGATTCCGTTGTCGTCGACCTGCGAAAAAAAATTTGGATGCGAAGTCGTCGTCGTCGACAGGCGAAAAAAAAAATTTGGATGCGACACCGTCGTCGTTGACGTGCGAAAAAAATTTGGACGCGATGCCGTCGTCGTCTAGGGGCGAAAAAAATTTTGACGCGACACCGACATCGTCGTGCAAAAAAAAATTTGGATGCGACGCTGTCGCAGTCGTGCGAAAAAAAATTTTGACACGATGCCGTCGTCGTCGTGCGAAAATATTTGGACGCGACCCCGTCGTCGTCGACGTGCGAAAAAAAAATTTGAACACGATGCCGTCGTCGTCGACGTGCGAAAAAATTTGAATGCGACACCGATGTCGTCGTGCAAAAAAAAATTTGGATGCGATGACGTCGCTGTCGTGCGAAAAAAAATTTTGACACGATGCCGTCGTCGACGTGCGAAAAAAAATTTGGACGCGATGCCGTCGTCGTCGTGCGAAAATATTTGGACGCGACCCCGTCGTCGTCGACGTGCGAAAAAAAAATTTGAACACGATGCCGTCGTCGTCGACGTGCGAAAAAATTTGAATGCGACACCGATGTCGTCGTGCAAAAAAAAATTTGGATGCGATGCCGTCGCTGTCGTGCGAAAAAAAAATTGGTCGCGATGCCGTCGTCGTCGCCGGGCGAAAAAAAAATTTGGACGACACGCCGTCGTCGTCGTGCGAAAAAAAAAATTTGGACGCGATGCCGTCGTCGTCGACGGGCGAAAAAAAAATTTGGACGCGACGCCGTCGTCGTCGTGCGAAAAAAAATATTTGGACGCGACGCCGTCGTCGTCGACGTGCAAAAAAAAAATTTGGACGCAACGCCGTCGCTGTCGTGCGAAAAAAAATTTTGACGTGATGCCGTCGTCGTCGTGCGAAGAAAAAATTTGGAGGCGATGCCGTCGTCGTCGACGTGCGAAAAAAAATTTGGACGTGATGCCGTCGTCGTCGAATTGCGAAAAAAAATTCGGACGCGATGCCGTCGTCGTCGACGTACGAAAAAATTTGAATGCGACACCGATGTCGTCGTGCAAAAAAAAATTTGGATGCGATGCCATCGCTGTCGTGCGAAAAAAAAATTGGTCGCGATGCCGTCGTCGTCGCCGGGCGAAAAAAAATTTGGACGACACGCCGTCGTCGACGTGCGAAAAAAAAATTTGGACGCGATGCCGTCGTCGTCGACAGGCGAAAAAGAAATTTGGACGCGACGCCGTCGTCGTCGTGCGAAAAAAAAAATTTGGACGCGACGCCGTCGTCGTCGACGTGCAAAAAAAAATTTGGACGCGACGCCGTCGTCGTCGACGTGCAAAAAAAAAATTTGGACGCGACGCCGTCGTTGACGTGCGAAAAAAATTTGAACGCAATGCCGTCGTCGTCGACGTGCGAAAAAATATTTGGACGCGATGCCGTCGTCGTCGAATTGCGAAAAAAATTTGAACGCGACACCGACGTCGTCGTGCAAAAAAAAATTTGGATGCGACGCCGTCGCTGTCGTGCGAAAAAAAATTTTGACGCGATGCCATTGTCCTCGTGCGAAAAAAAAATTTGAACGCGATGCCGTCGTCGTCGACGTGCGAAAAAAAATTGGACGCGATGCCGTCGTCGTCGACGTACGAAAAAAATTTGGACGCGGTTCCGTCGTCGTCGTGCGAAAACAAACATTTGGACGCGATGCCGTCGTCGTCGACGTGTGAAAAAAAGTTTGGACGCCATGCCGTTGTCGTCGAAGTGTGAAAAAAAAATTTGGATGCGATGCCGTCGTCGTCAATGTGCGAAAAAAAATTTGGACGCGACGCCGTCGTTGTCGTGCGAAAAAAAATTTTGACGCGATGCCGTCGTCGTCGTACGAAGAAAAAATTTTGACGCGATGCCGTCGTCGACGTGCGAAAAAAAATTTGGACGCGATGCCGTCGTCGTTGATAGGCGAAAAAAAAAATTTGGACGCGACGCCGTCGTCGTCGTGCGAAAAAAAAATTTGAACGCGATGCCGTCATTGTCGAATTGCGAAAAAAAATTTGGACGCGATGCCGTCGTCGTCGTGCGAAGAAAAAATTTGGACGACACACCGTCGTCGACGTACGAAAAAAATTTGAACGCGACACCGACGTCGTCGTGCAAAAAAAAATTTGGATGCGACGCCGTCGCTGTCGTGCGAAAAAAAAATTTTGACGTGATGCCGTCGTTGTCGTGCGAAGAAAAAATTTGGACGCGACGTCGTCGTCGTAAACGGGCGAATAAAACTTGGACGCGACGCCGGCGGCGTCGTCGTAAAAAAAAATTTGGACGCGATGCCGTCATCGTAAACGGGCGAAAAAAAATTTGGACGCGATTCCGTCGTCGACGTGCGAAAAAAAATTTGGACGCGATTCCGTCGTCGTCGACCTGCGAAAAAAAATTTGGATGCGAAGTCGTCGTCGTCGACAGGCGAAAAAAAAAATTTGGATGCGACACCGTCGTCGTCGACGTGCGAAAAAAATTTGGACGCGATGCCGTCGTCGTCGACGGGCGAAAAAAAATTGGACGCGATGCTGTTGTCGTCGTGCGAAAAAAAATTTGGACGCGATGCCGTCGACTTCGAAGTGCGGAAAAAAAAATTTGAACGCGATGCCGTCGTTGTCGACGTGCGAAAAAAAATTTGGACGCGATTCCGCAGTCGATGTGCGAAAAAAAAATTTGGACGCGACACCGTCGTCGTCGACGTGCGAAAAAAATTTGGACGCGATGCCGTCGTCGTCTACGGGCGAAAAAAATTTTGACGCGACACCGATGTCGTCGTGCAAAAAAAATTTGGATGCGACGCTGTCGCTGTCGTGCGAAAAAAAATTTTGACACGATGCCGTCGTCGTCAAGCGAAGAAAAAATTTGGACGCAATGCCGTCGTCGTCATGCGAAAAAAATTTCGACGCGACACCGTCGTCGACGTGCGAAAAAAAAATTTGGACGCGATGCCGTTGCCGTCGTGCGAAGAAAAAATTTGGACGCGACACCGTCGTCGACGTGCGAAAAAAAAATTTGGACGCGATGCCGTCGTCGTCGTACGAAAAAAAATTTGGACGTGATGCCGTCGTCGTCGTCGTGCGAAAAAAAAATATTTGGACGCGATGCTGTTGTCGTCGTGCGAAAAAAAATTTGGACGCGATGCCGTCGACTTCGACGTGCGGAAAAAAAAATTTGAACGCGATGCCGTCGTCGTCGACGTGCGAAAAAAAATTTGGACGCAATGCCGTCGTCGTCGACGTGCGAAAAAAAAATTTGGACGCGATGCCGTCGTCGTCGACGTACGAAAAAATTTGAACGCGACACCGACGTCGTCGTGCAAAAAAAAATTTGGATGCGACGCCGTCGCTGTCGTGGGAAAAAAAATTTTGACGCGATGCCGTCGTCGTCGTACGAAGAAAAAATTTTGACGCGATGCCGTCGTCGTCATGCGAAAAAAATTTCGACGCGACACCGTCGTCGACGTGCGAAAAAAAAATTTGGACGCGATGCCGTTGCCGTCGTGCGAAGAAAAAATTTGGACGCGACACCGTCGTCGACGTGCGAAAAAAAAATTTGGACGCGATGCCGTCGTCGTCGTACGAAAAAAAATTTGGACGTGATGCCGTCGTCGTCGTCGTGCGAAAAAAAAATATTTGGACGCGATGCTGTTGTCGTCGTGCGAAAAAAAATTTGGACGCGATGCCGTCGACTTCGACGTGCGGAAAAAAAAATTTGAACGCGATGCCGTCGTCGTCGACGTGCGAAAAAAAATTTGGACGCAATGCCGTCGTCGTCGACGTGCGAAAAAAAAATTTGTACGCGATGCCGTCGTCGTCGACGTACGAAAAAATTTGAACGCGATTCCGTCGTCGACGTGCGAAAAAAAATTTGGATGTGAAGTCGTCGTCGTCGACAGGCGAAAAAAAAAATTTGGATGCGACACCGTCGTCGTCGACGTGCGAAAAAAATTTGGATGCGATGCCGTCGTCGTCTAGGGGCGAAAAAAATTTTGACGCGACGCCGTCGTCGTCGTGCGAAAAAAAATTTGGATGCGACGCTGTCGCAGTCGTGCGAAAAAAAATTTTGACGCGATGCCGTTGTCGACGTGCGAAAAAAAATTTGGACGCGATGCCGTCGTCGTCGACGGGCGAAAAAAAATTTGGACGCGACGCCGTCGTCGTCGTGCGAAAAAAAATTTGGACGTGATGCCGTCGTCGTCGTTGTGCAAAAAAAAAATTTGGACGCGATGCTGTTTTCGTCGTGCGAAAAAAAATTTGGACGCGATGCCGTCGACTTCGACGTGCGGAAAAAAAAATTTGAACGCGATGCCGTCGTCGTCGACGTGCGAAAAAATTTGAACGCCACACCGACGTCGTCGTGCAAAAAAAAATTTGGATGCGACGCCGTCGCTGTCGTGGGAAAAAAAATTTGGAAGCGATGCTGTCGTCGTCGTCATGCGAAAAAATATTTATACGCGAAGCCATCGTCGTCTTCGTGCGAAAAAAGAATTCGGAGGCGATGCCGTCGTCTTCTTCCTGCGAAAAAAAATTTGGACGCGACACAGTCGTCGTCGTGTGGAAAAAAAATTTGGACGCGATGCCGTTCGTCGTCGTGCGAAGAAAAAATTTGGTCACGATGCCGTCGTCGTCGCCGGGCGAAAAAAAAATTTGGACGACACGCCGTCGTCGACGTGCGAAAAAAAATTTGGACGCGATGCCGTAGTCGTCGTGCGAAGAAAAAATTTGGACGCGATGCCGTCGTCGTCGATAGGCGAAAAAAAAAATTTGGACGCGATGCCGTTGTCGTCGACGTGCGAAAAAAATTTTGAGGTGATGCCGTCGTCGTCGTGTGAAGAAAAAATTTGGACGCGATGCCGTCGTCGTCGTGCGAAAAAAAAATTTGGACGCGATGCCGTCGACGTCGAATTGCGGAAAAAAAATTTGAACGCGATGCCGTCGTCGTCGACGTGCGAAAAAAAATTTGGACGTGATGCCGTCGTCGTCCACGGGCGAAAAAAAAATTTGGACGCGACACCGTCGTCGTCGTGCGAAAAAAAAAATTTGGACGCGACGCCGTCGTCGTCGACGTGCAAAAAAAAAATTTGGACGCAACGCTGTCGTCGTCGTGCAAAAAAAAAATTTGGACGTGATGCCGTTGTCGTCACCGTGCGAAAAAAAAATTTGGACGACACGCCGTCGTCGACGTGCGAAAAAAAATTTGGACGCGATGCCGTCGTCGTCGAATTGCGAAAAAAATTTGAACGCGACACCGACGTCGTCGTGCAAAAAAAAATTTGGATGCGACGCCGTCGCTGTCGTGCGAAAAAAAATGTTCACGCGATGCCGTTGTCGTCGTGCGAAAAAAAATTTGGACGCGATGCCGTCGTCGTCGACGGGCGAAAAAAATTAGGACGCGACGCCGTCGTCGTCGACGTGCGAAAAAAAAATTTGGACGCAATGTCGTCGTCGTCGTGTGAAAAAAAAATTTGGACGCGATGCCGTTGTCGTCGAAGTGTGGAAAAAAAAATTTGGACGCGATGCCGTCGTCGTCGACGTGCGAAAAAAAATTTTGACGCGATGCCGTCTTCGTCGTACGAAGAAAAAATTTTGACGCGATGCTGTCATCATCGTGCGAAAAAAAATTTGGATGCGACACCGTCGTCGTCGACGGGCGAAAAAAATTTGGACGCGATTCCATCGTCGACGTGCGAAAAAAAATTTGGACGCGATTCCGCAGTCGATGTGCGAAAAAAAAATTTGGACGCGACGCTGCTGTCGTCGTCAACGTGCGAAAAAAATATGGACGCGATGCTGTCGTCGTCGTGCGAAAAAAAAAATTTGGACGCGATGCGGTCGTCGTTGTCGTGCGAAAAAAATTTGGACGCGACACCGTCGTCGTCGTGCGAAAAAAAATTTGGACGCGACGCCATCGTTGTTCTGCGAAAAAAATTTTGACGCGACGCCGTCATCGTCGTGCGAAGAAAAAACTTGGACGTGATGCCGTCGTCGTCGTGCGAAAAAAAATTTGGACGTGATGCCGTCGTCGTCGTCGTGCGAAAAAAAAATTTGGATGCGATGCTGTTGTCGTCGTGCGAAAAAAAATTTGGACGCGATGCCGTCGACTTCGACGTGCGGAAAAAAAAATTTGAACGCGATGCCGTCGTCGTCGACGTGCGAAAAAAAATTTGGACGCAATGCCGTCGTCGTCGACGTGCGAAAAAAAAATTTGGACGCGATGCCGTCGTCGTCGACGTACGAAAAAGTTTGAACGCGACACCGACGTCGTCGTGCAAAAAAAAATTTGGATGCGACGCCGTCGCTGTCGTGGGAAAAAAAATTTTGACGCGATGCCGTCGTCGTCGTACGAAGAAAAAATTTTGACGCGATGCCGTCGTCATCGTGCGAAAAAAAATTTGGATGCGACACCGTCGTCGTCGACGGGCGAAAAAAATTTGGACGCGATTCCGTCGTCGACGTGCGAAAAAAAATTTGGACGCGATTCCGTCGTCGTCGACCTGCGAAAAAAAATTTGGATGCGAAGTCGTCGTCGTCGACAGGCGAAAAAAAAAATTTGGATGCGACACCGTCGTCGTCGACGTGCGAAAAAAATTTGGATGCGATGCCGTCGTCGTCTAGGGGCGAAAAAAATTTTGACGCGACACCGACATCGTCGTGCAAAAAAAAATTTGGATGCGACGCTGTCGCAGTCGTGCGAAAAAAAATTTTGACGCGATGCCGTTGTCGACGTGCGAAAAAAAATTTGGACGCGATGCCGTCGTCGTCGACGGGCGAAAAAAAATTGGACGCGACGCCGTCGTCGTCGTGCAAAAAAAAAAATTTGGACGCGACGCCGTCGTCGTCGTGCGAAAAAAAATTTGGACGTGATGCCGTCGTCGTCGTTGTGCGAAAAAAAAATTTGGACGCGATGCTGTTTTCGTCGTGCGAAAAAAAATTTGGACGCGATGCCGTCGACTTCGACGTGCGGAAAAAAAAATTTGAACGCGATGCCGTCGTCGTCGACGTGCGAAAAAATTTGAACGCCACACCGACGTCGTCGTGCAAAAAAAAATTTGGATGCGACGCCGTCGCTGTCGTGGGAAAAAAAATTTGGAAGCGATGCTGTCGTCGTCGTCATGCGAAAAAATATTTATACGCGAAGCCATCGTCGTCTTCGTGCGAAAAAAAAATTCGGAGGCGATGCCGTCGTCTTCTTCCTGCGAAAAAAAATTTGGACACGACACAGTCGTCGTCGTGTGGAAAAAAAATTTGGACGCGATGCCGTTCGTCGTCGTGCGAAGAAAAAATTTGGTCACGATGCCGTCGTTGTCGCCGGGCGAAAAAAAAATTTGGACGACACGCCGTCGTCGACGTGCGAAAAAAAATTTGGACGCGATGCCGTAGTCGTCGTGCGAAGAAAAAATTTGGACGCGATGCCGTCGTCGTCGATAGGCGAAAAAAAAAATTTGGACGCGATGCCGTTGTCGTCGACGTGCGAAAAAAATTTTGAGGTGATGCCGTCGTCGTCGTGTGAAGAAAAAATTTGGACGCGATGCCGTCGTCGTCGTGCGAAAAAAAAATTTGGACGCGATGCCGTCGACTTCGACGTGCGGAAAAAAAATTTGAACGCGATGCCGTCGTCGTCGAAGTGCGAAAAAAAATTTGGACGTGATGCCGTCGTCGTCCACGGGCGAAAAAAAAATTTGGACGCGACACCGTCGTCGTCGTGCGAAAAAAAAAATTTGGACGCGACGCCGTCGTCGTCGACGTGCAAAAAAAAAATTTGGACGCAACGCCGTCGTCGTCGTGCAAAAAAAAAATTTGGACGTGATGCCGTTGTCGTCACCGTGCGAAAAAAAAATTTGGTCGACACGCCGTCGTCGACGTGCGAAAAAAAATTTGGACGCGATGCCGTCGTCGACGAATTGCGAAAAAAATTTGAACGCGACACCGACGTCGTCGTGCAAAAAAAAATTTGGATGCGACGCCGTCGCTGTCGTGCGAAAAAAAATGTTCACGCGATGCCGTTGTCGTCGTGCGAAAAAAAATTTGGACGCAACACCGTCGTCGTCGACGGGCGAAAAAAATTAGGACGCGGCGCCGTCGTCGTCGACGTGCGAAAAAAAAATTTGGACGCAATGTCGTCGTCGTCGTGTGAAAAAAAAATTTGGACGCGATGCTGTTGTCGTCGAAGTGTGGAAAAAAAAATTTGGACGCGATGCCGTCGTCGTCGACGTGCGAAAAAAAATTTTGACGCGATGCCGTCTTCGTCGTACGAAGAAAAAATTTTGACGCGATGCTGTCATCATCGTGCGAAAAAAAATTTGGATGCGACACCGTCGTCGTCGACGGGCGAAAAAAATTTGGACGCGATTCCATCGTCGACGTGCGAAAAAAAATTTGGACGCGATTCCGCAGTCGATGTGCGAAAAAAAAATTTGGACGCGACGCTGCCGTCGTCGTCAACGTGCGAAAAAAATATGGACGCGATGCTGTCGTCGTCGTGCGAAAAAAAAAATTTGGACGCGATGCGGTCGTCGTTGTCGTGCGAAAAAAAATTTGGACGCGACACCGTCGTCGACGTGCGAAAAAAAATTTGGACGCAATGCCGTCGTCGTCGACGTGCGAAAAAAAAATTTGGACGCGATGCCGTCGTCGTCGACGTACGAAAAAATTTGAACGCGACGCCGTGATCGTCGACGTGCAAAAAAAAATTTGGATGCGACGCCGTCGCTGTCGTGGGAAAAAAAATTTTGACGCGATGCCGTCGTCGTCGTACAAAGAAAAAATTTTGACGCGATGCCGTCGTCATCGTGCGAAAAAAAATTTGGATGCGACACCGTCGTCGTCGACGGGCGAAAAAAATTTGGACGCGATTCCGTCGTCGACGTGCGAAAAAAAATTTGGACGCGAAGTCGTCGTCGTCGACAGGCGAAAAAAAAAATTTGGATGCGACACCGTCGTCGTCGACGTGCGAAAAAAATTTGGATGCGATGCCGTCGTCGTCTAGGGGCGAAAAAAATTTTGACGCGACACCGACATCGTCGTGCAAAAAAAAATTTGGATGCGACGCTGTCGCAGTCGTGCGAAAAAAAATTTTGACGCGATGCCGTTGTCGACGTGCGAAAAAAAATTTGGACGCGATGCCGTCGTCGTCGACGGGCGAAAAAAAATTGGACGCGACGCCGTCGTCGTCGGGCAAAAAAAAAAATTTGAACGCGACACCGACGTCGTCGTGCGAAAAAAAATTTGGACGTGATGCCGTCGTCGTCGTTGTGCGAAAAAAAAATTTGGACGCGATGCTGTTTTCGTCGTGCGAAAAAAAATTTGGACGCGATGCCGTCGACTTCGACGTGCGGAAAAAAAAATTTGAACGCGAAGCCGTCGTCGTCTTTGTGCGAAAAAAAAATTCGGAGGCGATGCCGTCGTCTTCTTCCTGCGAAAAAAAATTTGGACGCGACACAGTCGTCGTCGTGTGGAAAAAAAATTTGGACGCGATGCCGTTCGTCGTCGTGCAAAGAAAAAATTTGGTCACGATGCCGTCGTCGTCGCCGGGCGAAAAAAAAATTTGGACGACACGCCGTCGTCGACGTGCGAAAAAAAATTTGGACGCGATGCCGTAGTCGTCGTGCGAAGAAAAAATTTGGACGCGATGCCGTCATCGTCGATAGGCGAAAAAAAAATTTGGACGCGATGCCGTTGTCGTCGACGTGCGAAAAAAATTTTGAGGTGATGCCGTCGTCGTCGTGTGAAGAAAAAATCTGGACGCGATGCCGTCGTCGTCGTGCGAAAAAAAAATTTGGACGTGATGCCGTCGACTTCGACGTGCGGAAAAAAAATTTGGACGCAACGCCGTCGTCGTCGTGCAAAAAAAAAATTTGGACGTGATGCCGTTGTCGTCACCGTGCGAAAAAAAAATTTGGACGACACGCCGTCGTCGACGTGCGAAAAAAAATTTGGACGCGATGCCGTCGTCGTCGAATTGCGAAAAAAATTTGAACGCGACACCGACGTCGTCGTGCAAAAAAAAATTTGGATGCGACGCCGTCGCTGTCGTGCGAAAAAAAATGTTCACGCGATGCCGTTGTCGTCGTGCGAAAAAAAATTTGGACGCAACACCGTCGTCGTCGACGGGCGAAAAAAATTAGGACGCGACGCCGTCGTCGTCGACGTGCGAAAAAAAAATTTGGACGCAATGTCGTCGTCGTCGTGTGAAAAAAAAATTTGGACGCGATGCCGTTGTCGTCGAAGTGTGGAAAAAAAAATTTGGACGCGATGCCGTCGTCGTCGACGTGCGAAAAAAAATTTGGACGTGATGCCGTCGTCATCCACGGGCGAAAAAAAAATTTGGACGCGACACCGTTGTCGTCGTGCGAAAAAAAAAATTTGGACGCGACGCCGTCGTCGTCGACGTGCAAAAAAAAAATTTGGACGCAACGCCGTCGTCGTCGTGCAAAAAAAAAATTTGGACGTGATGCCGTTGTCGTCACCGTGCGAAAAAAAAATTTGGACGACACGCCGTCGTCGACGTGCGAAAAAAATTTTGACGCGACGCCGTCATCGTCGTGCGAAGAAAAAACTTGGACGTGATGCCGTCGTCGTCGTGCGAAAAAAAATTTGGACGTGATGCCGTCGTCGTCGTCGTGCGAAAAAAAAATTTGGATGCGATGCTGTTGTCGTCGTGCGAAAAAAAATTTGGACGCGATGCCGTCGACTTCGACGTGCGGAAAAAAAAATTTGAACGCGATGCCGTCGTCGTCGACGTGCGAAAAAAAATTTGGACGCAATGCCGTCGTCGTCGACGTGCGAAAAAAAAATTTGGACGCGATGCCGTCGTCGTCGACGTACGAAAAAGTTTGAACGCGACACCGACGTCGTCGTGCAAAAAAAAATTTGGATGCGACGCCGTCGCTGTCGTGGGAAAAAAAATTTTGACGCGATGCCGTCGTCGTCGTACGAAGAAAAAATTTTGACGCGATGCCGTCGTCATCGTGCGAAAAAAAATTTGGATGCGACACCGTCGTCGTCGACGGGCGAAAAAAATTTGGACGCGATTCCGTCGTCGACGTGCGAAAAAAAATTTGGACGCGATTCCGTCGTCGTCGACCTGCGAAAAAAAATTTGGATGCGAAGTCGTCGTCGTCGACAGGCGAAAAAAAAAATTTGGATGCGACACCGTCGTCGTCGACGTGCGAAAAAAATTTGGATGCGATGCCGTCGTCGTCTAGGGGCGAAAAAAATTTTGACGCGACACCGACATCGTCGTGCAAAAAAAAATTTGGATGCGACGCTGTCGCAGTCGTGCGAAAAAAAATTTTGACGCGATGCCGTTGTCGACGTGCGAAAAAAAATTTGGACGCGATGCCGTCGTCGTCGACGGGCGAAAAAAAATTGGACGCGACGCCGTCGTCGTCGTGCAAAAAAAAAAATTTGGACGCGACGCCGTCGTCGTCGTGCGAAAAAAAATTTGGACGTGATGCCGTCGTCGTCGTTGTGCGAAAAAAAAATTTGGACGCGATGCTGTTTTCGTCGTGCGAAAAAAAATTTGGACGCGATGCCGTCGACTTCGACGTGCGGAAAAAAAAATTTGAACGCGATGCCGTCGTCGTCGACGTGCGAAAAAATTTGAACGCCACACCGACGTCGTCGTGCAAAAAAAAATTTGGATGCGACGCCGTCGCTGTCGTGGGAAAAAAAATTTGGAAGCGATGCTGTCGTCGTCGTCATGCAAAAAAATATTTATACGCGAAGCCATCGTCGTCTTCGTGCGAAAAAAAAATTCGGAGGCGATGCCGTCGTCTTCTTCCTGCGAAAAAAAATTTGGACACGACACAGTCGTCGTCGTGTGGAAAAAAAATTTGGACGCGATGCCGTTCGTCGTCGTGCGAAGAAAAAATTTGGTCACGATGCCGTCGTTGTCGCCGGGCGAAAAAAAAATTTGGACGACACGCCGTCGTCGACGTGCGAAAAAAAATTTGGACGCGATGCCGTAGTCGTCGTGCGAAGAAAAAATTTGGACGCGATGCCGTCGTCGTCGATAGGCGAAAAAAAAAATTTGGACGCGATGCCGTTGTCGTCGACGTGCGAAAAAAATTTTGAGGTGATGCCGTCGTCGTCGTGTGAAGAAAAAATTTGGACGCGATGCCGTCGTCGTCGTGCGAAAAAAAAATTTGGACGCGATGCCGTCGACTTCGACGTGCGGAAAAAAAATTTGAACGCGATGCCGTCGTCGTCGAAGTGCGAAAAAAAATTTGGACGTGATGCCGTCGTCGTCCACGGGCGAAAAAAAAATTTGGACGCGACACCGTCGTCGTCGTGCGAAAAAAAAAATTTGGACGCGACGCCGTCGTCGTCGACGTGCAAAAAAAAAATTTGGACGCAACGCCGTCGTCGTCGTGCAAAAAAAAAATTTGGACGTGATGCCGTTGTCGTCACCGTGCGAAAAAAAAATTTGGTCGACACGCCGTCGTCGACGTGCGAAAAAAAATTTGGACGCGATGCCGTCGTCGACGAATTGCGAAAAAAATTTGAACGCGACACCGACGTCGTCGTGCAAAAAAAAATTTGGATGCGACGCCGTCGCTGTCGTGCGAAAAAAAATGTTCACGCGATGCCGTCGTCGACGTGCGAAAAAAAAATTTGGACGCAATGTCGTCGTCGTCGTGTGAAAAAAAAATTTGGACGCGATGCTGTTGTCGTCGAAGTGTGGAAAAAAAAATTTGGACGCGATGCCGTCGTCGTCGACGTGCGAAAAAAAATTTTGACGCGATGCCGTCTTCGTCGTACGAAGAAAAAATTTTGACGCGATGCTGTCATCATCGTGCGAAAAAAAATTTGGATGCGACACCGTCGTCGTCGACGGGCGAAAAAAATTTGGACGCGATTCCATCGTCGACGTGCGAAAAAAAATTTGGACGCGATTCCGCAGTCGATGTGCGAAAAAAAAATTTGGACGCGACGCTGCCGTCGTCGTCAACGTGCGAAAAAAATATGGACGCGATGCTGTCGTCGTCGTGCGAAAAAAAAAATTTGGACGCGATGCGGTCGTCGTTGTCGTGCGAAAAAAAATTTGGACGCGACACCGTCGTCGACGTGCGAAAAAAAATTTGGACGCAATGCCGTCGTCGTCGACGTGCGAAAAAAAAATTTGGACGCGATGCCGTCGTCGTCGACGTACGAAAAAATTTGAACGCGACGCCGTGATCGTCGACGTGCAAAAAAAAATTTGGATGCGACGCCGTCGCTGTCGTGGGAAAAAAAATTTTGACGCGATGCCGTCGTCGTCGTACAAAGAAAAAATTTTGACGCGATGCCGTCGTCATCGTGCGAAAAAAAATTTGGATGCGACACCGTCGTCGTCGACGGGCGAAAAAAATTTGGACGCGATTCCGTCGTCGACGTGCGAAAAAAAATTTGGACGCGAAGTCGTCGTCGTCGACAGGCGAAAAAAAAAATTTGGATGCGACACCGTCGTCGTCGACGTGCGAAAAAAATTTGGATGCGATGCCGTCGTCGTCTAGGGGCGAAAAAAATTTTGACGCGACACCGACATCGTCGTGCAAAAAAAAATTTGGATGCGACGCTGTCGCAGTCGTGCGAAAAAAAATTTTGACGCGATGCCGTTGTCGACGTGCGAAAAAAAATTTGGACGCGATGCCGTCGTCGTCGACGGGCGAAAAAAAATTGGACGCGACGCCGTCGTCGTCGGGCAAAAAAAAAAATTTGAACGCGACACCGACGTCGTCGTGCGAAAAAAAATTTGGACGTGATGCCGTCGTCGTCGTTGTGCGAAAAAAAAATTTGGACGCGATGCTGTTTTCGTCGTGCGAAAAAAAATTTGGACGCGATGCCGTCGACTTCGACGTGCGGAAAAAAAAATTTGAACGCGAAGCCGTCGTCGTCTTTGTGCGAAAAAAAAATTCGGAGGCGATGCCGTCGTCTTCTTCCTGCGAAAAAAAATTTGGACGCGACACAGTCGTCGTCGTGTGGAAAAAAAATTTGGACGCGATGCCGTTCGTCGTCGTGCAAAGAAAAAATTTGGTCACGATGCCGTCGTCGTCGCCGGGCGAAAAAAAAATTTGGACGACACGCCGTCGTCGACGTGCGAAAAAAAATTTGGACGCGATGCCGTAGTCGTCGTGCGAAGAAAAAATTTGGACGCGATGCCGTCATCGTCGATAGGCGAAAAAAAAATTTGGACGCGATGCCGTTGTCGTCGACGTGCGAAAAAAATTTTGAGGTGATGCCGTCGTCGTCGTGTGAAGAAAAAATCTGGACGCGATGCCGTCGTCGTCGTGCGAAAAAAAAATTTGGACGCGATGCCGTTGTCGTCGACGTGCGAAAAAAATTTTGAGGTGATGCCGTCGTCGTCGTGTGAAGAAAAAATCTGGACGCGATTCTGTCGTCGTCGTGCGAAAACAAAAATTTGGACGCGATGCTGTCGTCGTCGTGTGAAAAAAAAATTTGGACGCGATGCCGTTGTCGTCGAAGTGTGGAAAAAAAAATTTGGACGCGATGCCTTCGTCGTCGATGTGCGAAAAAAAATTTGGACGCGATGCCGTCGTCGTCGACGTGCGAAAAAAAAATTTGGACGCGATGCCGTCGTCGTCGACGTGCGAAAAAAAATTTGGACGCGATGCCGTCGTCGTCGACGTGCGAAAAAAAAATTTGGACGCGATGCCGTCGTCGTCGACGTGCGAGAAAAAATTTGGACGCGATGCCGTCGTCGTCGTGCGAAAATATTTGGACGCGACACCGTCGTCGTCGACGTGCGAAAAAAAATTTGGACGCGATGCCGTTGACGTCGTGCGAAAAAAAAATTTGGACGCGATGCCGTCGACTTCGACGTGCGGAAAAAAAATTTGAACGCGATGCCGTCGTCGTCGACGTGCGAAAAAAAATTTGGACGCAACGCCGTCGTCGTCGAATTGCGAAAAAAAATTTGGACGCGACGCCGTCGTCGTCGAATTGCGAAAAAAAATTTGGACGCGATGCCGTCGTCGTCGACGTGCGAGAAAAAATTTGGACGCGATGCCGTCGTCGTCGTGAGAAGAAAAAATTTGGACGCGATGCCGTCGTCGTCGTGCGAAAATATTTGGACGCGACACCATCGTCGTCGACAGGCAAAAAAAATTTGGACGCAATTCCGTCGTCGTCGTGCGAAAACAAAAATTTGGACGCGATGCCGTCGTCGTCGTGTGAAAATATTTGGACGCGACACCGTCGTCGTCGACGGGCGAAAAAAATTTGGACGCGATTCCGTCGTCGTCGTGCGAAAACAAAAATTTGGACGCGATGCCGTCGTCGTCATGTGAAAAAAAAATTTGGACGCGATGCCGTTGTCATCGAAGTGTGGAAAAAAAAATTTGGACGCGATGCCGTCGTCGTCGATGTGCGAAAAAAAATTTGGACGCGATGCCGTCGTCGTCGATGTGCGAAAAAAAAATTTCGACGCGATGCCGTCGTCGTCGACGTGCGAAAAAAAATTTGGACGCGATGCCGTTGTTTTCGTGCGAAAAAAAATTTTGACGCGATGCCGTCGTCGTCGTGAGAAAAAAAAATTTGGACGCGATGCCGTCGTCGTCGTGTGAAAATATTTGGGCGCGACACCATCGTCGTCGACAGGCAAAAAAAATTTGGACGCAATTCCGTCGTCGTCGTGCGAAAACAAAAATTTGGACGCGATGCCGTCGTCGTCATGTGAAAATATTTGGACGCGACACCGTCGTCGTCGACGGGCGAAAAAAATTTGGACGCGATTCCGTCGTCGTCGTGCGAAAACAAAAATTTGGACGCGATGCCGTCGTCGTCGTGTGAAAAAAAAATTTGGACGCGATGCCGTTGTCGTCGAAGTGTGGAAAAAAAAATTTGGACGCGATGCCTTCGTCGTCGACGTGCGAAAAAAAATTTGGACGCGATGCCGTCGTCGTCGACGTGCGAAAAAAAAATTTGGACGCGATGCCGTCGTCGTCGACGTGCGAAAAAAAATTTGGACGCGATGCCGTCGTCGTCGACGTGCGAGAAAAAATTTGGACGCGATGCCGTCGTCGTCGTGCGAAACTATTTGGACGCGACACCGTCGTCGTCGACGTGCGAAAAAAAATTTGGACGCGATGCCGTTGACGTCGTGCGAAAAAAAAATTTGGACGCGATGCCGTCGACTTCGACGTGCGGAAAAAAAATTTGAACGCGATGCCGTCGTCGTCGACGTGCGAAAAAAAATTTGGACGCGACGCCGTCGTCGTCGAATTGCGAAAAAAAATTTGGACGCGATGCCGTCGTCGTCGACGTACGAAAAAAATTTGAACGCGACACCGACGTCGTCGTGCAAAAAAAAATTTGGATGCGATGCCGTCGTCGTCGTGAGAAGAAAAAATTTGGACGCGATGCCGTCGTCGTCGTGCGAAAATATTTGGACGCGACACGATCGTCGTCGACAGGCAAAAAAAATTTGGACGCAATTCCGTTGACGTCGTGCGAAAAAAAAATTTGGACGCGATGCCGTCGACTTTGACGTGCGGAAAAAAAATTTGGACGCGACGCCGTCGTCGTCGTGCGAAAAAAAAATTTGAACGCGATGCCGTCGTCATCGAATTGCGAAAAAAAATTTGGACGCGATGTCGTCGTCGTCGACAGGCGAAAAAAAAAATTTGGATGCGACGCCGTCGCTGTCGTGCGAAAAAAAATTTTGACGTGATGCCGTCGTCGTCGTGCGAAAAAATAATTCGGAGGCGATGCCGTCGTCTTCTTCCTGCGAAAAATAAATTTAGACGCGACACAGTCATCGTCATGTGGAAAAAAAATTTGGACGCGATGCAGTCGTCGTCATGTGGAAAAAAAATTTGGACGCCATGCCGTCGTCGTCGACGTGCGAAAAAAAATTTGGACGACACGCCGTCGTCGACGTGCGAAAACAAAAATTTGGACGCGATGCCGTCGTCGTCGTGTGAAAATATTTGGACGCGACACCGTCGTCGTCGACGGGCGAAAAAAATTTGGACGCGATTCCGACGTCGTCGTGCGAAAACAAAAATTTGGACGCGATGCCGTCGTCGTCGTGTGAAAAAAAAATTTGGACGCGGTGCCGTTGTCGTCGAAGTGTGGAAAAAAAAATTTGGACGCGATGCCGTCGTCGTCGACGTGCGAAAAAAAAATTGGACGCGACGCCGTCGTTGTCGTGCGAAAAAAAATTTTGACGCGATGCCGTCGTCGTCCTACGAAGAAAAAATTTTCACGCGATGCCGTCATCATCGTGCGAAAAAAAATTTGGACGCGACACCGTCGTCGTCGACGGGCGAAAAAAATTTGGACGCGATTCTGTCGTCGTCGACGTGCGAGAAAAAATTTGGACGCGATGCCGTCGTCGTCGTGCGAAACTATTTGGACGCGACACCGTCGTCGTCGACGTGCGAAAAAAAATTTGGACGCGATGCCGTTGACGTCGTGCGAAAAAAAAATTTGGACGCGATGCCGTCGACTTCGACGTGCGGAAAAAAAATTTGAACGCGATGCCGTCGTCGTCGACGTGCGAAAAAAAATTTGGACGCGACGCCGTCGTCGTCGAATTGCGAAAAAAAATTTGGACGCGATGCCGTCGTCGTCGACGTACGAAAAAAATTTGAACGCGACACCGACGTCGTCGTGCAAAAAAAAATTTGGATGCGATGCCGTCGTCGTCGTGAGAAGAAAAAATTTGGACGCGATGCCGTCGTCGTCGTGCGAAAATATTTGGACGCGACACGATCGTCGTCGACAGGCAAAAAAAATTTGGACGCAATTCCGTTGACGTCGTGCGAAAAAAAAATTTGGACGCGATGCCGTCGACTTTGACGTGCGGAAAAAAAATTTGGACGCGACGCCGTCGTCGTCGTGCGAAAAAAAAATTTGAACGCGATGCCGTCGTCATCGAATTGCGAAAAAAAATTTGGACGCGATGTCGTCGTCGTCGACAGGCGAAAAAAAAAATTTGGATGCGACGCCGTCGCTGTCGTGCGAAAAAAAATTTTGACGTGATGCCGTCGTCGTCGTGCGAAAAAATAATTCGGAGGCGATGCCGTCGTCTTCTTCCTGCGAAAAATAAATTTAGACGCGACACAGTCATCGTCATGTGGAAAAAAAATTTGGACGCGATGCAGTCGTCGTCATGTGGAAAAAAAATTTGGACGCCATGCCGTCGTCGTCGACGTGCGAAAAAAAATTTGGACGACACGCCGTCGTCGACGTGCGAAAACAAAAATTTGGACGCGATGCCGTCGTCGTCGTGTGAAAATATTTGGACGCGACACCGTCGTCGTCGACGGGCGAAAAAAATTTGGACGCGATTCCGACGTCGTCGTGCGAAAACAAAAATTTGGACGCGATGCCGTCGTCGTCGTGTGAAAAAAAAATTTGGACGCGGTGCCGTTGTCGTCGAAGTGTGGAAAAAAAAATTTGGACGCGATGCCGTCGTCGTCGACGTGCGAAAAAAAAATTGGACGCGACGCCGTCGTTGTCGTGCGAAAAAAAATTTTGACGCGATGCCGTCGTCGTCCTACGAAGAAAAAATTTTCACGCGATGCCGTCATCATCGTGCGAAAAAAAATTTGGACGCGACACCGTCGTCGTCGACGGGCGAAAAAAATTTGGACGCGATTCTGTCGTCGTCGTGCGAAAACAAAAATTTGGACGCGATGCTGTCGTCGTCGTGTGAAAAAAAAATTTGGACGCGATGCCGTTGTCGTCGAAGTGTGGAAAAAAAAATTTGGACGCGATGCCTTCGTCGTCGATGTGCGAAAAAAAACTTGGACGCGATGCCGTCGTCGTCGACGTGCGAAAAAAAAATTTGGACGCGATGCCGTCGTCGTCGACGTGCGAAAAAAAATTTGGACGCGATGCCGTCGTCGTCGACGTGCGAAAAAAAAATTTGGACGCGATGCCGTCGTCGTCGACGTGCGAGAAAAAATTTGGACGCGATGCCGTCGTCGTCGTGCGAAAATATTTGGACGCGACACCGTCGTCGTCGACGTGCGAAAAAAAATTTGGACGCGATGCCGTTGACGTCGTGCGAAAAAAAAATTTGGACGCGATGCCGTCGACTTCGACGTGCGGAAAAAAAATTTGAACGCGATGCCGTCGTCGTCGACGTGCGAAAAAAAATTTGGACGCAACGCCGTCGTCGTCGAATTGCGAAAAAAAATTTGGACGCGACGCCGTCGTCGTCGAATTGCGAAAAAAAATTTGGACGCGATGCCGTCGTCGTCGACGTGCGAGAAAAAATTTGGACGCGATGCCGTCGTCGTCGTGAGAAGAAAAAATTTGGACGCGATGCCGTCGTCGTCGTGCGAAAATATTTGGACGCGACACCATCGTCGTCGACAGGCAAAAAAAATTTGGACGCAATTCCGTCGTCGTCGTGCGAAAACAAAAATTTGGACGCGATGCCGTCGTCGTCGTGTGAAAATATTTGGACGCGACACCGTCGTCGTCGACGGGCGAAAAAAATTTGGACGCGATTCCGTCGTCGTCGTGCGAAAACAAAAATTTGGACGCGATGCCGTCGTCGTCATGTGAAAAAAAAATTTGGACGCGATGCCGTTGTCATCGAAGTGTGGAAAAAAAAATTTGGACGCGATGCCGTCGTCGTCGATGTGCGAAAAAAAATTTGGACGCGATGCCGTCGTCGTCGATGTGCGAAAAAAAAATTTCGACGCGATGCCGTCGTCGTCGACGTGCGAAAAAAAATTTGGACGCGATGCCGTTGTTTTCGTGCGAAAAAAAATTTTGACGCGATGCCGTCGTCGTCGTGAGAAAAAAAAATTTGGACGCGATGCCGTCGTCGTCGTGTGAAAATATTTGGGCGCGACACCATCGTCGTCGACAGGCAAAAAAAATTTGGACGCAATTCCGTCGTCGTCGTGCGAAAACAAAAATTTGGACGCGATGCCGTCGTCGTCATGTGAAAATATTTGGACGCGACACCGTCGTCGTCGACGGGCGAAAAAAATTTGGACGCGATTCCGTCGTCGTCGTGCGAAAACAAAAATTTGGACGCGATGCCGTCGTCGTCGTGTGAAAAAAAAATTTGGACGCGATGCCGTTGTCGTCGAAGTGTGGAAAAAAAAATTTGGACGCGATGCCTTCGTCGTCGACGTGCGAAAAAAAATTTGGACGCGATGCCGTCGTCGTCGACGTGCGAAAAAAAAATTTGGACGCGATGCCGTCGTCGTCGACGTGCGAAAAAAAATTTGGACGCGATGCCGTCGTCGTCGACGTGCGAGAAAAAATTTGGACGCGATGCCGTCGTCGTCGTGCGAAACTATTTGGACGCGACACCGTCGTCGTCGACGTGCGAAAAAAAATTTGGACGCGATGCCGTTGACGTCGTGCGAAAAAAAAATTTGGACGCGATGCCGTCGGCTTCGACGTGCGGAAAAAAAATTTGAACGCGATGCCGTCGTCGTCGACGTGCGAAAAAAAATTTGGACGCGACGCCGTCGTCGTCGAATTGCGAAAAAAAATTTGGACGCGATGCCGTCGTCGTCGACGTACGAAAAAAATTTGAACGCGACACCGACGTCGTCGTGCAAAAAAAAATTTGGATGCGATGCCGTCGTCGTCGTGAGAAGAAAAAATTTGGACGCGATGCCGTCGTCGTCGTGCGAAAATATTTGGACGCGACACGATCGTCGTCGACAGGCAAAAAAAATTTGGACGCAATTCCGTTGACGTCGTGCGAAAAAAAAATTTGGACGCGATGCCGTCGACTTTGACGTGCGGAAAAAAAATTTGGACGCGACGCCGTCGTCGTCGTGCGAAAAAAAAATTTGAACGCGATGCCGTCGTCATCGAATTGCGAAAAAAAATTTGGACGCGATGTCGTCGTCGTCGACAGGCGAAAAAAAAAATTTGGATGCGACGCCGTCGCTGTCGTGCGAAAAAAAATTTTGACGTGATGCCGTCGTCGTCGTGCGAAAAAATAATTCGGAGGCGATGCCGTCGTCTTCTTCCTGCGAAAAATAAATTTAGACGCGACACAGTCATCGTCATGTGGAAAAAAAATTTGGACGCGATGCAGTCGTCGTCATGTGGAAAAAAAATTTGGACGCCATGCCGTCGTCGTCGACGTGCGAAAAAAAATTTGGACGACACGCCGTCGTCGACGTGCGAAAACAAAAATTTGGACGCGATGCCGTCGTCGTCGTGTGAAAATATTTGGACGCGACACCGTCGTCGTCGACGGGCGAAAAAAATTTGGACGCGATTCCGACGTCGTCGTGCGAAAACAAAAATTTGGACGCGATGCCGTCGTCGTCGTGTGAAAAAAAAATTTGGACGCGGTGCCGTTGTCGTCGAAGTGTGGAAAAAAAAATTTGGACGCGATGCCGTCGTCGTCGACGTGCGAAAAAAAAATTGGACGCGACGCCGTCGTTGTCGTGCGAAAAAAAATTTTGACGCGATGCCGTCGTCGTCCTACGAAGAAAAAATTTTCACGCGATGCCGTCATCATCGTGCGAAAAAAAATTTGGACGCGACACCGTCGTCGTCGACGGGCGAAAAAAATTTGGACGCGATGCCGTCGTCTTCGACGTGCGGAAAAAATTTTTGAACGCGATGCCGTCGTTGTCGACGGGCGAAAAAAATTTGGACGCGATGACGTCGTCGTCTACGGGCTAAAAAAATTTTGACGCGACACCGACGTCGTCGTGCGAAGAAAAAATTTGGAAGCGATCCCGTCGTCGTCATGTGAAAAAAAAATTTGAACGCGATGCCGTCGTCATCGAATTGCGAAAAAAAATTTGGACGCGATGCCGTCGTCGTCGACGTGCGAAAAAAAATTTGGACGCGATGCCGTCGTCGTCGACGTGCGAAAAAAAAATTTGGACGCGATGCCGTCGTCGTCGACGTGCGAGAAAAAATTTGGACGCGATGCCGTCGTCGTCGTGCGAAAATATTTGGACGCGACACCGTCGTCGTCGACGTGCGAAAAAAAATTTGGACGCGATGCCGTTGACGTCGTGCGAAAAAAAAATTTGGACGCGATGCCGTCGACTTCGACGTGCGGAAAAAAAATTTGAACGCGATGCCGTCGTCGTGCGAAAAAAAATTTGGACGCGACGCCGTCGTCGTCGAATTGCGAAAAAAAATTTGGACGCGACGCCGTCGTCGTCGAATTGCGAAAAAAAAATTTGGACGCGATGCCGTCGTCGTCGACGTGCGAGAAAAAATTTGGACGCGATGCTGTCGTCGTCGTGAGAAGAAAAAATTTGGACGCGATGCCGTCGTCGTCGTGCGAAAATATTTGGACGCGACAGCATCGTCGTCGACAGGCAAAAAAAATTTGGACGCAATTCCGTCGTCGTCGTGCGAAAACAAAAATTTGGACGCGATGCCGTCGTCGTCGTGTGAAAATATTTGGACGCGACACCGTCGTCGTCGACGGGCGAAAAAAATTTGGACGCGATTCCGTCGTCGTCGTGCGAAAACAAAAATTTGGACGCGATGCCGTCGTCGTCATGTGAAAAAAAAATTTGGACGTGATGCCGTTGTCATCGAAGTGTGGAAAAAAAAATTTGGACGCGATGCCGTCGTCGTTGACGTGCGAAAAAAAAATTGGACGCGACGCCGTCGTTGTCGTGCGAAAAAAAATTTTGACGCGATGCCGTCGTCGTCCTACGAAGAAAAAATTTTCACGCGATGCCGTCATCATCGTGCGAAAAAAAATTTGGATGCGACACCGTCGTCGTCGACGGGCGAAAAAAAAATGGACGCGATGCCGTCGTCTTCGACGTGCGGAAAAAATTTTTGAACGCGATGCCGTCGTTGTCGACGGGCGAAAAAAATTTGGACGCGATGCCGTCGTCGTCTAGGGGCGAAAAAAATTTTGACGCGACACCGACGTCGTCGTGCGAAGAAAAAATTTGGAAGCGATCCCGTCGTCGTCATGCGAAAAAAATTTGACGCGACACCGTCGTCGTTGTGCGAAAAAAAATTTGGACGACACGCCGTCGTCGACGTGCGAAAAAAAATTTGGACGCGATGTCGTCGTCGTCGACAGGCGAAAAAAAAGATTTGGACGCGACGCCGTCGTCGTCGTGCGAAAAAAAAATTTGAACGCGATGCCGTCGTCATCGAATTGCGAAAAAAAATTTGGACGCGATGCCATCGTCGTCGACGTACGAAAAAAATTTTAACGCGACACCGACGTCGTCGTGCAAAAAAAAATTTGGATGCGACGCCGTCGTCGTCGACGTGCGAAAAAAAGTTTCGACGCGATGCCGTCACCCTCGTGCGAAAAAAAAATTTGGACGCGATGCCGTCGTCGTGCGAAAAAAAAAATTTGGACGCGACGCCGTCGTCGTGCGAAAAAAAATTTGGACACGACGCCGTCGTCGTCGTCGTGCGAAAAAAAAATTTGGACGCGACGCCGTCGTTGTCAAAGTGCGAAAATAAATCTGGACGCGATGCCGTCGTCGTCGACGTGCAAAAAAAAATCTGAATGCGATGTCGTCGTCGTCGTCGTGCGAAAAAAAATTTGGATGCGATGCCGTCGTCGTCGTGCGAAAAAAATATTTGGATGCGATACCGTTGTTGTCGCCGTGCGAACAAAAATTTGGACGAGACGCCATCGTTGTCGCCGTGCGAAAATAAATTTGGACGCGACGTCGACGTCGTCGTGGTGCGAAAAAAAAATTTGGACGCGATGCCGTCGTCGTCGACGTGCGAAAAAAAAAATTTGGACGCGATGTCGTCTTTGTGCGAAAAAAAAATTTGGATGCGATGCCGTCGTCGTCATCGTGCGAAAAAAAATTTTGACGCGATGCCGTCATCGTCGTGCGAAACAAAAATTTGGACGCGATGCCGTCGTCGTCGATATGCGAAAAAAAATTTGGACGCGAAGCCGTCGTCGTCGTGTGAAAAAAGAATTTGGAAGCGATGCCGTCACCATCATGGGAAAAAAAATTTGGAAGCGATGCTGTCGTCGTCGTCATGCGAAAAAATATTTATACGCGAAGCCGTCGTCGTCTTCGTGCGAAAAAATAATTCGGAGGCGATGCCGTCGTCTTCTTCCTGCGAAAAATAAATTTAGACGCGACACAGTCGTCGTCGTGGGGAAAAAAATTTGGACGCGACGCAGTCGTCGTCATTTGGAAAAAAAATTTGGACGCCATGCCGTCGTCGTCGACGTGCGAAAAAAAAATTTGGACGACACGCCGTCGTCGACGTGCGAAAAAAAATTTGGACGCGATGCCGTCGTCGTCGTGCGAAGAAAAAATTTGGACGCGATGCCGTCGTCGTCGACAGGCGAAAAGAAAAATTTGGACGCGATGCCGTTGTAGTCGACGTGCGAAAAAAAATTTTGAGGTGATGCCGTCGTCGTCGTGTGAAGAAAATCTTTGGACGCGATGCCGTCGTCGTCTTGCGAAAATATTTGGACGCGACACCGTCGTCGTCGACGTGCGAAAAAAAAATTTGGACGCGATGCCGTTGTCGTCGTGCGAAAAAAAAATTTGGACGCGATGCCGTTGTCGTCGTGCGAAAAAAAAATTTGCACGCGATGCCGTCGTCGTCGACGTGCGGAAAAAAAAATTTGGACGCGATGCTGCCGTCGTCGTACGAAAAAGAATTTGGACGACACGCCGTAGTCGACGTGCGAAAAAAAATTTGGACGCGATGCCGTCGTCGTCGTGCGAAGAAAAAATTTGGAAGCGATGACGTCGTCGTCGACAGGCGAACAAAAAAATTTGGACGCGACGCCGTCGTCGTCGTGCGAAAAAAAAATTTGAACGCGATGCCGTCGTTGTCGAATTGTGAAAAAAAATTTGGACGCGATGCCGTCGTCGTCGTGCGAAGAAAAAATTTGGACGACACGCCGTCGTCGACGTACGAAAAAAATTTGAACGCGACACCGACGTCGTCGTGCAAAAAAAAATTTGGATGCGACGCCGTCGCTGTCGTGCGAAAAAAAATTTTGACACGATGCCGTCGTCGTCGTGCGAAGAAAAAATTTGGACGCGATGCCGTCGTCGTCGTGCGAAAATATTTGGACGCGACACCGTCGTCGTCGACGTGCGAAAAAAAAATTTGGACGCGATGCCGTTGTCGTCGTGCGAAAAAAAAAATTTGGACGCGATGCCGTTGTCGTCGTGCGAAAAAAAAATTTGGACGCGATGCCGTCGACTTCGACGTGCGGAAAAAAAATTTGAAAGCGATGCCGTCGTCATCGAGGTGCGAAAAAAAATTTGAACGCGATGCCGTCGTCATCGACGTACGAAAAAATTTGAATGCGACACCGATGTCGTCGTGCAAAAAAAAATTTGGATGCGATGCCGTCGCTGTCGTGCGAAAAATAAATTGGTCGCGATGCCGTCGTCGTCGCCGGGCGAAAAAAAAATTTGGACGACACGCCGTCGTCGACGTGCGAAAAGAAATTTGGACGCGATGCCGTCGTCGTCGACGGGCGAAAAAAAAATTTGGACGCGACGCCGTCGTCGTCGTGCGAAAAAAAAAATTTGGACGCGACGCCGTCGTCGTCGACGTGCAAAAAAAAAATCTGGACGCAACGCCGTCGTCGTTGTGCGAAAAAAAAATTTGGACGCGATGCCGTCGTCGTCGAATTGCGAAAAAACTTTGAACGCGACACCGACGTCGTCGTGCAAAAAAAAAATTTGGATGTGACGCCGTCGCTGTCGTGCGAAAAAAAATTTTGACGCGATGCCGTTGTCCTCGTGCGAAAAAAAAATTTGAACGCGATGCCGTCATCGTCGACGTGCGAAAAAAAATTTGGACGCGATGCCGTCGTCGTCGTGCGAAAACAAACATTTGGACGCGATGCCGTCGTCGTCAACGTGCGAAAAAAAATTTGGACGCGACGCCGTCGTTGTCGTGCGAAAAAAAATTTTGACGTGATGCTGTCGTCGTCGTACGAAGAAAAAATTTTGACGCGATGCCGTCGTCGACGTGCGAAAAAAAATTTGGACGCGATGCCATCGTCGTTGACAGGCGAAAAAAAAAATTTGGACGCGACGCCGTCGTCGTCGTGCGAAAAAAAAATTTGAACGCGATGCCGTCATTGTCGAATTGCGGAAAAAAATTTGGACGCGATGCCGTCGTCGTCGTGCGAAGAAAAAATTTGGACGACACGTCGTCGTCGACGTACGAAATAAATTTGAACGCGACACCGACGTCGTCGTGCAAAAAAAAATTTGGATGCGACGCCGTCGCTGTCGTGCGAAAAAAAATTTTGACGTGATCCCGTCGTCGTCGTGCGAAGAAAAAATTTGGACGCGATGCCGTCGTCGTCGTGCGAAAACAAGAATTTGGCTGCGACGCCGTCGTCTTCGTGCGAAAAAAAAATTTGGACGCGACGCCGTCGTCGTAAACGGGCGAAAAAAACTTGGACGCGACGCCGGCGTCGTCTCCGTGCGGAAAAAAAAATTTGGACGCGATGCTGCCGTCGTCGTGCGAAAAAATTTGGACGCGACATCGTAGTCTTCGTGCGAAAAAAAAATTCGGACGCGACGCCGTCGTCGTCGTCGTAAAAAAAAATTTGGACGCGATGCCGTCGTCGTAAACGGGCGAAAAAAAATTTGGATGCGATTCTGTCGTCGTCGTGCGAAAACAAAAATTTGGACGCGATGCTGCCGTCGTCGTACGAAAAAGAATTTGGACGACACGCCGTCATCGTCGTGCGAAAAAAAATTTGTACGCGATGCTGTCGTCGTCGTGCGAAAAAAAAGTTGGACGCGATGCCGTCGTCTTCGACGAGCGGAAAAAAAAATTTGAACGCGATGCCGTCGTCGTCGATGTGCGAAAAAAAATTTGGACGCGACGCCGTTGTTGTGGTGCGAAAAAAAATTTTCACGCGATGCCGTCGTCGTCGTACGAAGAAAAAATTTTGACGCGATGCCGTCGTCATCGTGCGAAAAAAAATTTGGATGCGACACCGTCGTCGTCGACGGGCGAAAAAAATTTGGACGCGATTCCGTCGTCGAAGTGCGAAAAAAAATTTGGACGCGATTCCGTTGTCGTCGACCTGCGAAAAAAAATTTGGATGCGAAGTCGTCGTCGTCGACAGGCGAAAAAAAAAATTTGGATGCGACACCGTCGTCGTTGACGTGCGAAAAAAATTTGGACGCGATGCCGTCGTCGTCTAGGGGCGAAAAAAATTTTGACGCGACACCGACATCGTCGTGCAAAAAAAAATTTGGATGCGACGCTGTCGCAGTCGTGCGAAAAAAAATTTTGACACGATGCCGTCGTCGTCGTGCGAAAATATTTGGACGCGACCCCGTCGTCGTCGACGTGCGAAAAAAAAATTTGAACACGATGCCGTCGTCGTCGACGTGCGAAAAAATTTGAATGCGACACCGATGTCGTCGTGCAAAAAAAAATTTGGATGCGATGACGTCGCTGTCGTGCGAAAAAAAATTTTGACACGATGCCGTCGTCGACGTGCGAAAAAAAATTTGGACGCGATGCCGTCGTCGTCGTGCGAAAATATTTGGACGCGACCCCGTCGTCGTCGACGTGCGAAAAAAAAATTTGAACACGATGCCGTCGTCGTCGACGTGCGAAAAAATTTGAATGCGACACCGATGTCGTCGTGCAAAAAAAAATTTGGATGCGATGCCGTCGCTGTCGTGCGAAAAAAAAATTGGTCGCGATGCCGTCGTCGTCGCCGGGCGAAAAAAAAATTTGGACGACACGCCGTCGTCGTCGTGCGAAAAAAAAAATTTGGACGCGATGCCGTCGTCGTCGACGGGCGAAAAAAAAATTTGGACGCGACGCCGTCGTCGTCGTGCGAAAAAAAATATTTGGACGCGACGCCGTCGTCGTCGACGTGCAAAAAAAAAATTTGGACGCAACGCCGTCGCTGTCGTGCGAAAAAAAATTTTGACGTGATGCCGTCGTCGTCGTGCGAAGAAAAAATTTGGAGGCGATGCCGTCGTCGTCGACGTGCGAAAAAAAATTTGGACGTGATGCCGTCGTCGTCGAATTGCGAAAAAAAATTCGGACGCGATGCCGTCGTCGTCGACGTACGAAAAAATTTGAATGCGACACCGATGTCGTCGTGCAAAAAAAAATTTGGATGCGATGCCATCGCTGTCGTGCGAAAAAAAAATTGGTCGCGATGCCGTCGTCGTCGCCGGGCGAAAAAAAATTTGGACGACACGCCGTCGTCGACGTGCGAAAAAAAAATTTGGACGCGATGCCGTCGTCGTCGACAGGCGAAAAAGAAATTTGGACGCGACGCCGTCGTCGTCGTGCGAAAAAAAAAATTTGGACGCGACGCCGTCGTCGTCGACGTGCAAAAAAAAAATTTGGACGCGACGCCGTCGTCGTCGACGTGCAAAAAAAAAATTTGGACGCGACGCCGTCGTTGACGTGCGAAAAAAATTTGAACGCAATGCCGTCGTCGTCGACGTGCGAAAAAATATTTGGACGCGATGCCGTCGTCGTCGAATTGCGAAAAAAATTTGAACGCGACACCGACGTCGTCGTGCAAAAAAAAATTTGGATGCGACGCCGTCGCTGTCGTGCGAAAAAAAATTTTGACGCGATGCCATTGTCCTCGTGCGAAAAAAAAATTTGAACGCGATGCCGTCGTCGTCGACGTGCGAAAAAAAATTTGGACGCGATGCCGTCGTCGTCGACGTACGAAAAAAATTTGGACGCGGTTCCGTCGTCGTCGTGCGAAAACAAACATTTGGACGCGATGCCGTCGTCGTCGACGTGTGAAAAAAAGTTTGGACGCCATGCCGTTGTCGTCGAAGTGTGAAAAAAAAAATTTGGATGCGATGCCGTCGTCGTCAATGTGCGAAAAAAAATTTGGACGCGACGCCGTCGTTGTCGTGCGAAAAAAAATTTTGACGCGATGCCGTCGTCGTCGTACGAAGAAAAAATTTTGACGCGATGCCGTCGTCGACGTGCGAAAAAAAATTTGGACGCGATGCCGTCGTCGTTGATAGGCGAAAAAAAAATTTGGACGCGACGCCGTCGTCGTCGTGCGAAAAAAAAATTTGAACGCGATGCCGTCATTGTCGAATTGCGAAAAAAAATTTGGACGCGATGCCGTCGTCGTCGTGCGAAGAAAAAATTTGGACGACACACCGTCGTCGACGTACGAAAAAAATTTGAACGCGACACCGACGTCGTCGTGCAAAAAAAAATTTGGATGCGACGCCGTCGCTGTCGTGCGAAAAAAAATTTTGACGTGATGCCGTCGTTGTCGTGCGAAGAAAAAATTTGGACGCGACGTCGTCGTCGTAAACGGGCGAATAAAACTTGGACGCGACGCCGGCGGCGTCGTCGTAAAAAAAAATTTGGACGCGATGCCGTCATCGTAAACGGGCGAAAAAAAATTTGGACGCGATTCCGTCGTCGACGTGCGAAAAAAAATTTGGACGCGATTCCGTCGTCGTCGACCTGCGAAAAAAAATTTGGATGCGAAGTCGTCGTCGTCGACAGGCGAAAAAAAAAATTTGGATGCGACACCGTCGTCGTCGACGTGCGAAAAAAATTTGGACGCGATGCCGTCGTCGTCGACGGGCGAAAAAAAATTGGACGCGATGCTGTTGTCGTCGTGCGAAAAAAAATTTGGACGCGATGCCGTCGACTTCGAAGTGCGGAAAAAAAAATTTGAACGCGATGCCGTCGTTGTCGACGTGCGAAAAAAAATTTGGACGCGATTCCGCAGTCGATGTGCGAAAAAAAAATTTGGACGCGACACCGTCGTCGTCGACGTGCGAAAAAAATTTGGACGCGATGCCGTCGTCGTCTACGGGCGAAAAAAATTTTGACGCGACACCGATGTCGTCGTGCAAAAAAAATTTGGATGCGACGCTGTCGCTGTCGTGCGAAAAAAAATTTTGACACGATGCCGTCGTCGTCAAGCGAAGAAAAAATTTGGACGCAATGCCGTCGTCGTCATGCGAAAAAAATTTCGACGCGACACCGTCGTCGACGTGCGAAAAAAAAATTTGGACGCGATGCCGTTGCCGTCGTGCGAAGAAAAAATTTGGACGCGACACCGTCGTCGACGTGCGAAAAAAAAATTTGGACGCGATGCCGTCGTCGTCGTACGAAAAAAAATTTGGACGTGATGCCGTCGTCGTCGTCGTGCGAAAAAAAAATATTTGGACGCGATGCTGTTGTCGTCGTGCGAAAAAAAATTTGGACGCGATGCCGTCGACTTCGACGTGCGGAAAAAAAAATTTGAACGCGATGCCGTCGTCGTCGACGTGCGAAAAAAAATTTGGACGCAATGCCGTCGTCGTCGACGTGCGAAAAAAAAATTTGGACGCGATGCCGTCGTCGTCGACGTACGAAAAAATTTGAACGCGACACCGACGTCGTCGTGCAAAAAAAAATTTGGATGCGACGCCGTCGCTGTCGTGGGAAAAAAAATTTTGACGCGATGCCGTCGTCGTCGTACGAAGAAAAAATTTTGACGCGATGCCGTCGTCGTCATGCGAAAAAAATTTCGACGCGACACCGTCGTCGACGTGCGAAAAAAAAATTTGGACGCGATGCCGTTGCCGTCGTGCGAAGAAAAAATTTGGACGCGACACCGTCGTCGACGTGCGAAAAAAAAATTTGGACGCGATGCCGTCGTCGTCGTACGAAAAAAAATTTGGACGTGATGCCGTCGTCGTCGTCGTGCGAAAAAAAAATATTTGGACGCGATGCTGTTGTCGTCGTGCGAAAAAAAATTTGGACGCGATGCCGTCGACTTCGACGTGCGGAAAAAAAAATTTGAACGCGATGCCGTCGTCGTCGACGTGCGAAAAAAAATTTGGACGCAATGCCGTCGTCGTCGACGTGCGAAAAAAAAATTTGTACGCGATGCCGTCGTCGTCGACGTACGAAAAAATTTGAACGCGATTCCGTCGTCGACGTGCGAAAAAAAATTTGGACGCGATTCCGTCGTCGTCGACCTGCGAAAAAAAATTTGGATGTGAAGTCGTCGTCGTCGACAGGCGAAAAAAAAAATTTGGATGCGACACCGTCGTCGTCGACGTGCGAAAAAAATTTGGATGCGATGCCGTCGTCGTCTAGGGGCGAAAAAAATTTTGACGCGACGCCGTCGTCGTCGTGCGAAAAAAAATTTGGATGCGACGCTGTCGCAGTCGTGCGAAAAAAAATTTTGACGCGATGCCGTTGTCGACGTGCGAAAAAAAATTTGGACGCGATGCCGTCGTCGTCGACGGGCGAAAAAAAATTTGGACGCGACGCCGTCGTCGTCGTGCGAAAAAAAATTTGGACGTGATGCCGTCGTCGTCGTTGTGCAAAAAAAAAATTTGGACGCGATGCTGTTTTCGTCGTGCGAAAAAAAATTTGGACGCGATGCCGTCGACTTCGACGTGCGGAAAAAAAAATTTGAACGCGATGCCGTCGTCGTCGACGTGCGAAAAAATTTGAACGCCACACCGACGTCGTCGTGCAAAAAAAAATTTGGATGCGACGCCGTCGCTGTCGTGGGAAAAAAAATTTGGAAGCGATGCTGTCGTCGTCGTCATGCGAAAAAATATTTATACGCGAAGCCATCGTCGTCTTCGTGCGAAAAAAGAATTCGGAGGCGATGCCGTCGTCTTCTTCCTGCGAAAAAAAATTTGGACGCGACACAGTCGTCGTCGTGTGGAAAAAAAATTTGGACGCGATGCCGTTCGTCGTCGTGCGAAGAAAAAATTTGGTCACGATGCCGTCGTCGTCGCCGGGCGAAAAAAAAATTTGGACGACACGCCGTCGTCGACGTGCGAAAAAAAATTTGGACGCGATGCCGTAGTCGTCGTGCGAAGAAAAAATTTGGACGCGATGCCGTCGTCGTCGATAGGCGAAAAAAAAAATTTGGACGCGATGCCGTTGTCGTCGACGTGCGAAAAAAATTTTGAGGTGATGCCGTCGTCGTCGTGTGAAGAAAAAATTTGGACGCGATGCCGTCGTCGTCGTGCGAAAAAAAAATTTGGACGCGATGCCGTCGACGTCGAATTGCGGAAAAAAAATTTGAACGCGATGCCGTCGTCGTCGACGTGCGAAAAAAAATTTGGACGTGATGCCGTCGTCGTCCACGGGCGAAAAAAAAATTTGGACGCGACACCGTCGTCGTCGTGCGAAAAAAAAAATTTGGACGCGACGCCGTCGTCGTCGACGTGCAAAAAAAAAATTTGGACGCAACGCTGTCGTCGTCGTGCAAAAAAAAAATTTGGACGTGATGCCGTTGTCGTCACCGTGCGAAAAAAAAATTTGGACGACACGCCGTCGTCGACGTGCGAAAAAAAATTTGGACGCGATGCCGTCGTCGTCGAATTGCGAAAAAAATTTGAACGCGACACCGACGTCGTCGTGCAAAAAAAAATTTGGATGCGACGCCGTCGCTGTCGTGCGAAAAAAAATGTTCACGCGATGCCGTTGTCGTCGTGCGAAAAAAAATTTGGACGCGATGCCGTCGTCGTCGACGGGCGAAAAAAATTAGGACGCGACGCCGTCGTCGTCGACGTGCGAAAAAAAAATTTGGACGCAATGTCGTCGTCGTCGTGTGAAAAAAAAATTTGGACGCGATGCCGTTGTCGTCGAAGTGTGGAAAAAAAAATTTGGACGCGATGCCGTCGTCGTCGACGTGCGAAAAAAAATTTTGACGCGATGCCGTCTTCGTCGTACGAAGAAAAAATTTTGACGCGATGCTGTCATCATCGTGCGAAAAAAAATTTGGATGCGACACCGTCGTCGTCGACGGGCGAAAAAAATTTGGACGCGATTCCATCGTCGACGTGCGAAAAAAAATTTGGACGCGATTCCGCAGTCGATGTGCGAAAAAAAAATTTGGACGCGACGCTGCTGTCGTCGTCAACGTGCGAAAAAAATATGGACGCGATGCTGTCGTCGTCGTGCGAAAAAAAAAATTTGGACGCGATGCGGTCGTCGTTGTCGTGCGAAAAAAATTTGGACGCGACACCGTCGTCGTCGTGCGAAAAAAAATTTGGACGCGACGCCATCGTTGTTCTGCGAAAAAAATTTTGACGCGACGCCGTCATCGTCGTGCGAAGAAAAAACTTGGACGTGATGCCGTCGTCGTCGTGCGAAAAAAAATTTGGACGTGATGCCGTCGTCGTCGTCGTGCGAAAAAAAAATTTGGATGCGATGCTGTTGTCGTCGTGCGAAAAAAAATTTGGACGCGATGCCGTCGACTTCGACGTGCGGAAAAAAAAATTTGAACGCGATGCCGTCGTCGTCGACGTGCGAAAAAAAATTTGGACGCAATGCCGTCGTCGTCGACGTGCGAAAAAAAAATTTGGACGCGATGCCGTCGTCGTCGACGTACGAAAAAGTTTGAACGCGACACCGACGTCGTCGTGCAAAAAAAAATTTGGATGCGACGCCGTCGCTGTCGTGGGAAAAAAAATTTTGACGCGATGCCGTCGTCGTCGTACGAAGAAAAAATTTTGACGCGATGCCGTCGTCATCGTGCGAAAAAAAATTTGGATGCGACACCGTCGTCGTCGACGGGCGAAAAAAATTTGGACGCGATTCCGTCGTCGACGTGCGAAAAAAAATTTGGACGCGATTCCGTCGTCGTCGACCTGCGAAAAAAAATTTGGATGCGAAGTCGTCGTCGTCGACAGGCGAAAAAAAAAATTTGGATGCGACACCGTCGTCGTCGACGTGCGAAAAAAATTTGGATGCGATGCCGTCGTCGTCTAGGGGCGAAAAAAATTTTGACGCGACACCGACATCGTCGTGCAAAAAAAAATTTGGATGCGACGCTGTCGCAGTCGTGCGAAAAAAAATTTTGACGCGATGCCGTTGTCGACGTGCGAAAAAAAATTTGGACGCGATGCCGTCGTCGTCGACGGGCGAAAAAAAATTGGACGCGACGCCGTCGTCGTCGTGCAAAAAAAAAAATTTGGACGCGACGCCGTCGTCGTCGTGCGAAAAAAAATTTGGACGTGATGCCGTCGTCGTCGTTGTGCGAAAAAAAAATTTGGACGCGATGCTGTTTTCGTCGTGCGAAAAAAAATTTGGACGCGATGCCGTCGACTTCGACGTGCGGAAAAAAAAATTTGAACGCGATGCCGTCGTCGTCGACGTGCGAAAAAATTTGAACGCCACACCGACGTCGTCGTGCAAAAAAAAATTTGGATGCGACGCCGTCGCTGTCGTGGGAAAAAAAATTTGGAAGCGATGCTGTCGTCGTCGTCATGCGAAAAAATATTTATACGCGAAGCCATCGTCGTCTTCGTGCGAAAAAAAAATTCGGAGGCGATGCCGTCGTCTTCTTCCTGCGAAAAAAAATTTGGACACGACACAGTCGTCGTCGTGTGGAAAAAAAATTTGGACGCGATGCCGTTCGTCGTCGTGCGAAGAAAAAATTTGGTCACGATGCCGTCGTTGTCGCCGGGCGAAAAAAAAATTTGGACGACACGCCGTCGTCGACGTGCGAAAAAAAATTTGGACGCGATGCCGTAGTCGTCGTGCGAAGAAAAAATTTGGACGCGATGCCGTCGTCGTCGATAGGCGAAAAAAAAAATTTGGACGCGATGCCGTTGTCGTCGACGTGCGAAAAAAATTTTGAGGTGATGCCGTCGTCGTCGTGTGAAGAAAAAATTTGGACGCGATGCCGTCGTCGTCGTGCGAAAAAAAAATTTGGACGCGATGCCGTCGACTTCGACGTGCGGAAAAAAAATTTGAACGCGATGCCGTCGTCGTCGAAGTGCGAAAAAAAATTTGGACGTGATGCCGTCGTCGTCCACGGGCGAAAAAAAAATTTGGACGCGACACCGTCGTCGTCGTGCGAAAAAAAAAATTTGGACGCGACGCCGTCGTCGTCGACGTGCAAAAAAAAAATTTGGACGCAACGCCGTCGTCGTCGTGCAAAAAAAAAATTTGGACGTGATGCCGTTGTCGTCACCGTGCGAAAAAAAAATTTGGTCGACACGCCGTCGTCGACGTGCGAAAAAAAATTTGGACGCGATGCCGTCGTCGACGAATTGCGAAAAAAATTTGAACGCGACACCGACGTCGTCGTGCAAAAAAAAATTTGGATGCGACGCCGTCGCTGTCGTGCGAAAAAAAATGTTCACGCGATGCCGTTGTCGTCGTGCGAAAAAAAATTTGGACGCAACACCGTCGTCGTCGACGGGCGAAAAAAATTAGGACGCGGCGCCGTCGTCGTCGACGTGCGAAAAAAAAATTTGGACGCAATGTCGTCGTCGTCGTGTGAAAAAAAAATTTGGACGCGATGCTGTTGTCGTCGAAGTGTGGAAAAAAAAATTTGGACGCGATGCCGTCGTCGTCGACGTGCGAAAAAAAATTTTGACGCGATGCCGTCTTCGTCGTACGAAGAAAAAATTTTGACGCGATGCTGTCATCATCGTGCGAAAAAAAATTTGGATGCGACACCGTCGTCGTCGACGGGCGAAAAAAATTTGGACGCGATTCCATCGTCGACGTGCGAAAAAAAATTTGGACGCGATTCCGCAGTCGATGTGCGAAAAAAAAATTTGGACGCGACGCTGCCGTCGTCGTCAACGTGCGAAAAAAATATGGACGCGATGCTGTCGTCGTCGTGCGAAAAAAAAAATTTGGACGCGATGCGGTCGTCGTTGTCGTGCGAAAAAAAATTTGGACGCGACACCGTCGTCGACGTGCGAAAAAAAATTTGGACGCAATGCCGTCGTCGTCGACGTGCGAAAAAAAAATTTGGACGCGATGCCGTCGTCGTCGACGTACGAAAAAATTTGAACGCGACGCCGTGATCGTCGACGTGCAAAAAAAAATTTGGATGCGACGCCGTCGCTGTCGTGGGAAAAAAAATTTTGACGCGATGCCGTCGTCGTCGTACAAAGAAAAAATTTTGACGCGATGCCGTCGTCATCGTGCGAAAAAAAATTTGGATGCGACACCGTCGTCGTCGACGGGCGAAAAAAATTTGGACGCGATTCCGTCGTCGACGTGCGAAAAAAAATTTGGACGCGAAGTCGTCGTCGTCGACAGGCGAAAAAAAAAATTTGGATGCGACACCGTCGTCGTCGACGTGCGAAAAAAATTTGGATGCGATGCCGTCGTCGTCTAGGGGCGAAAAAAATTTTGACGCGACACCGACATCGTCGTGCAAAAAAAAATTTGGATGCGACGCTGTCGCAGTCGTGCGAAAAAAAATTTTGACGCGATGCCGTTGTCGACGTGCGAAAAAAAATTTGGACGCGATGCCGTCGTCGTCGACGGGCGAAAAAAAATTGGACGCGACGCCGTCGTCGTCGGGCAAAAAAAAAAATTTGAACGCGACACCGACGTCGTCGTGCGAAAAAAAATTTGGACGTGATGCCGTCGTCGTCGTTGTGCGAAAAAAAAATTTGGACGCGATGCTGTTTTCGTCGTGCGAAAAAAAATTTGGACGCGATGCCGTCGACTTCGACGTGCGGAAAAAAAAATTTGAACGCGAAGCCGTCGTCGTCTTTGTGCGAAAAAAAAATTCGGAGGCGATGCCGTCGTCTTCTTCCTGCGAAAAAAAATTTGGACGCGACACAGTCGTCGTCGTGTGGAAAAAAAATTTGGACGCGATGCCGTTCGTCGTCGTGCAAAGAAAAAATTTGGTCACGATGCCGTCGTCGTCGCCGGGCGAAAAAAAAATTTGGACGACACGCCGTCGTCGACGTGCGAAAAAAAATTTGGACGCGATGCCGTAGTCGTCGTGCGAAGAAAAAATTTGGACGCGATGCCGTCATCGTCGATAGGCGAAAAAAAAATTTGGACGCGATGCCGTTGTCGTCGACGTGCGAAAAAAATTTTGAGGTGATGCCGTCGTCGTCGTGTGAAGAAAAAATCTGGACGCGATGCCGTCGTCGTCGTGCGAAAAAAAAATTTGGACGTGATGCCGTCGACTTCGACGTGCGGAAAAAAAATTTGGACGCAACGCCGTCGTCGTCGTGCAAAAAAAAAATTTGGACGTGATGCCGTTGTCGTCACCGTGCGAAAAAAAAATTTGGACGACACGCCGTCGTCGACGTGCGAAAAAAAATTTGGACGCGATGCCGTCGTCGTCGAATTGCGAAAAAAATTTGAACGCGACACCGACGTCGTCGTGCAAAAAAAAATTTGGATGCGACGCCGTCGCTGTCGTGCGAAAAAAAATGTTCACGCGATGCCGTTGTCGTCGTGCGAAAAAAAATTTGGACGCAACACCGTCGTCGTCGACGGGCGAAAAAAATTAGGACGCGACGCCGTCGTCGTCGACGTGCGAAAAAAAAATTTGGACGCAATGTCGTCGTCGTCGTGTGAAAAAAAAATTTGGACGCGATGCCGTTGTCGTCGAAGTGTGGAAAAAAAAATTTGGACGCGATGCCGTCGTCGTCGACGTGCGAAAAAAAATTTGGACGTGATGCCGTCGTCGTCCACGGGCGAAAAAAAAATTTGGACGCGACACCGTTGTCGTCGTGCGAAAAAAAAAATTTGGACGCGACGCCGTCGTCGTCGACGTGCAAAAAAAAAATTTGGACGCAACGCCGTCGTCGTCGTGCAAAAAAAAAATTTGGACGTGATGCCGTTGTCGTCACCGTGCGAAAAAAAAATTTGGACGACACGCCGTCGTCGACGTGCGAAAAAAATTTTGACGCGACGCCGTCATCGTCGTGCGAAGAAAAAACTTGGACGTGATGCCGTCGTCGTCGTGCGAAAAAAAATTTGGACGTGATGCCGTCGTCGTCGTCGTGCGAAAAAAAAATTTGGATGCGATGCTGTTGTCGTCGTGCGAAAAAAAATTTGGACGCGATGCCGTCGACTTCGACGTGCGGAAAAAAAAATTTGAACGCGATGCCGTCGTCGTCGACGTGCGAAAAAAAATTTGGACGCAATGCCGTCGTCGTCGACGTGCGAAAAAAAAATTTGGACGCGATGCCGTCGTCGTCGACGTACGAAAAAGTTTGAACGCGACACCGACGTCGTCGTGCAAAAAAAAATTTGGATGCGACGCCGTCGCTGTCGTGGGAAAAAAAATTTTGACGCGATGCCGTCGTCGTCGTACGAAGAAAAAATTTTGACGCGATGCCGTCGTCATCGTGCGAAAAAAAATTTGGATGCGACACCGTCGTCGTCGACGGGCGAAAAAAATTTGGACGCGATTCCGTCGTCGACGTGCGAAAAAAAATTTGGACGCGATTCCGTCGTCGTCGACCTGCGAAAAAAAATTTGGATGCGAAGTCGTCGTCGTCGACAGGCGAAAAAAAAAATTTGGATGCGACACCGTCGTCGTCGACGTGCGAAAAAAATTTGGATGCGATGCCGTCGTCGTCTAGGGGCGAAAAAAATTTTGACGCGACACCGACATCGTCGTGCAAAAAAAAATTTGGATGCGACGCTGTCGCAGTCGTGCGAAAAAAAATTTTGACGCGATGCCGTTGTCGACGTGCGAAAAAAAATTTGGACGCGATGCCGTCGTCGTCGACGGGCGAAAAAAAATTGGACGCGACGCCGTCGTCGTCGTGCAAAAAAAAAAATTTGGACGCGACGCCGTCGTCGTCGTGCGAAAAAAAATTTGGACGTGATGCCGTCGTCGTCGTTGTGCGAAAAAAAAATTTGGACGCGATGCTGTTTTCGTCGTGCGAAAAAAAATTTGGACGCGATGCCGTCGACTTCGACGTGCGGAAAAAAAAATTTGAACGCGATGCCGTCGTCGTCGACGTGCGAAAAAATTTGAACGCCACACCGACGTCGTCGTGCAAAAAAAAATTTGGATGCGACGCCGTCGCTGTCGTGGGAAAAAAAATTTGGAAGCGATGCTGTCGTCGTCGTCATGCGAAAAAATATTTATACGCGAAGCCATCGTCGTCTTCGTGCGAAAAAAAAATTCGGAGGCGATGCCGTCGTCTTCTTCCTGCGAAAAAAAATTTGGACACGACACAGTCGTCGTCGTGTGGAAAAAAAATTTGGACGCGATGCCGTTCGTCGTCGTGCGAAGAAAAAATTTGGTCACGATGCCGTCGTTGTCGCCGGGCGAAAAAAAAATTTGGACGACACGCCGTCGTCGACGTGCGAAAAAAAATTTGGACGCGATGCCGTAGTCGTCGTGCGAAGAAAAAATTTGGACGCGATGCCGTCGTCGTCGATAGGCGAAAAAAAAAATTTGGACGCGATGCCGTTGTCGTCGACGTGCGAAAAAAATTTTGAGGTGATGCCGTCGTCGTCGTGTGAAGAAAAAATTTGGACGCGATGCCGTCGTCGTCGTGCGAAAAAAAAATTTGGACGCGATGCCGTCGACTTCGACGTGCGGAAAAAAAATTTGAACGCGATGCCGTCGTCGTCGAAGTGCGAAAAAAAATTTGGACGTGATGCCGTCGTCGTCCACGGGCGAAAAAAAAATTTGGACGCGACACCGTCGTCGTCGTGCGAAAAAAAAAATTTGGACGCGACGCCGTCGTCGTCGACGTGCAAAAAAAAAATTTGGACGCAACGCCGTCGTCGTCGTGCAAAAAAAAAATTTGGACGTGATGCCGTTGTCGTCACCGTGCGAAAAAAAAATTTGGTCGACACGCCGTCGTCGACGTGCGAAAAAAAATTTGGACGCGATGCCGTCGTCGACGAATTGCGAAAAAAATTTGAACGCGACACCGACGTCGTCGTGCAAAAAAAAATTTGGATGCGACGCCGTCGCTGTCGTGCGAAAAAAAATGTTCACGCGATGCCGTTGTCGTCGTGCGAAAAAAAATTTGGACGCAACACCGTCGTCGTCGACGGGCGAAAAAAATTAGGACGCGGCGCCGTCGTCGTCGACGTGCGAAAAAAAAATTTGGACGCAATGTCGTCGTCGTCGTGTGAAAAAAAAATTTGGACGCGATGCTGTTGTCGTCGAAGTGTGGAAAAAAAAATTTGGACGCGATGCCGTCGTCGTCGACGTGCGAAAAAAAATTTTGACGCGATGCCGTCTTCGTCGTACGAAGAAAAAATTTTGACGCGATGCTGTCATCATCGTGCGAAAAAAAATTTGGATGCGACACCGTCGTCGTCGACGGGCGAAAAAAATTTGGACGCGATTCCATCGTCGACGTGCGAAAAAAAATTTGGACGCGATTCCGCAGTCGATGTGCGAAAAAAAAATTTGGACGCGACGCTGCCGTCGTCGTCAACGTGCGAAAAAAATATGGACGCGATGCTGTCGTCGTCGTGCGAAAAAAAAAATTTGGACGCGATGCGGTCGTCGTTGTCGTGCGAAAAAAAATTTGGACGCGACACCGTCGTCGACGTGCGAAAAAAAATTTGGACGCAATGCCGTCGTCGTCGACGTGCGAAAAAAAAATTTGGACGCGATGCCGTCGTCGTCGACGTACGAAAAAATTTGAACGCGACGCCGTGATCGTCGACGTGCAAAAAAAAATTTGGATGCGACGCCGTCGCTGTCGTGGGAAAAAAAATTTTGACGCGATGCCGTCGTCGTCGTACAAAGAAAAAATTTTGACGCGATGCCGTCGTCATCGTGCGAAAAAAAATTTGGATGCGACACCGTCGTCGTCGACGGGCGAAAAAAATTTGGACGCGATTCCGTCGTCGACGTGCGAAAAAAAATTTGGACGCGAAGTCGTCGTCGTCGACAGGCGAAAAAAAAAATTTGGATGCGACACCGTCGTCGTCGACGTGCGAAAAAAATTTGGATGCGATGCCGTCGTCGTCTAGGGGCGAAAAAAATTTTGACGCGACACCGACATCGTCGTGCAAAAAAAAATTTGGATGCGACGCTGTCGCAGTCGTGCGAAAAAAAATTTTGACGCGATGCCGTTGTCGACGTGCGAAAAAAAATTTGGACGCGATGCCGTCGTCGTCGACGGGCGAAAAAAAATTGGACGCGACGCCGTCGTCGTCGGGCAAAAAAAAAAATTTGAACGCGACACCGACGTCGTCGTGCGAAAAAAAATTTGGACGTGATGCCGTCGTCGTCGTTGTGCGAAAAAAAAATTTGGACGCGATGCTGTTTTCGTCGTGCGAAAAAAAATTTGGACGCGATGCCGTCGACTTCGACGTGCGGAAAAAAAAATTTGAACGCGAAGCCGTCGTCGTCTTTGTGCGAAAAAAAAATTCGGAGGCGATGCCGTCGTCTTCTTCCTGCGAAAAAAAATTTGGACGCGACACAGTCGTCGTCGTGTGGAAAAAAAATTTGGACGCGATGCCGTTCGTCGTCGTGCAAAGAAAAAATTTGGTCACGATGCCGTCGTCGTCGCCGGGCGAAAAAAAAATTTGGACGACACGCCGTCGTCGACGTGCGAAAAAAAATTTGGACGCGATGCCGTAGTCGTCGTGCGAAGAAAAAATTTGGACGCGATGCCGTCATCGTCGATAGGCGAAAAAAAAATTTGGACGCGATGCCGTTGTCGTCGACGTGCGAAAAAAAATGTTCACGCGATGCCGTTGTCGTCGTGCGAAAAAAAATTTGGACGCAACACCGTCGTCGTCGACGGGCGAAAAAAATTAGGACGCGACGCCGTCGTCGTCGACGTGCGAAAAAAAAATTTGGACGCAATGTCGTCGTCGTCGTGTGAAAAAAAAATTTGGACGCGATGCCGTTGTCGTCGAAGTGTGGAAAAAAAAATTTGGACGCGATGCCGTCGTCGTCGACGTGCGAAAAAAAATTTTGACGCGATGCCGTCTTCGTCGTACGAAGAAAAAATTTTGACGCGATGCTGTCATCATCGTGCGAAAAAAAATTTGGATGCGACACCGTCGTCGTCGACGGGCGAAAAAAATTTGGACGCGATTCCATCGTCGACGTGCGAAAAAAAATTTGGACGCGATTCCGCAGTCGATGTGCGAAAAAAAAATTTGGACGCGACGCTGCCGTCGTCGTCAACGTGCGAAAAAAATATGGACGCGATGCTGTCGTCGTCGTGCAAAAAAAAAAATTTGGACGCGATGCGGTCGTCGTTGTAGTGCGAAAAAAAATTTGGACGCGACACCGTCGTCGTCGTGCGAAAAAAAATTTGGACGCGACGCCATCGTTGTTCTGCGAAAAAAATTTTGACGCGACGCCGTCATCGTCGTGCGAAGAAAAAACTTGGACGTGATGCCGTCGTCGTCGTGCGAAAAAAAATTTGGATGCGACACCATCGTCGTCGACGGGCGAAAAGAATTTGGACGACACGCCGTCGTCGACGTGCGAAAAAAAAATTTGGACGCGTCGTCGTCGTCGTCATAAAAAAAAATTTGGACGCGATGCTGCCGTCGTCGTGCGAAAAAAGTTTGGACGCGACGCCGTCGTCTTCGTGCGAAAAAAAAATTTGAACGCGATGCCGTCGTTGTCGACGTGCGAAAAAAATTTGGACGCGATGCCGTCGTCGTCTACGTGCGAAAAAAAAATTTGGATGAGATGCCGTCGTCGTCGTGCGAAAAAAATTTGGACGCGATGCCGTCATCGACGTGCGAAAAAAAAATTTGGACGCGACGCTGTCGTCGTCGACATGCGAAAAAAATTTGGACGCGACGCTGTTGTCTTCGTGCGAAAAAAAAATTTGGACGCGACGTCGTCGTCGTCGACGTGCGAAAAAAAAGTTTGGACGCAACGCCGTCGTCGTAGTGCAAAAAAAAAGTTTGGACGCGATGCCGTCGTCTTCGATGTGCGGGAAAAAAAATTTGGAAGCGATTGCGGCGTCGTCGTGCGAAAAAAAAATTTGGACGCGACGCTGTCGTCGTCGACATGCGAAAAAAATTTCGACGCGACGCCGTCGTCTTCGTGCGAAAAAAAAATTCGGACGCGACGCCGTCGTCGTCGTCGTAAAAAAAAATTTGGACGCGATGCCGTCAGCGTCAACGTGAGAAAAAAAATTTGGACGCGATGCCGTCGTCGACGACGGGCGAAAAAAAATTTGGACGCGACGCCGTCGTTGTCGTGCGAAAAAAAATTTTGACACGATGCCGTTGTCGTCGAGCAAAGAAAAAATTTGGACACATGCCGTCGTCGTCGTCGTAAAAAAAAATTTGGACGCGATGCCGTTGTCGTAAACGGGCGAAAAAAAATTTGGACGACACGCCGTCGTCGACGTGAGAAAAAAAAATTCGGTCGCGACGCCGTCGTCGTCTTCGTGCGAAAAAAAAATTTGGACGCAACGCCGTCGTCGTTGTGCGAAGAGAAAATTTGGACGCGATGCCGTCGTCATCGTGCGAAAAAAAATTTGGATGCGACACTGTCGTCGTCGACGGCCAAAAAAAATTTGGACGCGATTCCGTCGTCGACGTGCGAAAAAAAATTTGGACGCGATTCCGCCGTCGCCGTGCGAAAAAAAAATTTGGACACGACACCGTCGTCGTCGTGCGAAAAAAAATTTGGACGCAACGCCGTCGCCGTCGTGCGAAAAAAAATTGGGACGCGATGGCATCGTAGATGTGCGAAAAAAAATTTGGACGCGACGCCATCGTTGTTGTGCGAAAAAAATTTGGACGCGACGCCATCGTTGTTGTGCGAAAAAAAATTTTGACGCGACGCCGTCGTCGTCGTGCGAAGAAAAAACTTGGACGCGATGCCGTCGTCGTCGTGCGAGAAAAAATTTGGATGCGACACCATCGTCGTCGACGGGCGAAAAAAATTTGGACGCGATTCCGTCGTCGTCGTGCGAAAACAAAAATTTGGCTGCGACGCCGTCGTCTTCGTGCGAAAAAAAAATTTGGACGCGACGCCGTCGTCGTAAACTCGCGAAAAAAAATTTGCACGACACGCCGTCGTCGACGTGCGAAAAAAAGATTCGGACGCGTCGACGTCGTCGTCGTAAAAAAAAAAATGGACGCGACGCTGCCGTCGTCGTGCGAAAAAAAATTGGGACGCGATGGCATCGTCGACGTGCGAAAAAAAATTTGGAAGCGACGCCGTCGTCGTCAACGTGCGAAAAAAATTTGGACGCGACACCGTCGTCGTCGTGCGAAAAAAAAAATTTGGACGCGACGCCATCGTTGTTCTGCGAAAAAAAATTTTGACGCGACGCCGTCGTCGTCGTGTGAAGAAAAAACTTGGACGCGATGCCGTCGTCGTCGTGCGAAAAAAAATTTGGATGCGACACCATCGTCGTCGACGGGCGAAAAAAATTTGGACGCGATTCCGTCGTCGTCGTGCGAGAACAAAAATTTGGCTGCGACGCCGTCGTCTTCGTGCGAAAAAAAAATTTGGACGCGATGCCGTCGTCGTCGACGTTCGAAAAAAATTTGGACGCGATGCCGTCGTCGTCCTCATAAAGAAAAATTTGGACGCGACGCCGTCGTCGTAAACTCGCGAAAAAAAATTTGGACGACACGCCGTCGTCGACATGCGAAAAAAAAATTCGGACGCGTCGTCGTCGTCGTCGTAAAAAAAATTTAGGGCGCGATGCTGCCGTCGTCGTGCGAAAAAAATTTGGACGCGACGCTGTCGTCTTCGTGCGAAAAAAAAATTCGGACGCGACGCCGTCGTCGTCGTCGTAAAAAAAAATTTGGACGCGATGCCGTCGTCGTAAACGGGCGAAAAAAAATTTGGACGACACGCCGTCGTCGACGTGCGAAAAAAATTTGGACGCGACGCCGTCGTAGTCGACGTGCGGAAGAAAAAATTTGGACGCAATGCTGCCGTCGTCGTGCGAAAAAAAATTTGGAGGCGACGCCGTCGACGTGCCAAAAAAATTTGGACGCGATGCAGTCGTCGTCGTGCGAAAAAAAAAATTTGGACACGACGCCGTCGTCTTCGTGCGAAAAAAAATTTGGACGCGATGGCATCGTCGACGTGCGAAAAAACATTTGGACGCGACGCCGTCGACGTGCGAAAAAAATTTGGACGCGACGCAGACGTCGTCGTACGGAAAAAAAATTTGGACACCATGCCGTCGTCGTCGACGTGCGAAAAAAAAAATTTGGACGCAACGCCGTCGTCGTTGTGTGAAGAAAAAATTTGGACGCGATGCCGTAGTCATCGTGCGAAAAAAAATTTGGATGCGACACTGTCGTCGTCGACGGCCGAAAAAAATTTGGACGCGATTCCGTCGTCGACGTGCGAAAAAAAATTTGGACACGACGCCGTCGTCTTCGTGCGAAAAAAAATTTGGACGCGACGCAGACGTCGTCGTACGGAAAAAAAATTTGGACACCATGCCGTCGTCGTCGACGTGCGAAAAAAAAAATTTGGACGCGATGGCATCGTCGACGTGCGAAAAAAAATTTGGACGCAACACCGTCGACGTGCGAAAAAAATTTGGAGGCGATGCTGTCGTCGTCGTGCGAAAAAAAATTTGGACGCGACGCCGTCGTCGTCAACGTGCGAAAAAAATATGTACGCGATGCTGTCGTCGTCGTGCGAAAAAAAAAATTTGGACGCGATGCCGTCGTCGTCGACGTGCGAAAAAAAATTTGGACGCGACACTGTCGTCGTCGTGCGAAGAAAAAACTTGGACACGATGCCGTCGTCGTCGTGCGGAAAAAAATTTGGATGCGACACCATCATCGTCGACGTGCGAAAAAAATTTGGACGCGATTCCGTCGTCGTCGTGCGAGAACAAAAATTTGGCTGCGACGCCGTCGTCTTCGTGCGAAAAAAAAATTTGTACGCGATGCCGTCGTCGTCGACGTTCGAAAATAATTTGGACGCGATGCCGTCGTCGTCGACGGGCGAAAAAAAGTTTGGATGCGATGCCGTCGTCGTAAACGGGCGAAAAAAATTTGGACGACACGCCGTCGTCGACGTGCGAAAAAAAAAATCGGACGCGACGTCGTCGTCATCGACGTGCGAAAAAAACTTGGACGCGACGCCGTCGTCGTCGACGTGCAGAAAAAAAAATTTGGACGCGATGCTGCCGTCGTCGTGCGAAAAAAATTCAGACGCGACGCCATCGTTGTTCTGCGAAAAAAATTTTGACGCGACGCCGTCGTCGTCGTGCAAAAAAAAATTGGGACGCGATGGCATCGTCGACGTGCGAAAAAAATTTGGACGCGATGCTGTCGTCGTCGTGCGAAAAAAAAAATTTGGACACGACGCCGTCGTCTTCGTGCGAAAGAAAAATTCGGACGCGACGCCGTCGTCGTCGTCGTAAAAAAAAATTTGGACGCGATGCCGTCGTCGTAAACGGGCGAAAGAAAATTTGGACGACACGCCGTCGTCGACGTGCGAAAAAAAATTTGGACGCGACGCCGTTGTCTTCGTGCGAAAAAAAAATTTGGACGCAACGCCGTCGTCGTTGTGCGAAGAAAAAATTTGGACGCGATGCCGTCGTCGTCGTGCGAAAAAAAAAATTTGGACACGACGCCGTAGTCTTCGTGCGAAAGAAAAATTCGGACGCGACGCCGTCGTCGTCGTCGTAAAAAAAAATTTGGACGCGATGCCGTCGTCGTAAACGGGCGAAAGAAAATTTGGACGACACGCCGTCGTCGACGTGCGAAAAAAAATTTGGACGCAACGCCGTCGTCGTTGTGCGAAGAAAAAATTTGGACGCGATGCCGTCGTCATCGTGCGAAAAAAAATTTGGATGCGATACTGTCGTCGTCGACGGCCGAAAAAAGTTTGGACGCGATTCCGTCGTCGACGTGCGAAAAAAAATTTGGACGCGATTCCGCCGTCGTCGTGCGAAAAAAAAATTTGGACACGACACCGTCGTCCTCGTGCGAAAAAAAATTTGGACGCAACGCCGTCGCCGTCGTGCGAAAAAAAATTGGGACGCGATGGCATCGTAGACGTGCGAAAAAAAATTTGGACGCGACGCCATCGTTGTGCGAAAAAAAATTTGGACGCGACGCCATCGTTGTTGTGCGAAAAAAAATTTTGACGCGACGCCGTCGTCGTCGTGCGAAGAAAAAACTTGGACACGATGCCGTCGTCGTCGTGCGAAAAAAAATTTGGATGCGACACCATCGTCGTCGACTGGCGAAAAAAATTTGGACGCGATTCCGTCGTCGTAATCGGGCGAAAAAAAATTTGGACGACACGCCGTTGTCGACGTGCGAAAAAAATTTGGACGCGACGCCGTCGAGGTGCGAAAAAATTTTGGACGCGATGCTGTCGTCGTCGTGCGAAAACAAAAATTTGGACACGACGCCGTCGTCTTCGTGCAAAATAAAATTTGGACGCGACGCAGACGTCGTCGTACGGAAAAAAAATTTGGACACCATGACGTCGTTGTCGACGTGCGAAAAAAAAAATTTGGACGCGACACCGTCGTCGTCGTGTGAAAAAAAATTTAGACGCGACGCCGTCGTCTTCGTGTGAAAAAAAAATTTGGACGCAACGCCGTCGTCGTTCTGTGAAGAAAAAATTTGGACGCGATGCCGTCGTCGACGGCCGAAAAAAATTTGGACGCGATTCCGTCGTCGACGTGCGAAAAAAAATTTGGACGCGATTCCGCCGTCGTCGTGCGAAAAAAAAATTTGGACGCGACGCCGTCGTCGTCGTGCGAAAAAAAATTGGGACGCGATGCCCTCGTCGTCGACGTTCGAAAATAATTTGGACGCGATGCCGTCGTCGTCGACGGGCGAAAAAAAGTTTGGATGCGATGCCGTCGTCGTAAACGGGCGAAAAAAAATTTGGACGACACGCTGTCGTCGTTCTGTGAAGAAAAAATTTGGACGCGATGCCGTCGTCTTCGTGCGAAAAAAAAATTTGGACGCGATGCCGTCGTCGTCGACGTTCGAAAATAATTTGGACGCGATGCCGTCGTCGTCGACGGGCGAAAAAAGTTTGGATGCGATGCCGTCGTCGTAAACGGGCGAAAAAAAATTTGGACGACACGCCGTCGTCGTTCTGTGAAGAAAAAATTTGGACGTGATGCCGTCAGCGTCAACGTGAGAAAAAAAATTTGGACGCGATGCCGTCGTCGACGACGGGCGAAAAAAAATTTGGACGCGACGCCGTCGTTGTCGTGCGAAAAAAAATTTTGACACGATGCCGTCGTCGTCGAGCAAAGAAAAAATTTGGACACATGCCGTCGTCGTCGTCGTAAAAAAAAATTTGGATGCGATGCCGTTGTCGTAAACGGGCGAAAAAAAATTTTGACGACACGCCGTCGTCGACGTGAGAAAAAAAAATTCGGACGCGACGCCGTCGTCGTCGACGTGCGGAAAAAAAAATTTGGATGCGACACTGTCGTCGTCGACGGCCGAAAAAAATTTGGACGCGATTCCGTCGTCGTTGTGCGAAAAAAAATTTGGACGCGATTCCGCCGTCGTCGTGCGAAAAAAAAATTTGGACACGACACCGTCGTCCTCGTGCGAAAAAAAATTTGGACGCAACGCCGTCGCCGTCGTGCGAAAAAAAATTGGGACGCGATGGCATCGTAGACGTGCGAAAAAAAATTTGGACGCGACGCCATCGTTGTTGTGCGAAAAAAAATTTGGACGCGACGCCATCGTTGTTGTGCGAAAAAAAATTTTGACGCGACGCCGTCGTCGTTGTGCGAAGAAAAAACTTGGACGCGATGCCGTCGTCGTCGTGCGAAAAAAAATTTGGATGCGACACCGTCGTCGTCGACGGGCGAAAAAAATTTGGACGCGATTCTGTCGTCGTCGTGCGAAAACAAAAATTTGGCTGCGACGCCGTCGTCTTCGTGCGAAAAAAAAATTTGGACGCGACTCCGTCGTCGTAAACGGGCGAAAAAAAATTTGGACAACACGCCGTCGTCGACGTGCGAAAAAAAAATTCGGACGCGACGTCGTCGTCGTCGACGTGCGAAAAAAACTTGGACGCGACGCCGTCGTCGTCGACGTGCGGAAAAAAAAATTTGGACGCGATGCTGCCGTCGTCGTGCGAAAAAAATTTGGACGCGACATCGTCGTCTTCGTGCGAAAAAAAAATTCGGACGCGACGCCGTCGTCGTCGTCGTAAAAGAAAATTTGGACGCGATGCCGTCGTCGTAAACGGGAGAAAAAAAATTTGGACGACACGCCGTCGTCGACGTGCGAAAAAAAAATTTGTACGCGATGCTGTCGTCTTCGTGCGAAAAAATTGGGACGCGATGGCGTCGCCGTCGTGCGAAAAAAAATATTTGGACGCGATGCCGTTGTTGTCGCCGTGCTAAAAAAATGTGGACGTGAAGCCGTCGTCGTCGTGCGCAAAAAAAATTTGGACGCGATGCCGTCGTTGTCGCCGTGCGAAAAAAAATTTGGACGCGACGCCGCCGTTGTCGCCATGCGAAAAAAAAATTAGGACGCGACGCCAACGTCGTCGTGGTGCGGAAAAAAATTTGGACGCGACTCCGTCGTCGCAAACGGGCGAAAAAAAATTTGGACGACACGCCGTCGTCGACGTGCGAAAAAAAATTCAGACGCGACGTCGTCGTCGTCGACGTGCGAAAAAAACTTGGACGCGACGCCGTCGTCGACGACGTGCGGAAAAAAACATTTGGACGCGATGCTGCCGTCGTCGTGCGAAAAAAATTTGGACGCGATGCCGTCGTCGTCGTCGTGCGAAAAAAAATTTGGACGCGACGCCGTCGTCGTCGACGTGCGAAAAAAAAATTTGGACGCGATGCCGTCGCTGTCGTGCGAAAAAAAAATTTCGACGCGATGCCGTCGTCGTCGTGCGAAAAAAAATTTGGATGCGACACCGTCGTCGTCGACGGGCGAAAAAAATTTGGACGCGATTCTGTCGTCGTCGTGCGAAAAAAAAATTTGGACGCGACTCCGTCGTCGTAAACGGGCGAAAAAAAATTTGGACGACACGCCGTCGTCGACGTGCGAAAAAAAAATTCGGACGCGACGTCGTCGTCGTCGTCGTAAAAAAAAATTTGGACGCGATGCCGTCGTCGTAAACGGGAGAAAAAAAATTTGGACGACACGCCGTCGTCGACGTGCGAAAAAAAAATTTGTACGCGATGCTGTCGTCGTGCAAACAAAAATTTGGACGCGATGCCGTCGTCTTCGACGAGCGGAAAAAAAAATTTGAACGCGATGCCGTCGTCGTCGACGTGCGAAAAAAAATTTGGACGCGATGCCGTCGTCGTCGACGTGCGAAAAAAAATTTTGACACGACACCGTCGTCGTCGTGCGAAAAAAAATTTGGACGCGACGCCATCGTTGTTGTGCGAAAAAAAATTTTGACGCGACGCCGTCGTCGTCGTGCGAAGAAAAAACTTGAACGCGATGCCGTCGTCGTCGTGCGAAAAAAAATTTGGATGCGACACCGTCGTCGTCGACGGGCGAAAAAAATTTGGACGCGATTCTGTCGTCGTCGTGCGAAAACAAAAATTTGGCTGCGACGCCGTCGTCTTCGTGCGAAAAAAAATTTGGACGCGATGCTGTCGTCGTGCAAACAAAAATTTGGACGCGATGCCGTCGTCTTCGACGAGCGAAAAAAAAATTTGAACGCGATGCCGTCGTCGTCGACGTGCGAAAAAAAATTTGGATGCGACACCGTCGTCGTTGACGGGCAAAAAAAATTTGGACGCGATTCCGTCGTCGACATGCGAAAAAAAATTTGGACGCGATTCCACCGTCGTCGTGCGAAAAAAAAATTTGGACGCGATGCCGTTGTCCTCGACGTGTGGAAAAAATAATTTGGACGCGATGCCGTCGTCGTCGACCTGCGAAAAATAATTTGGACGCGATGCTGTCGTTGTCGTGCGAAAAAAAATTTGGACGCGACGCCGTCGTCTTCGTGCAAAAAAAATTGGGACGCGATGGCATCGCTGACGTGCGAAAAAAAAATTTGGACGCGATGCCGTCGTCGTAGAAGTGCGAAAAAAATTTGGACGCGATGCTGTCGCCGTCGTGCTAAAAAAAATTTGGACGCGAGGCAGTCGTTGTCGTGCGGAAAAAAATTTGGACACGACGCCGTCGTCTTCGACGTGCGGAAAAAAAAATTTGGAGGCGACGCCGTCGACGTGCGAAAAAAATTTGGACGCGATGCTGTCGTCGTCGTGCGAAAAAAAAAATTTGGACACGACGCCGTCGTCTTCGTGCGAAAAAAAATTTGGACGCGACGCAGACGTCGTCGTACGGAAAAAAAATTTGGACACCATGCCGTCGTCATCGACGTGCGAAAAAAAAAATTTGGACGCGACGCCGTCGTCGTCGTGCGAAAAAAAATTTGGACACGACGCCGTCGTCGTCGTGCGAAAAAAAATTGGGACGCGATGGCATCGTCGACGTGCGAAAAAAAATTTGGACGCGACGCCGTCGACGTGCGAAAAAAATTTGGACGCGATGCTGTCGTCGTCGTGCGAAAAAAAAAATTTGGACACGACGCCGTCGTCGTCGTCGTGCGAAAAAAAATTGGGACGCGACACCGTCGTCGTCGTGCGAAAAAAAATTTGGACGCGACGCCAACGTTGTTGTGCGAAAAAAAATTTTGACGCGACGCCGTCGTCGTCGTGCGAAGAAAAAACTTGGACGCGATGCCGTCGTCGTCGTGCGAAAACAAAAATTTGGCTGCGACGCCGTCGTCTTCGTGCGAAAAAAAAATTTGGACGCGACGCCGTTGTCGTAAACTCGCGAAAAAAAATTTGGACGCAACGCCGTCGTCGTTGTGTGAAGAAAAAATTTGGACGCGATGCCGTCGTCGTTGTGCGAAAAAAAATTTGGACGCGATTCCGCCGTCGTCGTGCGAAAAAAAAATTTGGACGCGATGCCGTCGTCGTCGACGTGCGAAAAAAAATTGGGACGCGATGGCATCGTAGACGTGCGAAAAAAAATTTGGACGCGACGCCGTCGACGTGCGAAAAAAATTTGGACGCGATGCTGTCGTCGTCGTGCGAAAAAAAAAATTTGGACACGACGCCGTGGTCTTCGTGCGAAAAAAAATTGGGACGCGACGCAGACGTCGTCGTGCGGAAAAAAAATTTGGACACCATGCCGTCGTCGTCGACGTGCGAAAAAAAAAATTTGGACGCGACGCCGTCGTCGTCGTGCGAAAAAAAATTTGGACGTGATGCCGTCGTCGTCGACGTGCGAAAAAAAATTTGGACGCGATGCCGTCGTCGTCGATGTGCGAAAAAAAATTTTGACGCGACACCGTCGTCGTCGTGCGAAAAAAAATTTGGACGCGACGCCATCGTTGTTGTGCGAAAAAAAATTTTGACGCGACGCCGTCGTCGTCGTGCGAAGAAAAAACTTGAACGCGATGCCGTCGTCGTCGTGCAAAAAAAAATTTGGATGCGACACCGTCGTCGTCGACGGGCGAAAAAAATTTGGACGCGATTCTGTCGTCGTCGTGCGAAAACAAAAATTTGGCTGCGACGCCGTCGTCTTCGTGCGAAAAAAAAATTTGGACGCGACTCCGTCGTCGTAAACGGGCGAAAAAAAATTTGGACGACACGCCGTCGTCGACGTGCGAAAAAAAAATTCGGACGCGACGTCGTCGTCGTCGACGTGCGAAAAAAACTTGGACGCGACGCCGTCGTCGACGACGTGCGGAAAAAAACATTTGGACGCGATGCTGCCGTCGTCGTGCGAAAAAAATTTGGACGCGACATCGTCGTCTTCGTGCGAAAAAAAAATTCGGACGCGACGCCGTCGTCGTCGTCGTAAAAAAAAATTTGGACGCGATGCTGTCGTCGTCATGCGAAAAAAAATTTGGACGCGATGCCTTCGTCTTCGACGAGCCGAAAAAAAAATTTGAACGCGATGCCGTCGTCGTCGACGTGCGAAAAAAAATTTGGATGCGACACCGTCGTCGTCGACGGGCGAAAAAAATTTGGACGCGATTCCGTCGTCGACATGCGAAAAAAAATTTGGACGCGATTCCGCCGTCGTCGTGCGAAAAAAAAATTTGGACGCGATGCCATTGTCGTCGAAGTGTGGAAAAAATAATTTGGACGCGATGCCGTCGTCGTCGACGTGCGAAAAAAAATTTGGACGCGATGCCGTCGTCGTCGTCGTGCGAAAAAAAATTTGGACGCGACGCCGTCGTCGTCGACGTGCGAAAAAAAAATTTGGACGCGATGCCGTCGCTGTCGTGCGAAAAAAAAATTTCGACGCGATGCCGTCGTCGTCGTGCGAAAAAAAATTTGGATGCGACACCGTCGTCGTCGACGGGCGAAAAAAATTTGGACGCGATTCTGTCGTCGTCGTGCGAAAAAAAAATTTGGACGCGACTCCGTCGTCGTAAACGGGCGAAAAAAAATTTGGACGACACGCCGTCGTCGACGTGCGAAAAAAAAATTCGGACGCGACGCCGTCGTGGTCGACGTGCGGAAAAAAAAATTTGGACGCGATGCTGCCGTCGTCGTGCGAAAAAAATTTGGACGCGACATCGTCGTCTTCGTGCGAAAAAAAAATTCGGACGCGACGCCGTTGTCGTCGTCGTAAAAAAAAATTTGGACGCGATGCCGTCGTCGTAAACGGGAGAAAAAAAATTTGGACGACACGCCGTCGTCGACGTGCGAAAAAAAAATTTGTACGCGATGCTGTCGTCGTGCAAACAAAAATTTGGACGCGATGCCGTCGTCTTCGACGAGCGGAAAAAAAAATTTGAACGCGATGCCGTCGTCGTCGACGTGCGAAAAAAAATTTGGACGCGATGCCGTCGTCGTCGACGTGCGAAAAAAAATTTTGACGCGACACCGTCGTCGTCGTGCGAAAAAAAATTTGGACGCGACGCCATCGTTGTTGTGCGAAAAAAAATTTTGACGCGACGCCGTCGTCGTCGTGCGAAGAAAAAACTTGAACGCGATGCCGTCGTCGTCGTGCGAAAAAAAATTTGGATGCGACACCGTCGTCGTCGACGGGCGAAAAAAATTTGGACGCGATTCTGTCGTCGTCGTGCGAAAACAAAAATTTGGCTGCGACGCCGTCGTCTTCGTGCGAAAAAAAAATTTGGACGCGACGCCGTCGTCGTAAACTCGCGAAAAAAAATTTGGACGCAACGCCGTCGTCGTTGTGTGAAGAAAAAATTTGGACGCGATGCCGTCGTCGTTGTGCGAAAAAAAATTTGGACGCGATTCCGCCGTCGTCGTGCGAAAAAAAAATTTGGACGCGACGCCGTCGTCGTCGTGCGAAAAAAAATTGGGACGCGATGGCATCGTAGACGTGCGAAAAAAAATTTGGACGCGACGCCGTCGACGTGCGAAAAAAATTTGGACGCGATGCTGTCGTCGTCGTGCGAAAAAAAAAATTTGGACACGACGCCGTGGTCTTCGTGCGAAAAAAAATTGGGACGCGACGCAGACGTCGTCGTGCGGAAAAAAAATTTGGACACCATGCCGTCGTCGTCGACGTGCGAAAAAAAAAATTTGGACGCGACGCCGTCGTCGTCGTGCGAAAAAAAATTTGGACGCGATGCCGTCGTCGTCGACGTGCGAAAAAAAATTTGGACGCGATGCCGTCGTCGTCGATGTGCGAAAAAAAATTTTGACGCGACACCGTCGTCGTCGTGCGAAAAAAAATTTGGACGCGACGCCATCGTTGTTGTGCGAAAAAAAATTTTGACGCGACGCCGTCGTCGTCGTGCGAAGAAAAAACTTGAACGCGATGCCGTCGTCGTCGTGCAAAAAAAAATTTGGATGCGACACCGTCGTCGTCGACGGGCGAAAAAAATTTGGACGCGATTCTGTCGTCGTCGTGCGAAAACAAAAATTTGGCTGCGACGCCGTCGTCTTCGTGCGAAAAAAAAATTTGGACGCGACTCCGTCGTCGTAAACGGGCGAAAAAAAATTTGGACGACACGCGGTCGTCGACGTGCGAAAAAAAAATTCGGACGCGACGTCGTCGTCGTCGACGTGCGAAAAAAACTTGGACGCGACGCCGTCGTCGTCGACGTGCGGAAAAAAAAATTTGGACGCGATGCTGCCGTCGTCGTGCGAAAAAAATTTGGACGCGATGCCGTCGTCGTAAACGGGAGAAAAAAAATTTGGACGACACGCCGTCGTCGACGTGCGAAAAAAAAATTTGTACGCGATGCTGTCGTCTTCGTGCGAAAAAAATTGGGACGCGATGGCGTCGCCGTCGTGCGAAAAAAAATATTTGGACGCGATGCCGTTGTTGTCGCCCTGCTAAAAAAATGTGGACGTGAAGCCGTCGTCGTCGTGCGCAAAAAAAATTTGGACGCGATGCCGTCGTTGTCGCCGTGCGAAAAAAAATTTGGACGCGACGCCGCCGTTGTCGCCATGCGAAAAAAAAATTAGGACGCGACGCCAACATCGTCGTGGTGCGGAAAAAAATTTGGACGCGACTCCGTCGTCATAAACGGGCGAAAAAAAATTTGGACGACACGCCGTCGTCGACGTGCGAAAAAAAATTCAGACGCGACGTCGTCGTCGTCGACGTGCGAAAAAAACTTGGACGCGACGCCGTCGTCGACGACGTGCGGAAAAAAACATTTGGACGCGATGCTGCCGTCGTCGTGCGAAAAAAATTTGGACGCGACATCGTCGTCTTCGTGCGAAAAAAAAATTCGGACGCGACGCCGTCGTCGTCGTCGTAAAAAAAAATTTGGACGCGATGCCGTCGTCGTAAACGGGCGAAAAAAAATTTGTACGCGATGCTGTCGTCGTCATGCGAAAAAAAATTTGGACGCGATGCCTTCGTCTTCGACGAGCCGAAAAAAAAATTTGAACGCGATGCCGTCGTCGTCGACGTGCGAAAAAAAATTTGGATGCGACACCGTCGTCGTCGACGGGCGAAAAAAATTTGGACGCGATTCCGTCGTCGACATGCGAAAAAAAATTTGGACGCGATTCCGCCGTCGTCGTGCGAAAAAAAAATTTGGACGCGATGCCATTGTCGTCGAAGTGTGGAAAAAATAATTTGGACGCGATGCCGTCGTCGTCGACGTGCGAAAAAAAATTTGGACGCGATGCCGTCGTCGTCGTCGTGCGAAAAAAAATTTGGACGCGACGCCGTCGTCGTCGACGTGCGAAAAAAAAATTTGGACGCGATGCCGTCGCTGTCGTGCGAAAAAAAAATTTCGACGCGATGCCGTCGTCGTCGTGCGAAAAAAAATTTGGATGCGACACCGTCGTCGTCGACGGGCGAAAAAAATTTGGACGCGATTCTGTCGTCGTCGTGCGAAAAAAAAATTTGGACGCGACTCCGTCGTCGTAAACGGGCGAAAAAAAATTTGGACGACACGCCGTCGTCGACGTGCGAAAAAAAAATTCGGACGCGACGTCGTCGTCGTCGACGTGCGAAAAAAACTTGGACGCGACGCCGTCGTCGTCGACGTGCGGAAAAAAAAATTTGGACGCGATGCTGCCGTCGTCGTGCGAAAAAATTTGGACGCGACATCGTCGTCTTCGTGCGAAAAAAAAATTCGGACGCGACGCCGTCGTCGTCGTCGTAAAAAAAAATTTGGACGCGATGCCATCGCCGTCGTGCGAAAAAAAATATTTGGACGCGATGCCGTTGTTGTCGACGTGCTAAAAAAATTTGGACGTGAAGCCGTCGTCGTCGTGCGCAAAAAAAATTTCGACGCGATGCCGTCGTTGTCGCCGTGCGAAAAAAAATTTGGACGCGACGCCGTCGTCTTCGTGCAAAAAAAATTGGGACGCGATGGCGTCGCTGACGTGCGAAAAAAAAATTTGGACGCGATGCCGTCGTCGTAGAAGTGCGAAAAAAATTTGGACGCGATGCTGTCGTCGTCGTGTGAAAAAAAAAATTTGGACGCGATGCCGTCGTCGTCATGCGAAAAAAAATTTGGACGCGTTGCCGTCGTCTTCGACGTGCGGAAAAAAAAATTTGGACGCGATGCCATCGCCGTCGTGCTAAAAAAAATTTGGATGCGAGGCAGTCGTTGTCGTGCGGAAAAAAATTTGGACACCGTGCCGTTGCCGTCGACGTGCGAAAAAAAAAATTTGGAGGCGATGCCGTCGTCGCCTTCCTGTGAAAAAAAAATTTGGATGCGAAGTCGTCTTTGTCGACGTGCGAAAAAAAATTTGGACGCGACGCCGTCGTCGTCGACGTGCGAAAAAACTTGGACGCGACGCCGTCGTCGTCGACGTGCGGAAAAAAAAATTTGGACGCGATGCTGCCGTCGTCGTGCGAAAAAAATTTGGACGCGACATCGTCGTCTTCGTGCGAAAAAAAAATACGGACGCGACACCGTCGTCGTCGTCGTAAAAAAAAATTTGGACGCGATGCCGTCGTCCTAAACGGGAGAAAAAAAATTTGGACGACACGCCGTCGTCGACGTGCGAAAAAAAAATTTGTACGCGATGCTGTCGTCGTCGTGCAAACAAAAATTTGGACGCGACGCCGTCCTCTTCGTGCGAAAAAAATTTGGACGGGATGCCATCGCCGTCGTGCGAAAAAAAATATTTGGACCCGATGCCGTTGTTGTCGACGTGCTAAAAAAATTTGGACGTGAAGCCGTCGTCGTGCGAAAAAAAAAATTTGGACGCGACGCCGTCGTCGTGCGAAAAAAAATTTGGACACGAAGCCGTCGTCGTCGTCGTGCGAAAAAAAAATTTGGACGCGACGCCGTCGTTGTCGCCGTGCGAAAATAAATTTGGACGCGACGTCGACGTCGTTGTGGTGCGAAAAAAAAATTTGGACGCGATGCCGTCGTCGTCGACGTGCGAAAAAAAAATTTGGCTGCGACGCCGTCGTCTTCGTGCGAAAAAAAAATTTGGACGCGACTCCGTCGTCATAAACGGCAGAAAAAAAATTTGGACGACACGCCGTCGTCGACGTGCGAAAAAAAAATTCGGACGCGACGTCGTCGTCGTCGACGTGCGAAAAAAACTTGGACGCGACGTCGTCGTCGTCGACGTGCGAAAAAAAAAATTTGGAGGCGATGCCGTCGTCGCCTTCCTGTGAAAAAAAAATTTGGATGCGAAGTCGTCTTTGTCGACGTGCGAAAAAAAAATTTTGACGCGAAGCCATTGTCGACGTGCGAAAAAAAAATTTGGACGCGATGCCGTCGTCGTCGACGTGCGAAAAAAAGTTTCGACGCGATGCCGTTACCCTCGTGCGAAAAAAAGATTTGGACGCAAAGCCGTCGTCGTGCGAAAAAAAAAATTTGGACGCGACGCCGTCGTCGTGCGAAAAAAAATTTGAACACAAAGCCGTTGTCGTCGTCATGCGAAAAAAAAATTTGGACGCGACGCCGTCGTTGTCGCCGTGCGAAAATAAATTTGGACGCGACGTCGACGTTGTCGTGGTGCGAAAAAAAAATTTGGACGCGATGCCGTCGTCGTCGACGTGCGAAAAAAAAATTTGGACGCGATGCCGTCGTCGTCGACGTGCGAAAAAAAATTTGGACGCGATGCCGTCGCTGTCGACGTGCGAAAAAAAATTCTGACGCGAAGCCATTGTCATCGTGCGAAAAAAAATTTGGACGCGACGCCATCGTTGTTGTGCGAAAAAAAATTTTGACGCGACGCCGTCGTCGTCGTGCGAAGAAAAAACTTGAACGCGATGCCGTCGTCGTCGTGCGAAAAAAAATTTGGATGCGACACCGTCGTCGTCGACGGGCGAAAAAAATTTGGACGCGATTCTGTCGTCGTCGTGCGAAAACAAAAATTTGGCTGCGACGCCGTCGTCTTCGTGCGAAAAAAAAATTTGGACGCGACTCCGTCGTCGTAAACGGGCGAAAACAAATTTGGACGACACGCCGTCGTCGACGTGCGAAAAAAAAATTCGGACGCGACGTCGTCGTCGTCGACGTGCGAAAAAAACTTGGACGCGAAGCCGTCGTCGTCGACGTGCGGAAAAAAAAATTTGGACGCGACGCCGCCGTCGTCGTCGTAAAAAAAAATTTGGACGCGATGCCGTCGTCGTAAACGGGCGAAAAAAAATTTGGACGACACGCCGTCGACGACGTGCGAAAAAAATTTGGAAGCGATGCCGTCGTCGTCGTGCGAAAAAAAAATTTGTACGCGATGCTGTCGTCGTCGTGCGAAAAAAAATTTGGACGCGATGCCATCGTCTTCGCCGAGCGGAAAAAAAAATTTGAACGCGATGCCGTCGTCGTCGACGTGCGAAAAAAAATTTGGATGCGACACCTTCGTCGTCGACGGGCGAAAAAAATTTGGACGCCATTCCGTCGTCGACATGCGAAAAAAAATTTGGACGCGACTCCGTCATCGTAAACGGGCGAAAAAAAATTTGGACGACACGCCGTCGTCGATGTGCGAAAAAAAATTCGGACGCGACGTCGTCGTCGTCGACGTGCGAAAAAAACTTGGACGCGACGCCGTCGTCGACGACGTGCGGAAAAAAAAATTTGGACGCGATGCTGCCGTCGTCGTGCGAAAAAAATTTGGACGCGACATCGTCGTCTTCGTGCGAAAAAAAAATTCGGACGCGACGCCGTCGTCGTCGTCGTAAAAAAAAATTTGGACGCGATGCCGTTGTCGTAAACGGGCGAAAAAAAATTTGGACGACACGCCGTCGTCGACGTGCGAAAAAAATTTGGAAGCGACGCCGTCGTCGTCGTGCGAAAAAAAATTTGTACGCGATGCTGTCGTCGTCGTGCTAAAAAAAAAATTTGGACGTGATGCCGTCGTCTTCGACGAGCCGAAAAAAAAATTTGAACGCGATGCCGTCGTCGTCGACGTGCGAAAAAAAATTTGGACGCGATGCTGCCGTCGTCGTGGGAAAAAAATTTGGACGCGACATCGTCGTCTTCGTGCGAAAAAAAAATTCGGACGCGACGCCGTCGTCGTCGTCGTAAAAAAAAATTTGGACGCGATGCCGTCGTCGTGCGAAAAAAAATTTGGACGCGACGCTGTCGTCGTCGACGTGCAAAAAAAATTTGGACGCGATGCCGTCGTCGCCTTCCTGCGAAAAAAAATTTCGACGCGAAGCCATTGTCGTCGTGCGAAAAAAAATTTGGACGTGATGCTGTCGTCGTCGTCGTGCGAAAAAAAAATTTGGACGTGATGCTGTCGTCGTCGTCGTGCGAAAAAAATTTGGACGCGACGCCGTCGTCATGCGAAAAAAAATTTGGACACGACGCCATCGTTGTTGTGCGAAAAAAAATTTTGACGCGACGCCGTCGTCGTCGTGCGAAGAAAAAACTTGAATGCGATGCCGTCGTCGTGTGCGAAAAAAAATTTGGATGCGACACCGTCGTCGTCGACGGGCGAAAAAAATTTGGACGCGATTCTGTCGTCGTCGTGCGAAAACAAAAATTTGGCTGCGACGCCGTCGTCTTCGTGCGAAAAAAAAATTTGGACGCGACTCCGTCGTCGTAAACGGGCGAAAAAAAATTTGGACAACACGCCGTCGTCGTCGTCGTGCGAAAAAAAATTTGGACGCGACGCCATCGTCGTCGACGTGCGAAAAAAACATTTGGAAGCGATGCCATCGCCGTCGTGCGAAAAAAAATATTTGGACGCGATGCCGTTGTTGTCGCCGTGCTAAAAAAATTTGGACGTGAAGCCGTCGTTGTCGCCGTGCGGAAAAAAATTTGGACGCGACGCCGTCGTCGCCGTGCGAAAAAAAAATTTGGAGGCGATGCCGTCGTCGTCAACGTGCGAAAAAAAATTTGGACGCGACGCCGTCGTCGTCGTCGTGCGAAAAAAAATTTGGACGCGACGCCGTCGTCGTCGACGTGCGAAAAAAAATTTGGACGCGATGCCATCGCCGTCGTGCGAAAAAAAATATTTGGAGGCGATGCCGTTGTTGTCGCCGTGCTAAAAAAATTTGGACGTGAAGCCGTCGTCGTCGTGCACAAAAAAAATTTGGACACGATGCCGTCGTTGTCGCCGTGCGAAAAAAAAATTTGGACGCGACGCCGTCGTTGTCGCCGTGCGAAAAAAAAATTTGGACGCGATGCCGTCGTCGTCAACGTGCGAAAAAAAATTTGGACGCGACGCCGTCATCGTCGTCGTGCGAAAAAAAATTTGGACGCGACGCTGTCGTCGTCGACGTGCAAAAAAAAATTTGGACGCGATGCCATCGCCGTCGTGCGAAAAAAATATTTGGACGCGATACCGTTGTTGTCGCCGTGCGAAAAAAAATTTGGACGCGACGCCGTCGTCGCCGTGCGAAAAAAATTTGGACGCGATTCCGTCGTCGTCGTGCGAAAACAAAAATTTGGACGCGATGCCGTTGTCGTCGACGTGTGGAAAAAATAATTTGGACGCGACTCCGTCGTCGTCGACCTGCGAAAAAAAATTTGGACGCGATGCCGTCGTTGTCGTGCGAAAAAAAATTTGGACGCGACGCCGTCGTCTTCGTGCAAAAAAAATTGGGACGCGATGGCGTCGCTGAAGTGCGAAAAAAAATTTGGACGCGACGCCGTCGTCGTCGAAGTGCGAAAAAAAATTTTGACGCGACACCGTCGTCGTCGTGCGAAAAAAAATTTGGACGCGACGCCATCGTTGTTGTGCGAAAAAAAATTTTGACGCGATGCCGTCGTCGTCGTGCGAAGAAAAAACTTGAATGCGATGCCGTTGTCGTGTGCGAAAAAAAATTTGGATGCGACACCGTCGTCGTCGACGGGCGAAAAAAATTTGGACTCGATTCTGTCGTCGTCGTGCGAAAACAAAAATTTGGCTGCGACGCCGTCGTCTTCGTGCGAAAAAAAAATTTGGACGCGACTCCGTCGTCGTAAACGGGCGAAAAAAAATTTGGACGACACGCCGTCGTCGATGTGCGAAAAAAAAATTCGGACGCGACGTCGTCGTCGTCGACGTGAGAAAAAAACTTGGACGCGACGCCGTCGTCGACGACGTGCGGAAAAAAAAATTTGGACGCGATGCTGCCGTCGTCGTGCGAAAAAAATTTGGACGCGACATCGTCGTCGTCGACGTGTAAAAAATATTTGGACGCGACGCTGTCGTCGTCGACGTGCGAAAAAAAAAATTTGGAGGCGATGCCGTCGTCGCCTTCCTGTGAAAAAAAAATTTGGATGCGAAGTCGTCTTTGTCGACGTGCGAAAAAAAATTTGGACGTGACGCCGTCGTCGTCGACGTGTAAAAAATATTTGGACGCGACGCTGTCGTCGTCGACGTGCAAAAAAAATTTGGACACGATGCCGTCGCTGTCGTGCGAAAAAAAAATTTCGACGCGAAGCCATTGTCGTCGTGCGAAAAAAAAATTTGGACGCGATGCCGTCGTCGTCGACGTGCGAAAAAAAGTTTCGACGCGATGCCGTCACCCTCGTGCGAAAAAAAAATTTGGACGCAAAGCCGTCGTCGTGCGAAAAAAAAATTTGGACGCGACGCCGTCGTCGTGCGAAAAAAAATTTGGACACGAAGCCGTCGTCGTCGTCGTGCGAAAAAAAAATTTGGACGCGACGCCGTCGTTGTCGAAGTGCGAAAATAAATCTGGACGCGATGCCGTCGTCGTCGACGTGCAAAAAAAAATTTGGACGCGACGCCGTCGTCGTGCGAAAAAAAATTTGGACACGAAGCCGTCGTCGTCGTCGTGCGAAAAAAAAATTTGGAATCGACGCCGTCGTCGTCGACGTGCGAAAAAAAAATTTGGACGCGATGCCATCGCCGTCGTGCGAAAAAAAATATTTGGACGCGATGCCGTCGTTGTCGCCGTGCGAAAAAAAATTTGGACGCGATGCCGTCGTCGTCAACGTGCGAAAAAAAATTTGGACGCGACGCCGTCGTCGTCGTCGTGCGAAAAAAAATTTGGACGCGACGCCGTCGTCGTCGACGTGCGAAAAAAAAATTTGGACGCGACGCCAACATCGTCGTGGTGCGGGAAAAAATTTGGACGCGACGCCGTCGTCCTCGAAGTGCGAAAAATATTTGGACGCGACGCTGTCGTCGTCGACGTGCAAAAAATATTTGGACGCGACGCTGTCGTCGTCGACGTGCAAAAAAAATTTGGACACGATGCCGTCGCTGTCGTGCGAAAAAAAAATTTCGACGCGAAGCCATTGTCGTCGTGTGAAAAAAAAATTTGGACGCGATGCCGTCGTCGTCGACGTGCGAAAAAAAATTTTGACGCGACACCGTCGTCGTCGTGCGAAAAAAAATTTGGACGCGACGCCATCGTTGTTGTGCGAAAAAAAATTTTGACGCGACGCCGTCGTCGTCGTGCGAAGAAAAAACTTGAACGCGATGCCGTCGTCGTGTGCGAAAAAAAATTTGGATGCGACACCGTCGTCGTCGACGGGCGAAAAAAATTTGGACGCGATTCTGTCGTCGTCGTGCGAAAACAAAAATTTGGCTGCGACGCCGTCGTCTTCGTGCGAAAAAAAAATTCGGACGCGACGCCGTCGTCGTCGTCGTAAAAAAAAAATTTGGACGCGATGCCGTCGTCGTAAACGGGAGAAAAAAAATTTGGACCACACGCCGTCGTCGACGTGCAAACAAAAATTTGGACGCGATGCCGTCGTCTTCGACGAGCGGAAAAAAAAATTTGAACGCGATGCCGTCGTCGTCGACGTGCGAAAAAAAATTTGGATGCGACACCGTCGTCGTCGACGGGCGAAAAAAATTTGGACGCGATTCTGTCGTCGACATGCGAAAAAAAATTTGGACGCGATTCCGCCGTCGTCGTGCGAAAAAAAAATTTGGACGTGAAGCCGTTGTCCTCGACGTGTGGAAAAAATAATTTGGACGCGATGCCGTCGTCGTCGACCTGCGAAAAAAAATTTGGACGCGATGCTGTCGTTGTCGTGCGAAAAAAAATTTGGACGCGACGCCGTCGTCTTCGTGCAAAAAAAATTGGGACGCGATGGCGTCGCTGACGTGCGAAAAAAAAATTTGGACGCGACGCCGTCGTCGTCGACGTGCAAAAAAAATTTGGACGCGATGCTGTCGTTGTCGTGTGAAAAAAAAAATTTGGACGCGACGCCGTCGTCGTCGACGTGCGGAAAAAAAAATTTGGACGCGATGCCATCGCCGTCGTGCGAAAAAAAATTTGGACGCCATGCCGTCTTCGTCGTGCGAAAAAAAATTTGGACGCGACGCAGTCGTTGTCGTGTGGAAAAAAATTTGGACACCGTGCCGTCGCCATCGACGTGCGAAAAAAAAAATTTGGAGGCGATGCCGTCGTCGCCTTCCTGTGAAAAAAAAATTTGGATGCGAAGTCGTCTTTGTCGACGTGCGAAAAAAAAATTTGGACGCGATGCCGTCGTCGTCGACGTGCGAAAAAAAGTTTTGACGCAATGCCGTCACCCTCGTGCGAAAAAAAAATTTGGACGCAAAGCCGTCGTCGTGCGAAAAAAAATTTGGACGCGACGCTGTCGTCGTCGACGTGCAAAAAAAATTTGGACGCGATGCCGTCGTCGCCTTCCGGCGAAAAAAAATTTCGACGCGAAGCCATTGTCGTCGTGCAAAAAAAAATTTGGACGTGATGCTGTCGTCGTCGTCGTGCGAAAAAAAAATTTGGACGTGATGCTGTCGTCGTCGTCGTGCGAAAAAAATTTGGACGCGACTCCGTCGTCGTAAACGGGCGAAAAAAAATTTGGACGACACGCCGTCGTCGTCGTCGTGCGAAAAAAAATTTGGACGCGACGCCGTCGTCGTCGACGTGCGAAAAAAACATTTGGACGCGATGCCATCGCCGTCGTGCGAAAAAAAATATTTGGACGCGATGCCGTTGTTGTCGCCGTGCTAAAAAAATTTGGACGTGAAGCCGTCGTTGTCGCCGTGCGGAAAAAAATTTGGACGCGACGCCGTCGTCGCCGTGCGAAAAAAAAATTTGGAGGCGATGCCGTCGTCGTCAACGTGCGAAAAAAAATTTGGACGCGACGCCGTCGTCGTCGTCGTGCGAAAAAAAATTTGGACGCGACGCCGTCGTCGTCGACGTGCGAAAAAAAATTTGGACGCGATGCCATCGCCGTCGTGCGAAAAAAAATATTTGGAGGCGATGCCGTTGTTGTCGCCGTGCTAAAAAAAAATTTGGACGCGATGCCGTCGTCGTCGACGTGCGAAAAAAAGTTTCGACGCGATGCCGTCACCCTCGTGCGAAAAAAAAATTTGGATGCAAAGCCGTCGTCGTGCGAAAAAAAAAATTTGGACGCGACGCCGTCGTCGTGCGAAAAAAAATTTGGACACGAAGCCGTCGTCGTCGTCGTGCGAAAAAAAAATTTGGACGCGACGCCGTCGTTGTCGAAGTGCGAAAATAAATCTGGACGCGATGCCGTCGTCGTCGACGTGCAAAAAAAAATTTGGATGCGATGCCGTCGTCGTCGTCGTGCGAAAAAAAATTTGGACGCGACGCCGTCGTCGTCGACGTGCGAAAAAAAAATTTGGACGCGATGCCATCGTCGTCGTGCGAAAAAAAATATTTGGACGCGATGCCGTTGTTGTCGCCGTGCTAAAAAAATTTGGACGTGAAGCCGTCGTCGTCGTGCGCAAAAAAAATTTGGACGTGACGCCAACGTCGTGGTTGTGCGGAAAAAAATTTGGACGCGACGCCGTCGTCCTCGACGTGCGAAAAAAAATTTGGACGCGACACCGTCGTCGTCGTGCGAAAAAAAAATTTGGACGCGACGCCATCGTTGTTGTGCGAAAAAATATTTTGACGCGACGCCGTCGTCGTCGTGCGAAGAAAAAACTTGAACGCGATGCCGTCGTCGTGTGCGAAAAAAAATTTGGATGCGACACCGTCGTCGTCGATGGGCGAAAAAAATTTGGACGCGATTCTGTCGTCGTTGTGCGAAAACAAAAATTTGGCTGCGACGCCGTCGTCTTCGTGCGAAAAAAAAATTTGGACGCGACTCCGTCGTCGTAAACGGGCGAAAAAATATTTGGACGACACGCCGTCGTCGACGTGCGAAAAAAAAATTCGGACGCGACGTCGTCGTCGTCGACGTGCGAAAAAAACTTGGACGCGACGCCGTCGTCGTCAACGTGCGGAAAAAAAAACTTGGACGCGATGCTGCCGTCGTCGTGCGAAAAAAATTTAAACGCGACATCGTCGTCTTCGTGCGAAAAAAAAATTCGGACGCGACGCCGTCATCGTCGTCGTAAAAAAAAATTTGGACGCGATGCCGTCGTTGTAAACGGGCGAAAAAAAATTTGGACGCGATGCCATCGCCGTCGTGCGAAAAAAATATTTGGACGCGATACCGTTGTTGTCGCCGTGCGAAAAAAAATTTGGACGCGACGCCGTCGTTGTCGCCGTGCGAAAAAAATTTGGACGCGATTCCGTCGTCGTCGTGCGAAAACAAAAATTTGGACGCGATGCCGTTGTCGTCGACGTGTGGAAAAAATAATTTGGACGCGACTCCGTCGTCGTCGACCTGCGAAAAAAAATTTGGACGCGATGCCGTCGTTGTCGTGCGAAAAAAAATTTGGACGCGACGCCGTCGTCTTCGTGCAAAAAAAATTGGGACGCGATGGCGTCGCTGACGTGCGAAAAAAAAATTTGGACGCGACGCCGTCGTCGTCGAAGTGCGAAAAAAAAATTTGACGCGACACCGTCGTCGTCGTGCGAAAAAAAATTTGGACGCGACGCCATCGTTGTTGTGCGAAAAAAAATTTTGACGCGACGCCGTCGTCGTCGTGCGAAGAAAAAACTTGAATGCGATGCCGTCGTCGTGTGCGAAAAAAAATTTGGATGCGACTCCGTCGTCGTAAACTGGCGAAAAAAAATTTGGACGACACGCCGTCGTCGATGTGCGAAAAAAAAATTCGGACGCGACGTCGTCGTCGTCGACGTGCAAAAAAAACTTGGACGCGACGCCGTCGTCGTCGACGTGCGGAAAAAAAAATTTGGACGCGATGCTGCCGTCGTCGTGCGAAAAAAATTTGGACGCGACATCGTCGTCTTCGTGTGAAAAAAAAATTCGGACGCGACGCCGTCGTCGTCGTCGTAAAAAAAAATTTGGACACGATGCCGTCGTCGTAAACGGGAGAAAAAAAATTTGGACGACACGCCGTTGTCGACGTGCGAAAAAAAAATTTGTACGCGATGCTGTCGTCGTCGTGCAAACAAAAATTTGGACGCGATGCCGTCGTCTTCGACGAGCGGAAAAAAAAATTTGAACGCGATGCCGTCGTCGTCGACGTGCGAAAAAAAATTTGGATGCGACACCGTCGTCGTCGACGGGCGAAAAAAATTTGGACGCGATTCCGTCGTCGACATGCGAAAAAAAATTTGGACACGAAGCCGTCGTTGTTGTCGTGCGAAAAAAAAATTTGGACGCGACGCCGTCATTTTCGAAGTGCGAAAATAAATCTGGACGCGATGCCGTCGTCGTCGACGTGCAAAAAAAAATTTGGATGCGATGCCGTCGACGTCGACGTGCAAAAAAAAAATTTGGACGCGATGCCATCGCCGTCGTGCGAAAAAAAATATTTGGACGCGATGCCGTTGTTGTCGCCGTGCTAAAAAAATTTGGACGTGTAGCCGTCGTCGTCGTGCGCAAAAAAAATTTGGACGCGATGCCGTCGTTGTCGCTGTGCGAAAAAAAATTTGGACGCGACGCCGTCGTTGTCGCCGTGCGAAAAAAAAATTTGGACGCGATGCCGTCGTCGTCGTGCGAAAAAAAAATTCGGACGCGACGCCGTCGTCGTCGTCGTAAAAAAAAATTTGGACGCGATGCCGTCGTCGTAAACGGGCGAAAAAAAATTTGGACGACACGCCGTCGTCAACGTGCGAAAAAAATTTGGACGCGACGCCGTCGTCGTCGACGTGCAAAAAATATTTGGACGCGACGCTGTCGTCGTCGACGTGCAAAAAAAATTTGGACACGATGCCGTCGCTGTCGTGCGAAAAATAAATTTCGACGCGAAGCCATTGTCGTCGTGCGAAAAAAAAATTTGGACGCGATGCCGTCGTCGTCGACGTGCGAAAAAAAGTTTCGACGCGATGCCGTCACCCTCGTGCGAAAAAAAAATTTGGACGCAAAGCCGTCGTCGTGCGAAAAAAAAAATTTGGAAGCGACGCCGTCGTTGTGCGAAAAAAAATTTGGACGCGACGCTGTCGTCGTCGATGTGCAAAAAAAATTTGGACACGATGCCGTCGTCGCCTTCCTGCGAAAAAAAATTTCGACGCGAAGCCATTGTCGTCGTGCGAAAAAAAATTTGGACGTGATGCTGTCGTCGTCGTCGTGCGAAAAAAAAATTTGGACGTGATGCTGTCGTCGTCGTCGTGCGAAAAAAATTTGGACGCGACGCCGTCGTCATGCGAAAAAAAATTTGGACACGAAGCCGTCGTCGTCGACGTGCGAAAAAAATATTTGGACGCGATGCCGTTGTTGTCGCCGTGCTAAAAAAATTTGGACGTGAAGCCGTCGTCGTCGTGCGAAAAAAAATTTGGACGCGACGCCGTCGTCGTCGACGTGCGAAAAAAAAATTTGGACGCGATGCCATCGCCGTCGTGCGAAAAAAAATATTTGGACGCGATGCCGTTGTTGTCGCCGTGCTAAAAAAATTTGGACGTGAAGCCGTCGTTGTCGCCGTGTGGAAAAAAATTTGGACGCGACGCCGTCGTCGCCGTGCGAAAAAAAAATTTGGAGGCGATGCCGTCGTTGTCGCCGTGCGAAAAAAAAATTTGGACGCGATGCCGTCGTCGTCGTGCGAAAAAAAAATTCGGACGCGACGCCGTCGTCGTCATCGTAAAAAAAAATTTGGACGCGATGCCGTCGTCGTAAACGGGCGAAAAAAAATTTGGACGACACGCCGTCGTCAACGTGCGAAAAAAATTTGGACGCGACGCCGTCGTCGTCGACGTGCAAAAAATATTTGGACGCGACGCTGTCGTCGTCGACGTGCAAAAAAAATTTGGACGCGATGCCGTCGTTGTCGTGCGAAAAATAAATTTCGACGCGAAGCCATTGTCGTCGTGCGAAAAAAAAATTTGGACGCGATGCCGTCGTCGTCGACGTGCGAAAAAAAGTTTCGACGCGATGCCGTCACCCTCGTGCGAAAAAAAAATTTGGACGCAAAGCCGTCGTCGTGCGAAAAAAAAAATTTGGACGCGACGCCGTCGTTGTGCGAAAAAAAATTTGGACGCGACGCTGTCGTCGTCGATGTGCAAAAAAAATTTGGACGCGATGCCGTCGTCGCCTTCCTGCGAAAAAAAATTTCGACGCGAAGCCATTGTCGTCGTGCGAAAAAAAATTTGGACGTGATGCTGTCGTCGTCGTCGTGCGAAAAAAAAATTTGGACGTGATGCTGTCGTCGTCGTCGTGCGAAAAAAATTTGGACGCGACGCCGTCGTCATGCGAAAAAAAATTTGGACACGAAGCCGTCGTCGTCGCCGTGCGAAAAAAATATTTGGACGTGAAGCCGTCGTCGTCGTGCGCAAAAAAAATTTGGACGCGATGCCGTCGTTGTCGCCGTGCGAAAAAAAATTTGGACGTGACGCCGTCGTTGTCGCCGTGCGAAAAAAAAATTTGGACGCGATGCCGTCGTCGTCAACGTGCGAAAAAAAATTTGGACGCGACGCCGTCGTCGTCGTCATGCGAAAAAAAATTTGGACGCGACGCCGTCGTCGTCGACGTGCGAAAAAAAAATTTGGACGCGATGCTATCGCCGTCGTGCGAAAAAAAATATTTGGACGCGATGCCGTTGTTGTCGCCGTGCTAAAAAAATTTGGACGTGAAGCCGTCGTTGTCGCCGTGTGGAAAAAAATTTGGACGCGACGCCGTCGTCGCCGTGCGAAAAAAAAATTTGGAGGCGATGCCGTCGTCGTCAACGTGCGAAAAAAAATTTGGACGCGACGCCGTCGTCGTCGACGTGCGAAAAAAAATTTGGACGCGATGCCATCGCCGTCGTGCGAAAAAAAATATTTGGACGCGATGCCGTTGTTGTCGCCGTGCTAAAAAAATTTGGACGTGAAGCCGTCGTCGTCGTGCACAAAAAAAATTTGGACACGATGCCGTCGTTGTCGCCGTGCGAAAAAAAATTTGGACGCGATGCCGTCGTTGTCGCCGTGCGAAAAAAAAATTTGGACGCGACGCCGTCGTTGTCGCCGTGCGAAAAAAAATTTGGACGCGACGCCGTCGTCGTTGTCGTGCGAAAAAAAAATTCGGACGCGACGCCGTCGTCGTCGTCGTAAAAAAAAATTTGGACGCGATGCCGTCGTCGTAAACGGGCGAAAAAAAATTTGGACGACACGCCGTCGTCAACGTGCGAAAAAAATTTGGACGCGACGCCGTCGTCGTCGACGTGCAAAAAATATTTGGACGCGACGCTGTCGTCGTCGACGTGCAAAAAAAATTTGGACACGATGCCGTCGCTGTCGTGCGAAAAATAAATTTCGACGCGAAGCCATTGTCGTCGTGCGAAAAAAAAATTTGGACGCGATGCCGTCGTCGTCGACGTGCGAAAAAAAGTTTCGACGCGATGCCGTCACCCTCGTGCGAAAAAAAAATTTGGACGCAAAGCCGTCGTCGTGCGAAAAAAAAAATTTGGACGCGACGCCGTCGTTGTGCGAAAAAAAATTTGGACGCGACGCTGTCGTCGTCGATGTGCAAAAAAAATTTGGACGCGATGCCGTCGTCGCCTTCCTGCGAAAAAAAATTTCGACGCGAAGCCATTGTCGTCGTGCGAAAAAAAATTTGGACGTGATGCTGTCGTCGTCGTCGTGCGAAAAAAAAATTTGGACGTGATGCTGTCGTCGTCGTCGTGCGAAAAAAATTTGGACGCGACGCCGTCGTCATGCGAAAAAAAATTTGGACACGAAGCCGTCGTCGTCGACGTGCGAAAAAAATATTTGGACGCGATGCCGTTGTTGTCGCCGTGCTAAAAAAATTTGGACGTGAAGCCGTCGTCGTCGTGCGAAAAAAAATTTGGACGCGACGCCGTCGTCGTCGACGTGCGAAAAAAAAATTTGGACGCGATGCCATCGCCGTCGTGCGAAAAAAAATATTTGGACGCGATGCCGTTGTTGTCGCCGTGCTAAAAAAATTTGGACGTGAAGCCGTCGTTGTCGCCGTGTGGAAAAAAATTTGGACGCGACGCCGTCGTCGCCGTGCGAAAAAAAAATAGGAGGCGATGCCGTCGTTGTCGCCGTGCGAAAAAAAAATTCGGACGCGACGCCGTCGTCGTCGTCGTAAAAAAAAATTTGGACGCGATGCCGTCGTCGTAAACGGGCGAAAAAAAATTTGGACGACACGCCGTCGTCAACGTGCGAAAAAAATTTGGACGCGACGCCGTCGTCGTCGACGTGCAAAAAATATTTGGACGCGACGCTGTCGTCGTCGACGTGCAAAAAAAATTTGGACACGATGCCGTCGCTGTCGTGCGAAAAATAAATTTCGACGCGAAGCCATTGTCGTCGTGCGAAAAAAAAATTTGGACGCGATGCCGTCGTCGTCGACGTGCGAAAAAAAGTTTCGACGCGATGCCGTCACCCTCGTGCGAAAAAAAAATTTGGACGCAAAGCCGTCGTCGTGCAAAAAAAAAAATTTGGACGCGACGCCGTCGTTGTGCGAAAAAAAATTTGGACGCGACGCTGTCGTCGTCGATGTGCAAAAAAAATTTGGACACGATGCCGTCGTCGCCTTCCTGCGAAAAAAAATTTCGACGCGAAGCCATTGTCGTCGTGCGAAAAAAAATTTGGACGTGATGCTGTCGTCGTCGTCGTGCGAAAAAAAAATTTGGACGTGATGCTGTCGTCGTCGTCGTGCGAAAAAAATTTGGACGCGACGCCGTCGTCATGCGAAAAAAAATTTGGACACGAAGCCGTCGTCGTCGACGTGCGAAAAAAATATTTGGACGCGATGCCGTTGTTGTCGCCGTGCTAAAAAAATTTGGACGTGAAGCCGTCGTCGTCGTGCGCAAAAAAAATTTGGACGCGATGCCGTCGTTGTCGCCGTGCGAAAAAAAATTTGGACGTGACGCCGTCGTTGTCGCCGTGCGAAAAAAAAATTTGGACGCGATGACGTCGTCGTCAACGTGCGAAAAAAAATTTGGACGCGACGCCGTCGTCGTCGTCGTGCGAAAAAAAATTTGGACGCGACGCCGTCGTCGTCGACGTGCGAAAAAAAAATTTGGACGCGATGCTATCGCCGTCGTGCGAAAAAAAATATTTGGACGCGATGCCGTTGTTGTCGCCGTGCTAAAAAAATTTGGACGTGAAGCCGTCGTTGTCGCCGTGTGGAAAAAAATTTGGACGCGACGCCGTCGTCGCCGTGCGAAAAAAAAATTTGGAGGCGATGCCGTCGTCGTCAACGTGCGAAAAAAAATTTGGACGCGACGCCGTCGTCGTCGACGTGCGAAAAAAAATTTGGACGCGATGCCATCGCCGTCGTGCGAAAAAAAATATTTGGACGCGATGCCGTTGTTGTCGCCGTGCTAAAAAAATTTGGACGTGAAGCCGTCGTCGTCGTGCACAAAAAAAATTTGGACACGATGCCGTCGTTGTCGCCGTGCGAAAAAAAATTTGGACGCGACGCCGTCGTTGTCGCCGTGCGAAAAAAAATTTCGACGCGAAGCCATTGTCGTCGTGCGAAAAAAAATTTGGACGTGATGCTGTCGTCGTCGTCGTGCGAAAAAAAAATTTGGACGTGATGCTGTCGTCGTCGTCGTGCGAAAAAAATTTGGACGCGACGCCGTCGTCATGCGAAAAAAAATTTGGACACGAAGCCGTCGTCGTCGACGTGCGAAAAAAATATTTGGACGCGATGCCGTTGTTGTCGCCGTGCTAAAAAAATTTGGACGTGAAGCCGTCGTCGTCGTGCGCAAAAAAAATTTGGACGCGATGCCGTCGTTGTCGCCGTGCGAAAAAAAATTTGGACGTGACGCCGTCGTTGTCGCCGTGCGAAAAAAAAATTTGGACGCGATGACGTCGTCGTCAACGTGCGAAAAAAAATTTGGACGCGACGCCGTCGTCGTCGTCGTGCGAAAAAAAATTTGGACGCGACGCCGTCGTCGTCGACGTGCGAAAAAAAAATTTGGACGCGATGCTATCGCCGTCGTGCGAAAAAAAATATTTGGACGCGATGCCGTTGTTGTCGCCGTGCTAAAAAAATTTGGACGTGAAGCCGTCGTTGTCGCCGTGTGGAAAAAAATTTGGACGCGACGCCGTCGTCGCCGTGCGAAAAAAAAATTTGGAGGCGATGCCGTCGTCGTCAACGTGCGAAAAAAAATTTGGACGCGACGCCGTCGTCGTCGACGTGCGAAAAAAAATTTGGACGCGATGCCATCGCCGTCGTGCGAAAAAAAATATTTGGACGCGATGCCGTTGTTGTCGCCGTGCTAAAAAAATTTGGACGTGAAGCCGTCGTCGTCGTGCACAAAAAAAATTTGGACACGATGCCGTCGTTGTCGCCGTGCGAAAAAAAATTTGGACGCGACGCCGTCGTTGTCGCCGTGCGAAAAAAAAATTTGGACGCGATGCCGTCGTCGTCAACGTGCGAAAAAAAATTTGGACGCGAAGCCGTCGTCGTCGTCGTGCGAAAAAAAATTTGGACGCGACGCTGTCGTCGTCGACGTGCGGAAAAAAATTTGGACGCGACGCCGTCGTCGCCGTGCGAAAAAAAAATTTGGAGGCGATGCCGTCGTCGTCAACGTGCGAAAAAAAATTTGGACGCGACGCCGTCGTCGTCGTCGTGCGAAAAAAAATATTTGGACGCGATGCCGTTGTTGTCGCCGTGCACAAAAAAAATTTGGACACGATGCCGTCGTTGTCGCCGTGCGAAAAAAAATTTGGACGTGATGCCGTCGTCGTCAACGTGCGAAAAAAAATTTGGACGCGACGCCGTCGTTGTCGTCGTGCGAAAAAAAATTTGGACGCGACGCTGTCGTCGTCGACGTGCAAAAAAAAATTTGGACGCGATGCCATCGCCGTCGTGCGAAAAAAATATTTGGACGCGATACCGTTGTTGTCGCCGTGCGAAAAAAAATTTGGACGCGACGCCGTCGTTGTCGCCGTGCGAAAAAAATTTGGACGCGATTCCGTCGTCGTCGTGCGAAAACAAAAATTTGGACGCGATGCCGTTGTCGTCGACGTGTGGAAAAAATAATTTGGACGCGACTCCGTCGTCGTCGACCTGCGAAAAAAAATTTGGACGCGATGCCGTCGTTGTCGTGCGAAAAAAAATTTGGACGCGACGCCGTCGTCTTCGTGCAAAAAAAATTGGGACGCGATGGCGTCGCTGACGTGCGAAAAAAAAATTTGGACGCGACGCCGTGATCGTCGACGTGCAAAAAAAAATTTTGACGCGATGCCGTCGTCGTCGTGCGAAAAAAATATTTGGACGCGATACCGTTGTTGTCGCCGTGCGAAAAAAAATTTGGATGCGACACCGTCGTCGTCGACGGGCGAAAAAAATTTGGACGCGATTCCGTCGTCGACATGCGAAAAAAAATTTGGACACGAAGCCGTCGTTGTTGTCGTCGTGCGAAAAAAAAATTTGGACGCGACGCCGTCATTGTCGAAGTGCGAAAATAAATCTGGACGCGATGCCGTCGTCGTCGACGTGCAAAAAAAAATTTGGACGCGATGCCGTCGTCGTCGACGTGCAAAAAAAAAATTTGGACGCGATGCCATCGCCGTCGTGCGAAAAAAAATATTTGGACGCGATGCCGTTGTTGTCGCCGTGCTAAAAAAATTTGGACGTGTAGCCGTCGTCGTCGTGCGCAAAAAAAATTTGGACGCGATGCCGTCGTCGTAAACAGGCGAAAAAAAATTTGGACGACACGCCGTCGTCAACGTGCGAAAAAAATTTGGACGCGACGCCGTCGTCGTCGACATGCAAAAAATATTTGGACGCGACGCTGTCGTCGTCGACGTGCAAAAAAAATTTGGACACGATGCCGTCGCTGTCGTGCGAAAAATAAATTTCGACGCGAAGCCATTGTCGTCGTGCGAAAAAAAAATTTGGACGCGATGCCGTCGTCGTCGACGTGCGAAAAAAAGTTTCGACGCGATGCCGTCACCCTCGTGCGAAAAAAAAATTTGGACGCAAAGCCGTCGTCGTGCGAAAAAAAAAATTTGGACGCGACGCCGTCATTGTGCGAAAAAAAATTTGGACGCGACGCTGTCCTCGTCGACGTGCAAAAAAAATTTGGACGCGATGCCGTCGTCGCCTTCCTGCGAAAAAAAATTTCGACGCGAAGCCATTGTCGTCGTGCGAAAAAAAATTTGGACGTGATGCTGTCGTCGTCGTCGTGCGAAAAAAAAATTTGGACGTGATGCTGTCGTCGTCGTCGTGCGAAAAAAATTTGGACACGAAGCCGTCGTCGTCGACGTGCGAAAAAAAAATTTGGACGCGATGCCATCGCCGTCGTGCGAAAAAAAATATTTGGACGCGATGCCGTTGTTGTCGCCGTGCTAAAAAAATTTGGACGTGACGCCGTCGTTGTCGCCGTGCGAAAAAAAAATTTGGAGGCGATGCCGTCGTCGTCAACGTGCGAAAAAAAATTTGGACGCGACGACGTCGTCGTCGTCGTGCGAAAAAAAATTTGGACGCGATGCCGTCGTCGTCGACGTGCGAAAAAAAATTTGGACGCGATGCCATCGCCGTTGTGCGAAAAAAAATATTTGGACGCGATGCCGTTGTTGTCGCCGTGCTAAAAAAATTTGGACGTGAAGCCGTCGTTGTCGCCGTGCGAAAATAAATTTGGACGCGATGCCGTCGTCGTCGACGTGCAAAAAAAAATTTGGATGCGATGCCGTCGTCGTCGCCGTGCGAAAAAAAATTTGGACGCGACGCCGTCGTCGTCGACGTGCGAAAAAAAAATTTGGACGCGATGCCATCGCCGTCGTGCGAAAAAAAATATTTGGACGCGATGCCGTTGTTGTCGCCGTGCTAAAAAAATTTGGACGTGAAGCCGTCGTCGTCGTGCGCAAAAAAAATTTGGACGCGACGCCAACGTCGTGGTGGTGCGGAAAAAAATTTGGACGCGACGCCGTCGTCCTCGAAGTGCGAAAAATATTTGGACGCGACGCTGTCGTCGTCGACGTGCAAAAAAAATTTGGACACGATGCTGTCGCTGTCGTGCGAAAATAAATCTGGACGCAATGCCATCGCCGTCGTGCGAAAAAAATAATTGGACGTGATGCCGTTGTTGTCACCGTGCGAAAAAAAATTTGGACGCGACACCGTCGTCATCGTGCGAAAAAAAAATTTGGACGCGACGCCATCGTTGTTGTGCGAAAAAAAATTTTGACGCGACGCCGTCGTCGTCGACGTGCGAAAAAAAAATTTGGACGCGACGCCGTCGTCGTCGACGTGCGAAAAAAAAATTTGGACGCGATGCCATCGCCGTCGTGCGAAAAAAAATATTTGGACGCGATGCCGTTGTTGTCGCCGTGCGAAAAAAAATTTGGACGCGACGCCGTCGTTGTCGCCGTGCGAAAAAAAAATTTGGACGCGACGCTGTCGTCGTCGACGTGCAAAAAAAAATTTGGACGCGATGCCATCGCCGTCGTGCGAAAAAAATATTTGGACGCGATACCGTTGTTGTCGCCGTGCGAAAAAAAATTTGGACGCGACGCCGTCGTTGTCGCCGTGCGAAAAAAATTTGGACGCGATTCCGTCGTCGTCGTGCGAAAACAAAAATTTGGACGCGATGCCGTTGTCGTCGACGTGTGAAAAAAATAATTTGGACGCGACTCCGTCGTCGTCGACCTGCGAAAAAAAATTTGGACGCGATGCCGTCGTTGTCGTGCGAAAAAAAATTTGGACGCGACGCCGTCGTCTTCGTGCAAAAAAAATTTTGACGCGATGGCGTCGCTGACGTGCGAAAAAAAAATTTGGACGCGACGCCGTAATCGTCGACGTGCAAAAAAAAATTTTGACGCGATGCCGTCGTCGTCGACGTGCGAAAAAAAGTTTCGACGCGATGCCGTCACCCTCGTGCGAAAAAAAAATTTGGACGCAAAGCCGTCGTCGTGCGAAAAAAAAAATTTGGACGCGACGCCGTCGTCGTGCGAAAAAAAATTTGGACGTGATGCTGTCGTCGTCGTCGTGCGAAAAAAAATTTGGACACGAAGCCGTCGTCGTCGACGTGCGAAAAAAAAATTTGGACGCGATGCCATCGCCGTCGTGCGAAAAAAAATATTTGGACGCGATGCCGTTGTTGTCGCCGTGCTAAAAAAATTTGGACGTGAAGCCGTCGTTGTCGCCGTGCGGAAAAAAATTTGGACGCGACGCCGTCGTCGCCGTGCGAAAAAAAAATTTGGAGGCGATGCCGTTGTCGTCAACGTGCGAAAAAAAATTTGGACGCGACGCCGTCGTCGTCGTCGTGCGAAAAAAAATTTGGATGCGACGCCGTCGTCGTCGACGTGCGAAAAAAAATTTGGACGCGATGCCATCGCCGTCGTGCGAAAAAAAATATTTGGACGCGATGCCGTTGTTGTCGCCGTGCTAAAAAAATTTGGACGTGAAGCCGTCGTCGTCGTGCACAAAAAAAATTTGGACACGATGCCGTCGTTGTCGCCGTGCGAAAAAAAATTTGGACGCGACGCCGTCGTTGTCGCCGTGCGAAAAAAAAATTTGGACGCGATGCCGTCGTCGTAAATGGGCGAAAAAAAATTTGGACGACACGACGTCGTCAACGTGCGAAAAAAATTTGGACGCGATGCCATCGCCGTCGTGCGAAAAAAAATATTTGGACGCGATGCCGTTGTTGTCGCCGTGCTAAAAAAATTTGGACTCGACGCCGTCGTTGTCGCCGTGCGAAAATAAATTTGGACGCGACGTCGACGTCATCGTGGTGCAAAAAAAAAATTTGGATGCGACACCGTCGTCGTCGACGGGCGAAAAAAATTTGGACGCGATTCCGTCGTCGTCGTGCGAAAACAAAAATTTGGACGCGATGCCGTTGTCGTCGACGTGCAAAAAAAATTTGGACACGATGCCGTCGCTGTCGTGCGAAAAAAAAATTTCGACGCGAAGCCATTGTCATCGTGCGAAAAAAAAATTTGGACGCGACGCCATCGTTGTTGTGCGAAAAAAAATTTTGACGCGACGCCGTCGTCGTCGTGCGAAGAAAAAACTTGAACGCGATGCCGTCGTCGTGTGCGAAAAAAAATTTGGATGCGACACCGCCGTCGTCGACGGGCGAAAAAAATTTGGACGCGATTCTGTCGTCGTCGTGCGAAAACAAAAATTTGGCTGCGACGCCGTCGTCTTCGTGCGAAAAAAAAATTTGGACGCGACTCCGTCGTCGTAAACGGGCGAAAAAAAATTTGGACGACACGCCGTCGTCGACGTGCGAAAAAAAAATTCGGACGCGACGTCGTCGTCGTCGACGTGCGAAAAAAACTTGGACGCGACGCCGTCGTCGACGACGTGCGGAAAAGCAAATTTGGACGCGATGCTGCCGTCGTCGTGCGAAAAAAATTTGGACGCGACATCGTCGTCTTCGTGCGAAAAAAAAATTCGGACGCGACGCCGTCGTCGTCGTCGTAAAAAAAAATTTGGACGCGATGCCGTCGTCGTAAACGGGCGAAAGAAAATTTGGACGACACGCCGTCGTCGACGTGCGAAAAAAAAATTTGGACGCGATGCCGTCGTCGTCGACCTGCGAAAAAAAAATTTGAACACGATGCCGTCGTCGTCGACGTGCGAAAAAAAATTTGGATGCGACACCGTCGTCGTCGACGGGCGAAAAAAATTTGGACGCGATTCCGTCGTCGACATGCGAAAAAAAATTTGGACGCGATTCCGCCGTCGTCGTGCGAAAAAAAAATTTGGACGTGATGCCGTTGTCCTCGACGTGTGGAAAAAATAATTTGGACGCGATGCCGTCGTCGTCGACCTGCGAAAAAAAATTTGGACGCGATGCCATCGCCGTCGTGCGAAAAAAAATATTTGGACGCGATGCCGTTGTTGTCGCCGTGCTAAAAAAATTTGGACGTGAAGCCGTCGTCGTCGTGCACAAAAAAAATTTGGACACGATGCCGTCGTTGTCGCCGTGCGAAAAAAAATTTGGACGCGACGCCGTCGTTGTCGCCGTGCGAAAAAAAAATTTGGACGCGATGCCGTCGTCGTCAACGTGCGAAAAAAAATTTTGACGCGACGCCGTCGTCGTCGTCGTGCGAAAAAAAATTTGGACGCGATACCGTTGTTGTCGCCGTGCGAAAAAAAATTTGGACTCGACGCCGTCGTTGTCGCCGTGCGAAAATAAATTTGGACGCGACGTCGACGTCGTCGTGGTGCAAAAAAAAAATTTGGATGCGACACCGTCGTCGTCGACGGGCGAAAAAAATTTGGACGCGATTCCGTCGTCGTCGTGCGAAAACAAAAATTTGGACGCGATGCCGTTGTCGTCGACGTGCAAAAAAAATTTGGACACGATGCCGTCGCTGTCGTGCGAAAAAAAAATTTCGACGCGAAGCCATTGTCATCGTGCGAAAAAAAAATTTGGACGCGACGCCATCGTTGTTGTGCGAAAAAAAATTTTGACGCGACGCCGTCGTCGTCGTGCGAAGAAAAAACTTGAACGCGATGCCGTCGTCGTGTGCGAAAAAAAATTTGGATGCGACACCGCCGTCGTCGACGGGCGAAAAAAATTTGGACGCGATTCTGTCGTCGTCGTGCGAAAACAAAAATTTGGCTGCGACGCCGTCGTCTTCGTGCGAAAAAAAAATTTGGACGCGACTCCGTCGTCGTAAACGGGCGAAAAAAAATTTGGATGACACGCCGTCGTCGACGTGCGAAAAAAAAATTCGGACGCGACGTCGTCGTCGTCGACGTGCGAAAAAAACTTGGACGCGACGCCGTCGTCGACGACGTGCGGAAAAAAAAATTTGGACGCGATGCTGCCGTCGTCGTGCGAAAAAAATTTGGACGCGACATCGTCGTCTTCGTGCGAAAAAAAAATTCGGACGCGATGCCGTCGTCGTCGTTGTAAAAAAAAATTTGGACGCGATGCCGTCGTCGTAAACGGGAGAAAAAAAATTTGGACGACACGCCGTCGTCGACGTGCGAAAAAAAAATTTGGACGCGATGCCGTCGTCGTCGACCTGCGAAAAAAAATTTGAACACGATGCCGTCGTCGTCGACCTGCGAAAAAAAATTTGGACGCGACGCCGTCGTCTTTGTGCGAAAAAAATTGGGACGCGATGGCGTCGCTGACGTGCGAAAAAAAAATTTGGACGCGACGCCGTCGTCGTCGACGTGCGAAAAAAATTTGGACGCGATGCTGTCGTTGTCATGTGAAAAAAAAAATTTGGACGCGATGCCGTCGTCGTCATGCGAAAAAAAATTTGGACGTGTTGCCGTCGTCTTCGACGTGCGGAAAAAAAAATTTGGACGCGATGCCATCGCAGTCGTGCGAAAAAAAATTTGGACGCCATGCCGTCTTCATCATGCGAAAAAAAATTTGGACGCGACGCTGTCGTTGTCGTGCGGAAAAAAATTTGGACACCGTGCCGTCGCCGTCGACGTGCGAAAAAAAAATTTGGAGGCGATGCCGTCGCTGTCGTGCGAAAAAAAATTTCAACGCGAAGCCGTTGTCGTCGACGTGTGGAAAAAATAATTTGGACGCGACTCCGTCGTCGTCGACCTGCGAAAAAAAATTTGGACGCGATGCCGTCGTTGTCGTGCGAAAAAAAATTTGGACGCGACGCCGTCGTCTTCGTGCAAAAAAAATTGGGACTCGATGGCGTCGCTGACGTACGAAAAAAAAATTTGGACGCGACGCCGTGATCGTCGACGACGGGCGAAAAAAATTTGGACGCGATTCCGTCGTCGACATGCGAAAAAAAATTTGGACACGAAGCCGTCGTTGTTGTCGTGCGAAAAAAAAATTTGGACGCGATGCCGTCGTCGTCGACGTGCAAAAAAAAAATTTGGACGCGATGCCATCGCCGTCGTGCGAAAAAAAATATTTGGACGCGATGCCGTTGTTGTCGCCGTGCTAAAAAAATTTGGACGTGTAGCCGTCGTCGTCGTGCACAAAAAAAAATTGGACGCGATGCCGTCGTTGTCGCCGTGCGAAAAAAAATTTGGACGCGACGCCGTCGTTGTCGCCGTGCGAAAAAAAAATTTGGACGCGATGCCGTCGTCGTCGTGCGAAAAAAAAATTCGGACGCGACGCCGTCGTCGTCGTCGTAAAAAAAAATTTGGACGCGATGCCGTCGTCGTAAACGGGCGAAAAAAAATTTGGACGACACGCCGTCGTCAACGTGCGAAAAAAATTTGGACGCGACGCCGTCGTCGTCGACGTGCAAAAAATATTTGGACGCGACGCTGTCGTCGTCGACGTGCAAAAAAAATTTGGACAAGATGCCGTCGCTGTCGTGCGAAAAAAAAATTTCGACGCGAAGCCATTGTCGTCGTGCGAAAAAAAATTTGGACGCGATGCCGTCGTCGTCGTCGTGCGAAAAAAAAATTTGGACGTGATGCTGTCGTCGTCGTCGTGCGAAAAAAATTTGGACGCGACGCCGTCGTCGTGCGAAAAAAAATTTGGACACGAAGCCGTCGTCGTCGACGTGCGAAAAAAAAATTTGGACGCGATGCCATCGCCGTCGTGCAAAAAAAAATATTTGGACGCGATGCCGTTGTTGTCGCCGTGCAAAAAAATTTGGACATGAAGCCGTCGTTGTCGCCGTGCGGAAAAAAATTTGGACGCGACGCCGTCGTCGTCGACGTGCGAAAAAAAAATTTGGAGGTGATGCCGTCGTCGTCAAAGTGCGAAAAAAATTTGGACGCGACGCCGTCGTCGTCGTCGTGCGAAAAAAAATTTGGACGCGACGCCGTCGTCGTCGACGTGCGAAAAAAAGTTTCGACGCGATGCCGTCACCCTCGTGCGAAAAAAAATTTGGACGCAATGCCATCGCCGTCGTGCGAAAAAAAATATTTGGACGCGATGCCGTCGTTGTCGCCGTGCGAAAAAAAATTTGGACGCGATGCCGTCGTCGTCATGCGAAAAAAAATTTGGACGCGATGCCATCGCCGTCGTGCGAAAAAAAATTTGGACGCGACGCAGTCGTTGTCGTGCGGAAAAAAATTTGGACACCGTGCCGTCGCCGTCGACATCGTGCGAAAAAAAATTTGGAGGCGATGCCGTCGTCGCCTTCCGGTGAAAAAAAAATTTGGATGCGAAGTCGTCTTTGTCGACGTGCGAAAAAAAATTTGGACGTGACGCCGTCGTCGTCGACGTGCAAAAAATATTTGGACGCGACGCTGTCGTCGTCGACGTGCAAAAAAAATTTGGACACGATGCCGTCGCTGTCGTGCGAAAAAAAAATTTCGACGCGAAGCCATTGTCGTCGTGCGAAAAAAAAATTTGGTCGCGATGCCGTCGTCGTCGACGTGCGAAAAAAAGTTTCGATTCGATGCCGTCACCCTCGTGCGAAAAAAAAATTTGGACGCAAAGCCGTCGTCGTGCGAAAAAAAAAATTTGGACGCGACGCCGTCGTCGTGCGAAAAAAAATTTGGACACGAAGCCGTCGTCGTCGTCGTGCGAAAAAAAAATTTGGACGCGACGCCGTCGTTGTCGAAGTGCAAAAATAAATCTGGACGCGATGCCGTCGTCGTCGACGTGCAAAAAAAAATTTGGATGCGATGCCGTTGTCGTCGTCGTGCGAAAAACAATTTGGACGCGACGCCGTCGTCGTCGACGTGCGAAAAAAAAATTTGGACGCGATGCCATCGCCGTCGTGCGAAAAAAAATATTTGGACGCGATGCCGTTGTTGTCGCCGTGCTAAAAAAATTTGGACGCGACGCCAACGTCGTGGTGGTGCGGAAAAAAATTTGGACGCGACGCCGTCGTCCTCGAAGTGCGAAAAATATTTGTACGCGACGCTGTCGTCGTCGACGTGCAAAAAAAATTTGGACACGATGCCGTCGCTGTCGTGCGAAAAAAAAATTTCGACGCGAAGCCATTGTCGTCGTGCGAAAAAAAAATTTGGACGCGATGCCGTCGTCGTCGACGTGCGAAAAAAAATTTTGACGCGACACCGTCGTCGTCGTGCGAAAAAAAAATTTGGACGCGACGCCATCGTTGTTGTGCGAAAAAAAATTTTGACGCGACGCCGTCGTCGTCGTGCGAAGAAAAAATTTTGACGCGATGCCGTCGTCATCGTGCGAAAAAAAATTTGGATGCGACACCGTCGTCGTCGACGGGCAAAAAAAATTTGGACACGATTCCGTCGTCGACATGCAAAAAAAAATTTGGACGCGACTCCGCCGTCGTCGTGCGAAAAAATAATTTGGACACGATGCCGTCGTCGTCGACCTGCGAAAAAAAATTTGGAAGCGATGCTGTCGTTGTCGTGCGAAAAAAAATTTGGACGTGACGCCGTCGTCTTCGTGCGAAAAAAATTGGGACGCGATGGCGTCGCTGACGTGCGAAAAAAAAATTTGGACGCGACGCCGTCGTCGTCGACGTGCGAAAAAAATTTGGACGCGATGCTGTCGTTGTCATGTGAAAAAAAAAATTTGGACGCGATGCCGTCGTCGTCATGCGAAAAAAAATTTGGACGCGTTGCCGTCGTCTTCGACGTGCGGAAAAAAAAATTTGGACGCGATGCCATCGCCGTCGTGCGAAAAAAAATTTGGACGCCATGCCGTCTTCGTCATGCGAAAAAAAATTTGGACGCGACGCTGTCGTTGTCGTGCGGAAAAAAATTTGGACACCGTGCCGTCGCCGTCGACGTGCGAAAAAAAAATTTGGAGGCGATGCCGTCGCTGTCGTGCGAAAAAAAATTTCAACGCGAAGCCGTTGTCGTCGACGTGTGGAAAAAATAATTTGGACGCGACTCCGTCGTCGTCGACCTGCGAAAAAAAATTTGGACGCGATGCCGTCGTTGTCGTGCGAAAAAAAATTTAGACACGACGCCGTCGTCTTCGTGCAAAAAAAATTGGGACTCGATGGCGTCGCTGACGTACGAAAAAAAAATTTGGACGCGACGCCGTGATCGTCGACGTGCAAAAAAAAATTTTGACGCGATGCCGTCGTCGTCGTGCGAAAAAAATATTTGGACGCGATACCGTTGTTGTCGCCGTGCGAAAAAAAATTTGGATGCGACACCGTCGTCGTTGACGGGCGAAAAAAATTTGGACGCGATTCCGTCGTCGACATGCGAAAAAAAATTTGGACACGAAGCCGTCGTTGTTGTCGTGCGAAAAAAAAATTTGGACGCGATGCCGTTGTTGTCGCCGTGCTAAAAAAATTTGGACGTGTAGCCGTCGTCGTCGTGCACAAAAAAAAATTGGACGCGATGCCGTCGTTGTCGCCGTGCGAAAAAAAATTTGGACGCGACGCCGTCGTTGTCGCCGTGCGAAAAAAAAATTTGGACGCGATGCCGTCGTCGTCGTGCGAAAAAAAAATTCGGACGCGACGCCGTCGTCGTCATCGTAAAAAAAAATTTGGACGCGATGCCGTCGTCGTAAACGGGCGAAAAAAAATTTGGACGACACGCCGTCGTCAACGTGCGAAAAAAATTTGGACGCGACGCCGTCGTCGTCGACGTGCAAAAAATATTTGGACGCGACGCTGTCGTCGTCGACGTGCAAAAAAAATTTGGACAAGATGCCGTCGCTGTCGTGCGAAAAAAAAATTTCGACGCGAAGCCATTGTCGTCGTGCGAAAAAAAAATTTGGACGCGATGCCGTCGTCGTCGACGTGCGAAAAAAAGTTTCGACGCGATGCCGTCACCCTCGTGCGAAAAAAAATTTGGACGCAAAGCCGTCGTCGTGCGAAAAAAAAAATTTGGACGCGATGCCGTCGTCGCCTTCCTGCGAAAAAAAATTTCGACGCGAAGCCATTGTCGTCGTGCGAAAAAAAATTTGGACGTGATGCTGTCGTCGTCGTCGTGCGAAAAAAAAATTTGGACGTGATGCTGTCGTCGTCGTCGTGCGAAAAAAATTTGGACGCGACGCCGTCGTCGTGCGAAAAAAAATTTGGACACGAAGCCGTCGTCGTCGACGTGCGAAAAAAAAATTTGGACGCGATGCCATCGCCGTCGTGCAAAAAAAAATATTTGGACGCGATGCCGTTGTTGTCGCCGTGCAAAAAAATTTGGACGTGAAGCCGTCGTTGTCGCCGTGCGGAAAAAAATTTGGACGCGACGCCGTCGTCGTCGACGTGCGAAAAAAAAATTTGGAGGTGATGCCGTCGTCGTCAAAGTGCGAAAAAAATTTGGACGCGACGCCGTCGTCGTCGTCGTGCGAAAAAAAATTTGGACGCGACGCCGTCGTCGTCGACGTGCGAAAAAAAGTTTCGACGCGATGCCGTCACCCTCGTGCGAAAAAAAAATTTGGACGCAATGCCATCGCCGTCGTGCGAAAAAAAATATTTGGACGCGATGCCGTCGTTGTCGCCGTGCGAAAAAAAATTTGGACGCGATGCCGTCGTCGTCATGCGAAAAAAAATTTGGACGCGTTGCCGTCGTCTTCGACGTGCGGAAAAAAAAATTTGGACGCTATGCCATCGCCGTCGTGCGAAAAAAAATTTGGACGCCATGCCGTCTTCGTCGTGCGAAAAAAAATTTGGACGCGACGCAGTCGTTGTCGTGCGGAAAAAAATTTGGACACCGTGCCGTCGCCGTCGACGTGCGAAAAAAAAAATTTGGAGGCGATGCCGTCGTCGCCTTCCGGTGAAAAAAAAATTTGGATGCGAAGTCGTCTTTGTCGACGTGCGAAAAAAAATTTGGACGTGACGCCGTCGTCGTCAACGTGCAAAAAATATTTGGACGCGACGCTGTCGTCGTCGACGTGCAAAAAAAATTTGGACACGATGCCGTCGCTGTCGTGCGAAAAAAAATTTCGACGCGAAGCCATTGTCGTCGTGCGAAAAAAAAATTTGGTCGCGATGCCGTCGTCGTCGACGTGCGAAAAAAAGTTTCGATTCGATGCCGTCACCCTCGTGCGAAAAAAAAATTTGGACGCAAAGCCGTCGTCGTGCGAAAAAAAAAATTTGGATGCGACGCCGTCGTCGTGCGAAAAAAAATTTGGACACGAAGCCGTCGTCGTCGTCGTGCGAAAAAAAAATTTGGACGCGACGCCGTCGTTGTCGAAGTGCGAAAATAAATCTGGACGCGATGCCGTCGTCGTCGACGTGCAAAAAAAAATTTGGATGCGATGCCGTTGTCGTCGTCGTGCGAAAAACAATTTGGACGCGACGCCGTCGTCGTCGACGTGCGAAAAAAAAATTTGGACGTGATGCCATCGCCGTCGTGCGAAAAAAAATATTTGGACGCGATGCCGTTGTTGTCGCCGTGCTAAAAAAATTTGGACGCGACGCCAACGTCGTGGTGGTGCGGAAAAAAATTTGGACGCGACGCCGTCGTCCTCGAAGTGCGAAAAATATTTGTACGCGACGCTGTCGTCGTCGACGTGCAAAAAAAATTTGGACATGATGCCGTCGCTGTCGTGCGAAAAAAAAATTTCGACGCGAAGCCATTGTCGTCGTGCGAAAAAAAAATTTGGACGCGATGCCGTCGTCGTCGACGTGCGAAAAAAAATTTTGACGCGACACCGTCGTCGTCGTGCGAAAAAAAATTTGGACGCGACGCCATCGTTGTTGTGCGAAAAAAAATTTTGACGCGACGCCGTCGTCGTCGTGCGAAGAAAAAATTTTGACGCGATGCCGTCGTCATCGTGCGAAAAAAAATTTGGATGCGACACCGTCGTCGTCGACGGGCAAAAAAAATTTGGACACGATTCCGTCGTCGACATGCAAAAAAAAATTTGGACGCGACTCCGCCGTCGTCGTGCGAAAAAATAATTTGGACGCGATGCCGTCGTCGTCGACCTGCGAAAAAAAATTTGGAAGCGATGCTGTCGTTGTCGTGCGAAAAAAAATTTGGACGCGACGCCGTCGTCTTCGTGCGAAAAAAATTGGGACGCGATGGCGTCGCTGACGTGCGAAAAAAAAATTTGGACGCGACGCCGTCGTCGTCATGCGAAAAAAAATTTGGACGTGACGCCGTCGTCTTCGACGTGCGGAAAAAAAAATTTGGACGCGATGCCATCGCCGTCGTGCGAAAAAAAATTTGGACGCCATGCCGTCTTCGTCATGCGAAAAAAAATTTGGACGCGACGCTGTCGTTGTCGTGCGGAAAAAAATTTGGACACCGTGCCGTCGCCGTCGACGTGCGAAAAAAAAATTTGGAGGCGATGCCGTCGCTGTCGTGCGAAAAAAAATTTCAACGCGAAGCCGTTGTCGTCGACGTGTGGAAAAAATAATTTGGACGCGACTCCGTCGTCGTCGACCTGCGAAAAAAAATTTGGACGCGATGCCGTCGTTGTCGTGCGAAAAAAAATTTGGACGCGACGCCGTCGTCTTCGTGCAAAAAAAATTGGGACTCGATGGCGTCGCTGACGTACGAAAAAAAAATTTGGACGCGACGCCGTGATCGTCGACGTGCAAAAAAAAATTTTGACGCGATGCCGTCGTCGTCGTGCGAAAAAAATATTTGGACGCGATACCGTTGTTGTCGCCGTGCGAAAAAAAATTTGGATGCGACACCGTCGTCGTCGACGGGCGAAAAAAATTTGGACGCAATTCCGTCGTCGACATGCGAAAAAAAATTTGGACACGAAGCCGTCGTTGTCGTGCGAAAAAAAAATTTGGACGCGATGCCGTCGTCGTCGACGTGCAAAAAAAAAATTTGGACGCGATGCCATCGCCGTCGTGCGAAAAAAAATATTTGGACGCGATGCCGTTGTTGTCGCCGTGCTAAAAAAATTTGGACGTGTAGCCGTCGTCGTCGTGCACAAAAAAAAATTGGACGCGATGCCGTCGTTGTCGCCGTGCGAAAAAAAATTTGGACGCGACGCCGTCGTTGTCGCCGTGCGAAAAAAAAATTTGGACGCGATGCCGTCGTCGTCGTGCGAAAAAAAAATTCGGACGCGACGCCGTCGTCGTCGTCGTAAAAAAAAATTTGGACGCGACGCCGTCGTCGTAAACGGGCGAAAAAAAATTTGGACGACACGCCGTCGTCAACGTGCGAAAAAAATTTGGACGCGACGCCGTCGTCGTCGACGTGCAAAAAATATTTGGACGCGACGCTGTCGTCGTCGACGTGCAAAAAAAATTTGGACAAGATGCCGTCGCTGTCGTGCGAAAAAAAAATTTCGACGCGAAGCCATTGTCGTCGTGCGAAAAAAAAATTTGGACGCGATGCCGTCGTCGTCGACGTGCGAAAAAAAGTTTCGACGCGATGCCGTCACCCTCGTGCGAAAAAAAATTTGGACGCAAAGCCGTCGTCGTGCGAAAAAAAAAATTTGGACGCGACGCCATCGTCGTGCGAAAAAAAATTTGGACGCGACGCTGTCGTCGTCGACGTGCAAAAAAAATTTGGACGCGATGCCGTCGTCGCCTTCCTGCGAAAAAAAATTTCGACGCGAAGCCATTGTCGTCGTGCGAAAAAAAATTTGGACGTGATGCTGTCGTCGTCGTCGTGCGAAAAAAAAATTTGGACGTGATGCTGTCGTCGTCGTCGTGCGAAAAAAATTTGGACGCGACGCCGTCGTCGTGCGAAAAAAAATTTGGACACGAAGCCGTCGTCGTCGACGTGCGAAAAAAAAATTTGGACGCGATGCCATCGCCGTCGTGCAAAAAAAAATATTTGGACGCGATGCCGTTGTTGTCGCCGTGCAAAAAAATTTGGACGTGAAGCCGTCGTTGTCGCCGTGCGGAAAAAAATTTGGACGCGACGCCGTCGTCGTCGACGTGCGAAAAAAAAATTTGGAGGCGATGCCGTCGTCGTCAACGTGCGAAAAAAATTTGGACGCGACGCCGTCGTCGTCGTCGTGCGAAAAAAAATTTGGACGCGACGCCGTCGTCGTCGACGTGCGAAAAAAAAATTTGGACGCGATGCCATCGCCGTCGTGCGAAAAAAAATATTTGGACGCGATGCCGTTGTTGTCGCCGTGCTAAAAAAATTTGGACGTGAAGCCGTCGTCGTCGTGCACAAAAAAAATTTGGACGCGATGCCGTCGTTGTCGCCGTGCGAAAAAAAATTTGGACGCGACGCCATCGTTGTCGCCGTGCGAAAAAAAAATTTGGACGCGATGCCGTCGTCGTCAACGTGCGAAAAAAAATTTGGACGCGACGCCGTCGTCGTCGTCGTGCGAAAAAAAATTTGGACGCGACGCTGTCGTCGTCGACGTGCAAAAAAAAATTTGGACGCGATGCCATGGCAGTCGTGCGAAAAAAATATTTGGACACGATACCGTTGTTGTCGACGTGTGGAAAAAATAATTTGGACGCGACTCCGTCGTTGTCGACCTGCGAAAAAAAATTTGGACGCGATGCCGTCGTTGTCGTGCGAAAAAAAATCTGGACGCGATGCCGTCGTCGTCGACGTGCAAAAAAAAATTTGGATGCGATGCCGTCGTCGTCGACGTGCAAAAAAAAAATTTGGACGCGATGCCATCGCCGTCGTGCGAAAAAAAATATTTGGACGCGATGCCGTTGTTGTCGCCGTGCTAAAAAAATTTGGACGTGTAGCCGTCGTCGTCGTGCGCAAAAAAAATTTGGACGCGATGCCGTCGTTGTCGCCGTGCGAAAAAAAATTCGGACGCGACGCCGTCGTCGTCGACGGGCGAAAAAAATTTGGACGCGATGCCGTCGTCGTAAACGGGCGAAAAAAAATTTGGACGACACGCCGTCGTCAACGTGTGAAAAAAACTTTTGACGCGATGCCGTCGTCGTCGTACGAAGAAAAAATTTTGACGCGATGCCGTCGTCATCGTGCGAAAAAAAATTTGGATGCGACACCATCGTCGTCGACGGGCGAAAAAAATTTGGACGCGATGCCGTCGTCGTCGACGTGCGAAAAAAAATTTGGACGCAATTCCGTCGTAGACCTGCGAAAAAAAAATTTGGACGCGATGCTGTCGTCGTCGTGCAAACAAAAATTTGGACGCGATGCCGTCGTCGTCGACGGGCGAAAAAAATTTGGACGCAATTCCGTCGTAGACCTGCGAAAAAAAAATTTGGACGCGATGCTGTCGTTGTCGTGCGAAAAAAAATTTGGACGCGACGCCGTCGTCTTCGTGCAAAAAAAATTGGGACGCGATGGCGTCGCTGACGTGCGAAAAAAAAATTTGGACGCGACGCCGTCGTCGTCGACGTGCGAAAAAAAAATTTGGACGCGATGCCGTCGTCGTCATGCGAAAAAAAATTTGGACGCGTTGCCGTCATCTTCGACGTGCGGAAAAAAAAATTTGGACGCGATGCCTTCTTCGTCGTGCGAAAAAAAATTTGGACGCGACGCAGTCGTTGTCGTGCGGAAAAAAATTTGGACACCGTGCCGTCGACGTCGACGTGCGAAAAAAAAAATTTGGAGGCGATGCCGTCGTCGCCTTCCTGTGAAAAAAAAATTTGGATGCGAAGTCGTCTTTGTCGACGTGCGAAAAAAAATTTGGACGCGACGCCGTCGTCGTCGACGTGCAAAAAATATTTGGACGCGACGCTGTCGTCGTCGACGTGCAAAAAAAATTTGGAGGCGATGCCGTCGTCGCCTTCCTGTGAAAAAAAAATTTGGATGCGAAGTCGTCTTTGTCGACATGCGAAAAAAAAATTTTGACGCGAAGCCATTGTCGACGTGCGAAAAAAAATTTGGACGCGATGCCGTCGTCATCGACGTGCGGAAAAAAGTTTCGACGCGATGCCGTCACCCTCGTGCGAAAAAAAAATTTGGACGCAAAGCCGTCGTCGTGCGAAAAAAAAAATTTGGACGCGACGCCGTCGTCGTGCGAAAAAAAATTTGGACAAGAAGCCGTCGTCGTCGTCGTGCGAAAAAAAAATTTGGACGCGACGCCGTCGTTGTCGCCGTGCGAAAATAAATTTGGACGCGACGTCGACGTCGTCGTGGTGTGAAAAAAAAATTTGGACGCGATGCCGTCGTCGTCGACGTGCGAAAAAAAAATTTGAACGCGACGCTGTCGTCATCGACGTGCAAAAAAAATTTGGACGCGATGCCGTCGCTGTCGTGCGAAAAAAAAATTTCGACGCGAAGCCATTGTCGTCGTGCGAAAAAAAAATTTGGACGCGATGCCGTCATCGTCGACGTGCGAAAAAAAATTTTGACGCGACACCGTCGTCGTCGTGCGAAAAAAAAATTTGGACGCGACGCCATCGTTGTTGTGCGAAAAAAAATTTTGACGCGACGCCGTCGTCGTCGTGCGAAGAAAAAACTTGAACGCGATGCCGTCGTCGTGTGCGAAAAAAAATTTGGATGCGACACCGTCGTCGTCGACGGGCGAAAAAAATTTGGACGCGATTCTGTCGTCGTCGTGCGAAAAAAAAATTTGGCTGCGACGCCGTCGTCTTCGTGCGAAAAAAAAATTTGGACGCGACTCCGTCGTCGTAAACGGGCGAAAAAATATTTGGACGACACGCCGTCGTCGACGTGCGAAAAAAAAATTCGGACGCGACGTCGTCGTCGTCGACGTGCGAAAAAAACTTGGACGCGACGCCGTCGTCGTCGACGTGCGGAAAAAAAAATTTGGACGCGATGCTGCCGTCGTCGTGCGAAAAAAATTTGGACGCGACATCGTCGTCTTCGTGCGAAAAAAAAATTCGGACGCGACGCCGTCGTCGTCGTCGTAAAAAAAAATTTGGACGCGATGCCGTCGTTGTAAACGGGCGAAAAAAAATTTGGACGACACGCCGTCGTCGACGTGCGAAAAAAAATTTGTACGCGATGCTGTCGTTGTCGTGCAAACAAAAATTTGGACGCGATGCCGTCGTCTTCGACGAGCGGAAAAAAAAATTTGAACGCAATGCCGTCGTCGTCGACGTGCGAAAAAAATTTGGACGCGACGCCGTCGTTGTTGTGTGAAAAAATATTTTGACGCGATGCCGTCGTCGTCGTACGAAGAAAAAATTTTGACGCGATGCCGTCGTCATCGTGCGAAAAAAAAATTTGGATGCGACACCGTCGTCGTCGACGGGCGAAAAAAATTTGGACGCAATTCCGTCGTCGACATGCGAAAAAAAATTTGGACGCGATTCCGCCGTCGTCGTGCGAAAAAAAAATTTGGACGCGATGCCGTTGTCCTCGACGTGTGGAAAAAATAATTTGGACGCGATGCCGTCGTCGTCAACCTACGAAAAAAAATTTGGAAGCGATGCTGTCGTTGTCGTGCGAAAAAAAATTTGGACGCGATGCTGTCGTCGTCATGCAAACAAAAATTTGGACGCGACGCCGTCGTCTTCGTGCGAAAAAAATTTGGACGCGATGCCATCGCCGTCGTGCGAAAAAAAATATTTGGACACGATGCCGTTGTTGTCGCCGTGCTAAAAAAATTTGGACGTGAAGCCGTCGTCGTCGTGCGCAAAAAAAATTTGGACGCGATGCCGTCGTTGTCGCCGTGCGAAAAAAAATTTGGACGCGACGCCGTCGTTGTCGCCATGCGAAAAAAAAATTTGGACGCGACGCCAACATCGTCGTGGTGCGGAAAAAAATTTGGACGCGACGCCGTCGTCCTCGAAGTGCGAAAAATATTTGGACGCGACGCTGTCGTCGTCGACGTGCAAAAAATATTTGGACGCGACGCTGTCGTCGTCGACGTGCAAAAAAAATTTGGACACGATGCCGTCGCTGTCGTGCGAAAAAAAAATTTCGACGCGATGCCGTCACCCTCGTGCGAAAAAAAAATTTGGACGCGACGCCGTCGTCGTCGACGTGCAAAAAAAAATTTGGACGTGATGCCATCGCCGTCGTGCGAAAAAAATATTTGGACGCGATACCGTTGTTGTCGCCGTGCGAAAAAAAATTTGGACGCGACGCCGTCGTTGTCGCCGTGCGAAAAAAAATATTTGGACGCGATGCCGTTGTTGTCGCCGTGCTAAAAAAATTTGGACGCGATGCCGTCGTTGTCGCCGTGCGAAAAAAAATTTGGACGCGACGCCGTCGTTGTCGCCATGCGAAAAAAAAATTTGGACACGACGCCAACGTCGTCGTGGTGCGGAAAAAAATTTGGACGCGACGCCGTCGTCCTCGAAGTGCGAAAAATATTTGGACGCGACGCTGTCGTCGTCGACGTGCAAAAAATATTTGGACGCGATGCTGTCGTCGTCGACCTGCAAAAAAAATTTGGACACGATGCCGTCGCTGTCGTGCGAAAAAAAAATTTCGACGCGAAGCCATTGTCGTCGTGCGAAAAAAAAATTTGGACGCGATGCCGTCGTCGTCGACGTGCGAAAAAAAGTTTCGACGCGATGCCGTCACCCTCGTGCGAAAAAAAAATTTGGATGCGACGCCGTCGTTGTCGAAGTGCGAAAATAAATCTGGACGCGATGCCGTCGTCGTCGACGTGCAAAAAAAAATTTGGATGCGATGCCGTCGTAGTCGTCGTGCGAAAAAAAATTTGGACGCGACACCGTCGTCGTCGACGTGCAAAAAAAAATTTGGACGCGATGCCATGGCAGTCGTGCGAAAAAAATATTTGGACACGATACCGTTGTTGTCGACGTGTGGAAAAAATAATTTGGACGCGACTCCGTCGTTGTCGACCTGCGAAAAAAAATTTGGACGCGATGCCGTCGTTGTCGTGCGAAAAAAAATTTGGACGCGACGCCGTCGTCGTTGTCGTGCGAAAAAAAAATTTGGACGCGACGCCGTCATTGTCGAAGTGCGAAAATAAATCTGGACGCGATGCCATCGTCGTCGACGTGCAAAAAAAAATTTGGATGCGATGCCGTCGTCGTCGACGTGCAAAAAAAAAATTTGGACGCGATGCCATCGCCGTCGTGCGAAAAAAAATATTTGGACGCGATGCCGTTGTTGTCGCCGTGCTAAAAAAATTTGGACGTGTAGCCGTCGTCGTCGTGCGCAAAAAAAATTTGGACGCGATGCCGTCGTTGTCGCCGTGCGAAAAAAAATTCGGACGCGACGCCGTCGTCGTCGACGGGCGAAAAAAATTTGGACGCGATGCCGTCGTCGTAAACGGGCGAAAAAAAATTTGGACGACACGCCGTCGTCAACGTGTGAAAAAAACTTTTGACGCGATGCCGTCGTCGTCGTACGAAGAAAAAATTTTGACGCGATGCCGTCGTCATCGTGCGAAAAAAAATTTGGATGCGACACCATCGTCGTCGACGGGCGAAAAAAATTTGGACGCGATGCCGTCGTCGTCGACGTGCGAAAAAAAATTTGGACGCGATTCCGCCGTCGTCGTGCGAAAAAAAAATTTGGACGCGATGCCGTTGTCGTTGACGTGTGGAAAAAATAATTTGGACGCGATGCCGTCGTCGTCGTCGTAAAAAAAAATTTGGACGCGATGCCGTCGTCGTAAACGGGCGAAAAAAAATTTGGACGACACGCCGTCGTCGACGTGCGAAAAAAATTTGGACGCGATGCCGTCGTCGTCGTGCGAAAAAAAAATTTGTACGCGATGCTGTCGTCGTCGTGCAAACAAAAATTTGGACGCGATGCCGTCGTCGTCGACGGGCGAAAAAAATTTGGACGCAATTCCGTCGTAGACCTGCGAAAAAAAAATTTGGACGCGATGCTGTCGTTGTCGTGCGAAAAAAAATTTGGACGCGACGCCGTCGTCTTCGTGCAAAAAAAATTGGGACGCGATGGCGTCGCTGACGTGCGAAAAAAAAATTTGGACGCGACGCCGTCGTCGTCGACGTGCGAAAAAAAAATTTGGACGCGATGCCGTCGTCGTCATGCGAAAAAAAATTTGGACGCGTTGCCGTCATCTTCGACGTGCGGAAAAAAAAATTTGGACGCGATGCCTTCTTCGTCGTGCGAAAAAAAATTTGGACGCGACGCAGTCGTTGTCGTGCGGAAAAAAATTTGGACACCGTGCCGTCGACGTCGACGTGCGAAAAAAAAAATTTGGAGGCGATGCCGTCGTCGCCTTCCTGTGAAAAAAAAATTTGGATGCGAAGTCGTCTTTGTCGACGTGCGAAAAAAAATTTGGACGCGACGCCGTCGTCGTCGACGTGCAAAAAATATTTGGACGCGACGCTGTCGTCGTCGACGTGCAAAAAAAATTTGGAGGCGATGCCGTCGTCGCCTTCCTGTGAAAAAAAAATTTGGATGCGAAGTCGTCTTTGTCGACATGCGAAAAAAAAATTTTGACGCGAAGCCATTGTCGACGTGCGAAAAAAAATTTGGACGCGATGCCGTCGTCATCGACGTGCGGAAAAAAGTTTCGACGCGATGCCGTCACCCTCGTGCGAAAAAAAAATTTGGACGCAAAGCCGTCGTCGTGCGAAAAAAAAAATTTGGACGCGACGCCGTCGTCGTGCGAAAAAAAATTTGGACAAGAAGCCGTCGTCGTCGTCGTGCGAAAAAAAAATTTGGACGCGACGCCGTCGTTGTCGCCGTGCGAAAATAAATTTGGACGCGACGTCGACGTCGTCGTGGTGTGAAAAAAAAATTTGGACGCGATGCCGTCGTCGTCGACGTGCGAAAAAAAAATTTGAACGCGACGCTGTCGTCATCGACGTGCAAAAAAAATTTGGACGCGATGCCGTCGCTGTCGTGCGAAAAAAAAATTTCGACGCGAAGCCATTGTCGTCGTGCGAAAAAAAAATTTGGACGCGATGCCGTCATCGTCGACGTGCGAAAAAAAATTTTGACGCGACACCGTCGTCGTCGTGCGAAAAAAAAATTTGGACGCGACGCCATCGTTGTTGTGCGAAAAAAAATTTTGACGCGACGCCGTCGTCGTCGTGCGAAGAAAAAACTTGAACGCGATGCCGTCGTCGTGTGCGAAAAAAAATTTGGATGCGACACCGTCGTCGTCGACGGGCGAAAAAAATTTGGACGCGATTCTGTCGTCGTCGTGCGAAAAAAAAATTTGGCTGCGACGCCGTCGTCTTCGTGCGAAAAAAAAATTTGGACGCGACTCCGTCGTCGTAAACGGGCGAAAAAATATTTGGACGACACGCCGTCGTCGACGTGCGAAAAAAAAATTCGGACGCGACGTCGTCGTCGTCGACGTGCGAAAAAAACTTGGACGCGACGCCGTCGTCGTCGACGTGCGGAAAAAAAAATTTGGACGCGATGCTGCCGTCGTCGTGCGAAAAAAATTTGGACGCGACATCGTCGTCTTCGTGCGAAAAAAAAATTCGGACGCGACGCCGTCGTCGTCGTCGTAAAAAAAAATTTGGACGCGATGCCGTCGTTGTAAACGGGCGAAAAAAAATTTGGACGACACGCCGTCGTCGACGTGCGAAAAAAAATTTGTACGCGATGCTGTCGTTGTCGTGCAAACAAAAATTTGGACGCGATGCCGTCGTCTTCGACGAGCGGAAAAAAAAATTTGAACGCAATGCCGTCGTCGTCGACGTGCGAAAAAAATTTGGACGCGACGCCGTCGTTGTTGTGTGAAAAAATATTTTGACGCGATGCCGTCGTCGTCGTACGAAGAAAAAATTTTGACGCGATGCCGTCGTCATCGTGCGAAAAAAAAATTTGGATGCGACACCGTCGTCGTCGACGGGCGAAAAAAATTTGGACGCAATTCCGTCGTCGACATGCGAAAAAAAATTTGGACGCGATTCCGCCGTCGTCGTGCGAAAAAAAAATTTGGACGCGATGCCGTTGTCCTCGACGTGTGGAAAAAATAATTTGGACGCGATGCCGTCGTCGTCAACCTACGAAAAAAAATTTGGAAGCGATGCTGTCGTTGTCGTGCGAAAAAAAATTTGGACGCGATGCTGTCGTCGTCATGCAAACAAAAATTTGGACGCGACGCCGTCGTCTTCGTGCGAAAAAAATTTGGACGCGATGCCATCGCCGTCGTGCGAAAAAAAATATTTGGACACGATGCCGTTGTTGTCGCCGTGCTAAAAAAATTTGGACGTGAAGCCGTCGTCGTCGTGCGCAAAAAAAATTTGGACGCGATGCCGTCGTTGTCGCCGTGCGAAAAAAAATTTGGACGCGACGCCGTCGTTGTCGCCATGCGAAAAAAAAATTTGGACGCGACGCCAACATCGTCGTGGTGCGGAAAAAAATTTGGACGCGACGCCGTCGTCCTCGAAGTGCGAAAAATATTTGGACGCGACGCTGTCGTCGTCGACGTGCAAAAAATATTTGGACGCGACGCTGTCGTCGTCGACGTGCAAAAAAAATTTGGACACGATGCCGTCGCTGTCGTGCGAAAAAAAAATTTCGACGCGATGCCGTCACCCTCGTGCGAAAAAAAAATTTGGACGCGACGCCGTCGTCGTCGACGTGCAAAAAAAAATTTGGACGTGATGCCATCGCCGTCGTGCGAAAAAAATATTTGGACGCGATACCGTTGTTGTCGCCGTGCGAAAAAAAATTTGGACGCGATGCCGTTGTTGTCGCCGTGCGAAAAAAAATATTTGGACGCGATGCCGTTGTTGTCGCCGTGCTAAAAAAATTTGGACGTGAAGCCGTCGTCGTCGTGCGCAAAAAAAATTTGGACGCGATGCCGTCGTCGTCGCCGTGCGAAAAAAAATTTGGACGCGACGCCGTCGTTGTCGCCATGCGAAAAAAAAATTTGGACACGACGCCAACGTCGTCGTGGTGCGGAAAAAAATTTGGACGCGACGCCGTCGTCCTCGAAGTGCGAAAAATATTTGGACGCGACGCTGTCGTCGTCGACGTGCAAAAAATATTTGGACGCGATGCTGTCGTCGTCGACCTGCAAAAAAAATTTGGACACGATGCCGTCGCTGTCGTGCGAAAAAAAAATTTCGACGCGAAGCCATTGTCGTCGTGCGAAAAAAAAATTTGGACGCGATGCCGTCGTCGTCGACGTGCGAAAAAAAGTTTCGACGCGATGCCGTCACCCTCGTGCGAAAAAAAAATTTGGATGCGACGCCGTCGTTGTCGAAGTGCGAAAATAAATCTGGACGCGATGCCGTCGTCGTCGACGTGCAAAAAAAAATTTGGATGCGATGCCGTCGTAGTCGTCGTGCGAAAAAAAATTTGGACGCGACACCGTCGTCCTCGAAGTGCGAAAATAAATCTGGACGCAATGCCATCGCCGTCGTGCGAAAAAAATATTTGGACGCGATGCCGTTGTTGTCGCCGTGCGAAAAAAAAATTTGGACGCGACGCCGTCATTGTCGCCATGCGAAAAAAAAATTTGGACGCGACGTCGACGTCGTCGTGGTGCGAAAAAAAAATTTGGAGGCGATGCTGTCGTCGCCTTCCTGCGAAAAAAAAATTTGGACGCGAAGCCGTCGTCGTCGACATGCGGAAAAAAAAATTTGGACGCGATGCCATCGCCGTCGTGCGAAAAAAAATTTGGACGCCATGCCGTCTTCGTCGTACGAAGAAAAAATTTTGACGCGATGCCGTCGTCATCGTGCGAAAAAAAATTTGGATGCGACACCATCGTCGTCGACGGGCGAAAAAAATTTGGACGCGATTCCGTCGTCGACATGCGAAAAAAAATTTGGACGCGATTCCGCCGTCGTCGTGCGAAAAAAAAATTTGGACGCGATGCCGTTGTCGTTGACGTGTGGAAAAAATAATTTGGACGCGATGCCGTCGTCGTCGTCGTAAAAAAAAATTTGGACGCGATGCCGTCGTCGTAAACGGGCGAAAAAAAATTTGGACGACACGCCGTCGTCGACGTGCGAAAAAAATTTGGACGCGATGCCGTCGTCGTCGTGCGAAAAAAAAATTTGTACGCGATGCTGTCGTCGTCGTGCAAACAAAAATTTGGACGCGATGCCGTCGTCGTCGACGGGCGAAAAAAATTTGGACGCAATTCCGTCGTAGACCTGCGAAAAAAAAATTTGGACGCGATGCTGTCGTTGTCGTGCGAAAAAAAGTTTGGACGCGACGCCGTCGTCTTCGTGCAAAAAAAATTGGGACGCGATGGCGTCGCTGACGTGCGAAAAAAAAATTTGGACGCGACGCCGTCGTCGTCGACGTGCGAAAAAAAAATTTGGACGCGATGCCGTCGTCGTCATGCGAAAAAAAATTTGGACGCGTTGCCGTCATCTTCGACGTGCGGAAAAAAAAATTTGGACGCGATGCCTTCTTCGTCGTGCGAAAAAAAATTTGGACGCGACGCAGTCGTTGTCGTGCGGAAAAAAATTTGGACACCGTGCCGTCGACGTCGACGTGCGAAAAAAAAAATTTGGAGGCGATGCCGTCGTCGCCTTCCTGTGAAAAAAAAATTTGGATGCGAAGTCGTCTTTGTCGACGTGCGAAAAAAAATTTGGACGCGACGCCGTCGTCGTCGACGTGCAAAAAATATTTGGACGCGACGCTGTCGTCGTCGACGTGCAAAAAAAATTTGGAGGCGATGCCGTCGTCGCCTTCCTGTGAAAAAAAAATTTGGATGCGAAGTCGTCTTTGTCGACATGCGAAAAAAAAATTTTGACGCGAAGCCATTGTCGACGTGCGAAAAAAAATTTGGACGCGATGCCGTCGTCATCGACGTGCGGAAAAAAGTTTCGACGCGATGCCGTCACCCTCGTGCGAAAAAAAAATTTGGACGCAAAGCCGTCGTCGTGCGAAAAAAAAAATTTGGACGCGACGCCGTCGTCGTGCGAAAAAAAATTTGGACAAGAAGCCGTCGTCGTCGTCGTGCGAAAAAAAAATTTGGACGCGACGCCGTCGTTGTCGCCGTGCGAAAATAAATTTGGACGCGACGTCGACGTCGTCGTGGTGTGAAAAAAAAATTTGGACGCGATGCCGTCGTCGTCGACGTGCGAAAAAAAAATTTGAACGCGACGCTGTCGTCATCGACGTGCAAAAAAAATTTGGACGCGATGCCGTCGCTGTCGTGCGAAAAAAAAATTTCGACGCGAAGCCATTGTCGTCGTGCGAAAAAAAAATTTGGACGCGATGCCGTCATCGTCGACGTGCGAAAAAAAATTTTGACGCGACACCGTCGTCGTCGTGCGAAAAAAAAATTTGGACGCGACGCCATCGTTGTTGTGCGAAAAAAAATTTTGACGCGACGCCGTCGTCGTCGTGCGAAGAAAAAACTTGAACGCGATGCCGTCGTCGTGTGCGAAAAAAAATTTGGATGCGACACCGTCGTCGTCGACGGGCGAAAAAAATTTGGACGCGATTCTGTCGTCGTCGTGCGAAAAAAAAATTTGGCTGCGACGCCGTCGTCTTCGTGCGAAAAAAAAATTTGGACGCGACTCCGTCGTCGTAAACGGGCGAAAAAATATTTGGACGACACGCCGTCGTCGACGTGCGAAAAAAAAATTCGGACGCGACGTCGTCGTCGTCGACGTGCGAAAAAAACTTGGACGCGACGCCGTCGTCGTCGACGTGCGGAAAAAAAAATTTGGACGCGATGCTGCCGTCGTCGTGCGAAAAAAATTTGGACGCGACATCGTCGTCTTCGTGCGAAAAAAAAATTCGGACGCGACGCCGTCGTCGTCGTCGTAAAAAAAAATTTGGACGCGATGCCGTCGTTGTAAACGGGCGAAAAAAAATTTGGACGACACGCCGTCGTCGACGTGCGAAAAAAAATTTGTACGCGATGCTGTCGTTGTCGTGCAAACAAAAATTTGGACGCGATGCCGTCGTCTTCGACGAGCGGAAAAAAAAATTTGAACGCAATGCCGTCGTCGTCGACGTGCGAAAAAAATTTGGACGCGACGCCGTCGTTGTTGTGTGAAAAAATATTTTGACGCGATGCCGTCGTCGTCGTACGAAGAAAAAATTTTGACGCGATGCCGTCGTCATCGTGCGAAAAAAAAATTTGGATGCGACACCGTCGTCGTCGACGGGCGAAAAAAATTTGGACGCAATTCCGTCGTCGACATGCGAAAAAAAATTTGGACGCGATTCCGCCGTCGTCGTGCGAAAAAAAAATTTGGACGCGATGCCGTTGTCCTCGACGTGTGGAAAAAATAATTTGGACGCGATGCCGTCGTCGTCAACCTACGAAAAAAAATTTGGAAGCGATGCTGTCGTTGTCGTGCGAAAAAAAATTTGGACGCGATGCTGTCGTCGTCATGCAAACAAAAATTTGGACGCGACGCCGTCGTCTTCGTGCGAAAAAAATTTGGACGCGATGCCATCGCCGTCGTGCGAAAAAAAATATTTGGACACGATGCCGTTGTTGTCGCCGTGCTAAAAAAATTTGGACGTGAAGCCGTCGTCGTCGTGCGCAAAAAAAATTTGGACGCGATGCCGTCGTTGTCGCCGTGCGAAAAAAAATTTGGACGCGACGCCGTCGTTGTCGCCATGCGAAAAAAAAATTTGGACGCGACGCCAACATCGTCGTGGTGCGGAAAAAAATTTGGACGCGACGCCGTCGTCCTCGAAGTGCGAAAAATATTTGGACGCGACGCTGTCGTCGTCGACGTGCAAAAAATATTTGGACGCGACGCTGTCGTCGTCGACGTGCAAAAAAAATTTGGACACGATGCCGTCGCTGTCGTGCGAAAAAAAAATTTCGACGCGATGCCGTCACCCTCGTGCGAAAAAAAAATTTGGACGCGACGCCGTCGTCGTCGACGTGCAAAAAAAAATTTGGACGTGATGCCATCGCCGTCGTGCGAAAAAAATATTTGGACGCGATACCGTTGTTGTCGCCGTGCGAAAAAAAATTTGGACGCGACGCCGTCGTTGTCGCCGTGCGAAAAAAAATATTTGGACGCGATGCCGTTGTTGTCGCCGTGCTAAAAAAATTTGGACGCGATGCCGTCGTTGTCGCCGTGCGAAAAAAAATTTGGACGCGACGCCGTCGTTGTCGCCATGCGAAAAAAAAATTTGGACACGACGCCAACGTCGTCGTGGTGCGGAAAAAAATTTGGACGCGACGCCGTCGTCCTCGAAGTGCGAAAAATATTTGGACGCGACGCTGTCGTCGTCGACGTGCAAAAAATATTTGGACGCGATGCTGTCGTCGTCGACCTGCAAAAAAAATTTGGACACGATGCCGTCGCTGTCGTGCGAAAAAAAAATTTCGACGCGAAGCCATTGTCGTCGTGCGAAAAAAAAATTTGGACGCGATGCCGTCGTCGTCGACGTGCGAAAAAAAGTTTCGACGCGATGCCGTCACCCTCGTGCGAAAAAAAAATTTGGATGCGACGCCGTCGTTGTCGAAGTGCGAAAATAAATCTGGACGCGATGCCGTCGTCGTCGACGTGCAAAAAAAAATTTGGATGCGATGCCGTCGTAGTCGTCGTGCGAAAAAAAATTTGGACGCGACACCGTCGTCGTCGACGTGCAAAAAAAAATTTGGACGCGACACCGTCGTCGTCGTCGACGGGCGAAAAAAATTTGGACGCGATTCCGTCGTCGACATGCGAAAAAAAATTTGGACACGAAGCCGTCGTCGTTGTCGTGCGAAAAAAAAATTTGGACGCGACGCCGTCATTGTCGAAGTGCGAAAATAAATCTGGACGCGATGCCGTCGTCGTCGACGTGCAAAAAAAAATTTGGACGCGATGCCATCGCCGTCGTGCGAAAAAAAATATTTGGACGCGATGCCGTTGTTGTCGCCGTGCTAAAAAAATTTGGACGTGTAGCCGTCGTCGTCGTGCGCAAAAAAAATTTGGACGCGACGCCGTCGTTGTCGCCGTGCGAAAAAAAAATTTGGACGCGATGCCGTCGTCGTCGTGCGAAAAAAAAATTCGGACGCGACGCCGTCGTCGTCGACGGGCGAAAAAAATTTGGACGCGATGCCGTCGTCGTAAACGGGCGAAAATAAATTTGGACGACACGCCGTCGTCAACGTGCGAAAAAAATTTGGACGCGATGCCATCGTCGTCGTGCGAAAAAAAATTTGTACGCGATGCTGTCGTCGTCGTGCGAAAAAAAATTTGGATGCGATGCCGTCGTCTTCGACAAGCGGAAAAAAAAATTTGAACGCGATGCCGTCGTCGTCGACGTGCGAAAAAAAATTTGGACGCGACGCCGTCGTTGTTGTGTGAAAAAAAATTTTGACGCGATGCCGTCGTCGTCGTACGAAGAAAAAATTTTGACGCGATGCCGTCGTCATCGTGCGAAAAAAAATTTGGATGCGACACCGTCGTCGTCGTCAACGGGCGAAAAAAATTTGGACGCGATTCCGTCGTCGACATGCGAAAAAAAATTTGGACGCGATTCCGCCGTCGTCGTGCGAAAAAAAAATTTGGACGCGATGCCGTTGTCGTCGACGTGTGGAAAAAATAATTTGGACGCGATGCCGTCGTCGTCGACCTGCGAAAAAAAATTTGGACGCGATGCCGTCGTTGTCGTGCGAAAAAAAATTTGGACGCGACGCCGTCGTCTTCGTGCAAAAAAAATTGGGACGCGATGGCGTCGCTGACGTGCGAAAAAAAAAAATTTGGACGCGACGCCATCGTCGTCGACGTGCGAAAAAGTATTTGGACGCGACGCCGTCGTCGTCGACGTGCAAAAAAAAATTTGGACGCGATGCCATCACCGTCGTGCGAAAAAAATATTTGGACGCGATACCGTTGTTGTCGCCGTGCGAAAAAAAATTTGGACGCGACGCCGTCGTTGTCGCCGTGCGAAAATAAATTTGGACGCGACGTCGACGTCGTCGTGGTGCGAAAAAAAAATTTGGACGCGATGCCGCCGTCGTCGACGTGCGAAAAAAAAATTTGGACGCGATGCCGTCGTCGTCGACCTGTGAAAAAAAAATTTGGATGCGAAGTCGTCTTTGTCGACGTGCGAAAAAAAAATTTTGACGCGAAGCCATTGTCGACGTGCGAAAAAAAATTTGGACGCGATGCCGTCGTCGTCGACGTGCGGAAAAAAGTTTCGACGCGATGCCGTCACCCTCGTGCGAAAAAAAAATTTGGACGCAAAGCCGTCGTCGTGCGAAAAAAAAAATTTGGACGCGACGCCGTCGTCGTGCGAAAAAAAATTTGGACGCGACGCCGTCGTTGTCGCCGTGCGAAAATAAATTTGGACGCGATATCGACGTCGTCGTGGTGCGAAAAAAAAATTTGGACGCGATGCCGTCGTCGTCGACGTGCGAAAAAAAAATTTTGACGCGATGCCGTCGTCGTCGACGTGCGGAAAAAAATTTGGACGCGATGCCGTCGTAGTCGACGTGCGAAAAAAAATTTTGACGCGACACAGTCGTCGTCGTGCGAAGAAAAAACTTGAACGCGATGCCGTCGTCGTCGTGCGAAAAAAAATTTGGATGCGACACCGTCGTCGTCGACGGGCGAAAAAAATTTGGACGCGATTCTGTCGTCGTCGTGCGAAAAAAAAATTTGGCTGCGACGCCGTCGTCTTCGTGCGAAAAAAAAATTTGGACGCGACTCCGTCGTCGTAAACGGGCGAAAAAATATTTGGACGACACGCCGTCGTCGACGTGCGAAAAAAAAATTCGGACGAGACGCCGTCGTCGTCGACGTGCGGAAAAAAAAATTTGGACGCGATGCTGCCGTCGTCGTGCGAAAAAAATTTGGACGCGACATCGTCGTCTTCGTGCGAAAAAAAAATTCGGACGCGACGCCGTCGTCGTCGTCGTAAAAAAAAATTTGGACGCGATGCCGTCGTCGTAAACGGGCGAAAAAAAATTTGGACGACACGCCGTCGTCGACGTGCGAAAAAAAAATTTGTACGCGATGCTGTCGTCGTCATGCAAACAAAAATTTGGACGCGACGCCGTCGTCTTCGTGCGAAAAAAATTTGGACGCGATGCCATCGCCGTCGTGCGAAAAAAAATATTTGGACGCGATGCCGTTGTTGTCGCCGTGCTAAAAAAATTTGGACGTGAAGCCGTCGTCGTCGTGCGCAAAAAAAAATTGGACGCGATGCCGTCGTTGTCGCCGTGCGAAAAAAATTTGGACGCGACGCCGTCGTTGTCGCCATGCGAAAAAAAATTTGGACGCGACGCCAACGTCGTCGTGGTGCGGGAAAAAATTTGGACGCGACGCTGTCGTCGTCGACGTGCAGAAAATATGTGGACGCGACGCTGTCGTCGTCGACGTGCAAAATAAATTTGGACGCGATGCTGTCGCTGTCGTGCGAAAAAAAAATTTCGACGCGAAGCCATTGTCGTCGTGCGAAAAAAAAATTTGGACGCGATGCCGTCGTCGTCGACGTGCGAAAAAAAATTTTGACGCGACACCGTCGTCGTCGTGCGAAAAAAAATTTGGACGCGACGCCATCGTTGTTGTGCGAAAAAAAATTTTGATGCGACGCCGTCGTCGTCGTGCGAAGAAAAAACTTGAACGCGATGCCGTCGTCGTGTGCGAAAAAAATTTGGATGCGACACCGTCGTCGTCGACGGGCGAAAAAAATTTGGACGCGATTCTGTCGTCGTCGTGCGAAAAAAAATTTGGACGCGACGCCGTCGTTGTCGAAGTGCGAAAATAAATCTGGACGCGATGCCGTCGTCGTCGACGTGCAAAAAAAAATTTGGATGCGATGCCGTCGTCGTCGCCGTGCGAAGAAAAATTTGGACGCGACGCCGTCGTCGTCGACGTGCGAAAAAAAAATTTGGACGCGATGCCATCGCCGTCGTGCGAAAAAAAATATTTGGACGCGATGCCGTTGTTGTCGCCGTGCTAAAAAAATTTGGACGTGAAGCCGTCGTCGTCGTGCGCAAAAAAAATTTGGACGCGACGCCAACGTCGTGGTGGTGCGGAAAAAAATTTGGACGCAACGCCGTCGTCCTCGAAGTGCGAAAAATATTTGGACGCGACGCTGTCGTCGTCGACGTGCAAAAAAAATTTGGACACGATGCTGTCGCTGTCGTGCGAAAATAAATCTGGACGCAATGCCATCGCCGTCGTGCGAAAAAAATAATTGGACGTGATGCCGTTGTTGTTACCGTGCGAAAAAAAATTTTGACGCGACACCGTCGTCGTCGTGCGAAAAAAAAATTTGGACGCGACGCCATCGTTGTTGTGCGAAAAAAAATTTTGACGCGACGCCGTCGTCGTCGTGCGAAGAAAAAACTTGAACGCGATGCCGTCGTCGTGTGCGAAAAAAAATTTGGATGCGACACCGCCGTCGTCGACGGGCGAAAAAAATTTGGACGCGATTCTGTCGTCGTCGTGCGAAAACAGAAATTTGGCTGCGACGCCGTCATCTTCGTGCGAAAAAAAAATTTGGACGCGACTCCGTCGTCGTAAACGGGCGAAAAAATATTTGGACGACACGCCGTCGTCGACGTGCGAAAAAAAAATTCGGACACGACGTCGTCGTCGTCGACGTGCGAAAAAAACTTGGACGCGACGCCGTCGTCGTCAACGTGCGGAAAAAAAAATTTGGACGCGATGCTGCCGTCGTCGTGCGAAAAAAAAATTTGGACGCGATGCCGTCGTCGTCGTGCGAAAAAAAAATTCGGACGCGACGCCGTCGTCGTCGTCGTAAAAAAAAATTTGGACGCGATGCCGTCGTCGTAAACGGGCGAAAAAAAATTTGGACGACACGCCGTCGTCAACGTGCGAAAAAAATTTGGACGCGACGCCGTCGTCGTCGACGTGCAAAAAATATTTGGACGCGACGCTGTCGTCGTCGACGTGAAAAAAAAATTTGGACACAATGCCGTCGCTGTCGTGCGAAAAATAAATTTCGACGCGAAGCCATTGTCGTCGTGCGAAAAAAAATTTGGACGCGATGCCGTCGTCGTCGACGTGCGAAAAAAAGTTTTGACGCGATGCCGTCACCCTCGTGCGAAAAAAAAATTTGGACGCAAAGCCGTCGTCGTGCGAAAAAAAAAATTTGGACGAGACGCGGTCGTCTTCGTGCGAAAAAAAAATTTGGACGCGATGCCGTCGTCGTCGACGTGCGAAAAAAAGTTTCGACGCGATGCCGTCACCCTCGTGCGAAAAAAAAATTTGGACGCAAAGCCGTCGTCGTGCGAAAAAAAAAATTTGGACGCGACGCCGTCGTCGTGCGAAAAAAATTTGGACGCGATGACATCGCCGTCGTGCGCAAAAAAAATTTGGATGCGATGCCGTCGTTGTCGCCGTGCGAAAAAAAATTTGGACGTGACGCCGTCGTTGTCGCCGTGCGAAAAAAAAATTTGGACGCGATGCCGTCATCGTCAACGTGCGAAAAAGAATTTGGACGCGACGCCGTCATCGTCGTCGTGCAAAAAAAAATTTGGACGCGACGCTGTCGTCGTCGACGTGCAAAAAAAAATTTGGACGCGATGCCATCGCCGTCGTGCGAAAAAAATATTTGGACGCGATACCGTTGTTGTCGCCGTGCGAAAAAAAATTTGGACGCGACGCCGTCGTTGTCGCCGTGCGAAAAAAATTTGGACGCGATTCCGTCGTCGTCGTGCGAAAACAAAAATTTGGACGCGATGCCGTTGTCGTCGACGTGTGGAAAAAATAATTTGGACGCGACTCCGTCGTCGTCGACCTGCGAAAAAAAATTTTGACGCGATGCCGTCGTCGTCGACGTGCGGAAAAAAATTTGGACGCGATGCCGTCGTAGTCGACGTGCGAAAAAAAATTTTGACGCGACACAGTCGTCGTCGTGCGAAGAAAAAACTTGAACGCGATGCCGTCGTCGTCGTGCGAAAAAAAATTTGGATGCGACACCGTCGTCGTCGACGGGCGAAAAAAATTTGGACGCGATTCTGTCGTCGTCGTGCGAAAAAAAAATTTGGCTGCGACGCCGTCGTCTTCGTGCGAAAAAAAAATTTGGACGCGACTCCGTCGTCGTAAACGGGCGAAAAAATATTTGGACGACACGCCGTCGTCGACGTGCGAAAAAAAAATTCGGACGAGACGCCGTCGTCGTCGACGTGCGGAAAAAAAAATTTGGACGCGATGCTGCCGTCGTCGTGCGAAAAAAATTTGGACGCGACATCGTCGTCTTCGTGCGAAAAAAAAATTCGGACGCGACGCCGTCGTCGTCGTCGTAAAAAAAAATTTGGACGCGATGCCGTCGTCGTAAACGGGCGAAAAAAAATTTGGACGACACGCCGTCGTCGACGTGCGAAAAAAAAATTTGTACGCGATGCTGTCGTCGTCATGCAAACAAAAATTTGGACGCGACGCCGTCGTCTTCGTGCGAAAAAAATTTGGACGCGATGCCATCGCCGTCGTGCGAAAAAAAATATTTGGACGCGATGCCGTTGTTGTCGCCGTGCTAAAAAAATTTGGACGTGAAGCCGTCGTCGTCGTGCGCAAAAAAAAATTGGACGCGATGCCGTCGTTGTCGCCGTGCGAAAAAAATTTGGACGCGACGCCGTCGTTGTCGCCATGCGAAAAAAAATTTGGACGCGACGCCAACGTCGTCGTGGTGCGGGAAAAAATTTGGACGCGACGCTGTCGTCGTCGACGTGCAGAAAATATGTGGACGCGACGCTGTCGTCGTCGACGTGCAAAATAAATTTGGACGCGATGCTGTCGCTGTCGTGCGAAAAAAAAATTTCGACGCGAAGCCATTGTCGTCGTGCGAAAAAAAAATTTGGACGCGATGCCGTCGTCGTCGACGTGCGAAAAAAAATTTTGACGCGACACCGTCGTCGTCGTGCGAAAAAAAATTTGGACGCGACGCCATCGTTGTTGTGCGAAAAAAAATTTTGATGCGACGCCGTCGTCGTCGTGCGAAGAAAAAACTTGAACGCGATGCCGTCGTCGTGTGCGAAAAAAATTTGGATGCGACACCGTCGTCGTCGACGGGCGAAAAAAATTTGGACGCGATTCTGTCGTCGTCGTGCGAAAAAAAATTTGGACGCGACGCCGTCGTTGTCGAAGTGCGAAAATAAATCTGGACGCGATGCCGTCGTCGTCGACGTGCAAAAAAAAATTTGGATGCGATGCCGTCGTCGTCGCCGTGCGAAGAAAAATTTGGACGCGACGCCGTCGTCGTCGACGTGCGAAAAAAAAATTTGGACGCGATGCCATCGCCGTCGTGCGAAAAAAAATATTTGGACGCGATGCCGTTGTTGTCGCCGTGCTAAAAAAATTTGGACGTGAAGCCGTCGTCGTCGTGCGCAAAAAAAATTTGGACGCGACGCCAACGTCGTGGTGGTGCGGAAAAAAATTTGGACGCAACGCCGTCGTCCTCGAAGTGCGAAAAATATTTGGACGCGACGCTGTCGTCGTCGACGTGCAAAAAAAATTTGGACACGATGCTGTCGCTGTCGTGCGAAAATAAATCTGGACGCAATGCCATCGCCGTCGTGCGAAAAAAATAATTGGACGTGATGCCGTTGTTGTTACCGTGCGAAAAAAAATTTTGACGCGACACCGTCGTCGTCGTGCGAAAAAAAAATTTGGACGCGACGCCATCGTTGTTGTGCGAAAAAAAATTTTGACGCGACGCCGTCGTCGTCGTGCGAAGAAAAAACTTGAACGCGATGCCGTCGTCGTGTGCGAAAAAAAATTTGGATGCGACACCGCCGTCGTCGACGGGCGAAAAAAATTTGGACGCGATTCTGTCGTCGTCGTGCGAAAACAGAAATTTGGCTGCGACGCCGTCATCTTCGTGCGAAAAAAAAATTTGGACGCGACTCCGTCGTCGTAAACGGGCGAAAAAATATTTGGACGACACGCCGTCGTCGACGTGCGAAAAAAAAATTCGGACACGACGTCGTCGTCGTCGACGTGCGAAAAAAACTTGGACGCGACGCCGTCGTCGTCAACGTGCGGAAAAAAAAATTTGGACGCGATGCTGCCGTCGTCGTGCGAAAAAAAAATTTGGACGCGATGCCGTCGTCGTCGTGCGAAAAAAAAATTCGGACGCGACGCCGTCGTCGTCGTCGTAAAAAAAAATTTGGACGCGATGCCGTCGTCGTAAACGGGCGAAAAAAAATTTGGACGACACGCCGTCGTCAACGTGCGAAAAAAATTTGGACGCGACGCCGTCGTCGTCGACGTGCAAAAAATATTTGGACGCGACGCTGTCGTCGTCGACGTGAAAAAAAAATTTGGACACAATGCCGTCGCTGTCGTGCGAAAAATAAATTTCGACGCGAAGCCATTGTCGTCGTGCGAAAAAAAATTTGGACGCGATGCCGTCGTCGTCGACGTGCGAAAAAAAGTTTTGACGCGATGCCGTCACCCTCGTGCGAAAAAAAAATTTGGACGCAAAGCCGTCGTCGTGCGAAAAAAAAAATTTGGACGAGACGCGGTCGTCTTCGTGCGAAAAAAAAATTTGGACGCGATGCCGTCGTCGTCGACGTGCGAAAAAAAGTTTCGACGCGATGCCGTCACCCTCGTGCGAAAAAAAAATTTGGACGCAAAGCCGTCGTCGTGCGAAAAAAAAAATTTGGACGCGACGCCGTCGTCGTGCGAAAAAAATTTGGACGCGATGACATCGCCGTCGTGCGCAAAAAAAATTTGGATGCGATGCCGTCGTTGTCGCCGTGCGAAAAAAAATTTGGACGTGACGCCGTCGTTGTCGCCGTGCGAAAAAAAAATTTGGACGCGATGCCGTCGTCGTCAACGTGCGAAAAAGAATTTGGACGCGACGCCGTCATCGTCGTCGTGCAAAAAAAAATTTGGACGCGACGCTGTCGTCGTCGACGTGCAAAAAAAAATTTGGACGCGATGCCATCGCCGTCGTGCGAAAAAAATATTTGGACGCGATACCGTTGTTGTCGCCGTGCGAAAAAAAATTTGGACGCGACGCCGTCGTTGTCGCCGTGCGAAAAAAATTTGGACGCGATTCCGTCGTCGTCGTGCGAAAACAAAAATTTGGACGCGATGCCGTTGTCGTCGACGTGTGGAAAAAATAATTTGGACGCGACTCCGTCGTCGTCGACCTGCGAAAAAAAATTTGGACGCGACGCCGTCGTCTTCGTGCAAAAAAAATTGGGACGCGATGGCGTCGCTGACGTGCGAAAAAAAAATTTGGACGCGACGCCGTCGTCGTCGACGTGCGAAAAAAAAATTTGGACGCGATGCCGTCGTCGTCATGCGAAAAAAAATTTGGACGCGTTGCCGTCATCTTCGACGTGCGGAAAAAAAAATTTGGACGCGATGCCGTCTTCGTCGTGCGAAAAAAAATTTGGACGCGACGCAGTCGTTGTCGTGCGGAAAAAAATTTGGACACCGTGCCGTCGCCGTCGACGTGCGAAAAAAAAAATTTGGAGGCGATGCCGTCGTCGCCTTCCATTGAAAAAAAAATTTGGATGCGAAGTCGTCTTTGTCGACGTGCGAAAAAAAATTTGGACGCGACGCCGTCGTCGTCGACGTGCAAAAAATATTTGGACGCGACGCTGTCGTCGTCGACGTGCAAAAAAAATTTGGAGGCGATGCCGTCGTCGCCTTCCTGTGAAAAAAAAATTTGGATGCGAAGTCGTCTTTGTCGACATGCGAAAAAAAAATTTTGACGCGAAGCCATTGTCGACGTGCGAAAAAAAATTTGGACGCGATGCCGTCGTCGTCGACGTGCGGAAAAAAGTTTCGACGCGATGCCGTCACCCTCGTGCGAAAAAAAAATTTGGACGCAAAGCCGTCGTCGTGCGAAAAAAAAAATTTGGACGCGACGCCGTCGTCGTGCGAAAAAAAATTTGGACACGAAGCCGTCGTCGTCGTCGTGCGAAAAAAAAATTTGGACGCGACGCCGTCGTTGTCGCCGTGCGAAAATAAATTTGGACGCGACGTCGACGTCGTCGTGGTGCGAAAAAAAAATTTGGACGCGATGCCGTCGTCGTCGACGTGCGAAAAAAAAATTTGGACGCGATGCTGTCGTCATCGACGTGCAAAAAAAATTTGGACGCGATGCCGTCGCTGTCGTGCGAAAAAAAAATTTCGACGCGAAGCCATTGTCGTCGTGCGAAAAAAAAATTTGGACGCGATGCCGTCATCGTCGACGTGCGAAAAAAAATTTTTGACGCGACACCGTCATCGTCGTGCGAAAAAAAAATTTGGACGCGACGCCATCGTTGTTGTGCGAAAAAAAATTTTGACGCGACGCCCTCGTCGTCGTGCGAAGAAAAAACTTGAACGCGATGCCGTCGTCGTGTGCGAAAAAAAATTTGGATGCGACACCGTCGTCGTCGACGTGCGGAAAAAAAAATTTGGACGCGATGCTGCCGTCGTCGTGCGAAAAAAATTTGGACGCGACATCGTCGTCTTCGTGCGAAAAAAAAATTTGGACGCGACGCCGTCGTCGTCGTCGTAAAAAAAAATTTGGACGCGATGCCGTCGTTGTAAACGGGCGAAAAAAAATTTGGACGACACGCCGTCGTCGACGTGCGAAAAAAAAATTTGTACGCGATGCTGTCGTCGTCGTGCAAACAAAAATTTGGACGCGATGCCGTCGTCTTCGACGAGCGGAAAAAAAAATTTGAACGCAATGCCGTCGTCGTCGACGTGCGAAAAAAAATTTGGACGCGACGCCGTCGTTGTTGTGTGAAAAAATATTTTGACGCGATGCCGTCGTCGTCGTACGAAGAAAAAATTTTGACGCGATGCCGTCGTCATCGTGCGAAAAAAAAATTTGGATGCGACACCGTCGTCGTCGTCGACGGGCGAAAAAAATTTGGACGCAATTCCGTCGTCGACATGCGAAAAAAAATTTGGACGCGATTCCGCCGTCGTCGTGCGAAAAAAAAATTTGGACGCGATGCCGTTGCCCTCGACGTGTGGAAAAAATAATTTGGACGCGATGCCGTCATCGTCGACCTGCGAAAAAAAATTTGGAAGCGATGCTGTCGTTGTAGTGCGAAAAAAAATTTGGACGCGACGCCGTCGTCTTCGTGCGAAAAAAATTGGGACGCGATGGCGTCGCTGACGTGCGAAAAAAAAATTTGGACGCGACGCCGTCGTCGTCGACGTGCGAAAAAAATTTGGACGCGATGCCGTTGTCCTCGACGTGCGAAAAAAAAAATTTGGACGCGATGCCGTCGTCGTCATGCGAAAAAAAATTTGGACGCGTTGCCGTCGTCTTCGACGTGCGGAAAAAAAAATTTGGACGCGATGCCATCGCCGTCGTGCGAAAAAAAATTTGGACGCCATGCCGTCTTCGTCATGCGAAAAAAAATTTGGACGCGACGCTGTCGTTGTCGTGCGGAAAAAAATTTGGACACCGTGCCGTCGCCGTCGACGTGCGAAAAAAAAAATTTGGAGGCGATGCCGTCGCTGTCGTGCGAAAAAAAAATTTCGACGCGAAGCCATTGTCGTCGTGCGAAAAAAAAATTTGGACGCGATGCCGTCGTCGTCGACGTGCGAAAAAAAGTTTCGACGCGATGCCGTCACCCTCGTGCGAAAAAAAAATTTGGACGCGACGCCGTCGTCGTCGACGTGCAAAAAAAAATTTGGACGCGATGCCATCGCCGTCGTGCGAAAAAAATATTTGGACGCGATACCGTTGTTGTCGCCGTGCGAAAAAAAATTTGGACGCGACGCCGTCGTTGTCGCCGTGCGAAAAAAAATATTTGGACGCGATGCCGTTGTTGTCGCCGTGCTAAAAAAATTTGGACGTGAAGCCGTCGTCGTCGTGCGCAAAAAAAATTTGGACGCGATGCCGTCGTTGTCGCCGTGCGAAAAAAAATTTGGACGCGACGCCGTCGTTGTCGCCATGCGAAAAAAAAATTTGGACACGACGCCAACGTCGTCGTGGTGCGGAAAAAAATTTGGACGCGACGCCGTCGTCCTCGAAGTGCGAAAAATATTTGGACGCGACGCTGTCGTTGTCGACGTGCAAAAAATATTTGGACGCGATGCTGTCGTCGTCGACCTGCAAAAAAAATTTGGACACGATGCCGTCGCTGTCGTGCGAAAAAAAAATTTCGACGCGAAGCCATTGTCGTCGTGCGAAAAAAAATTTGGACGCGATGCCGTCGTCGTCGACGTGCGAAAAAAAGTTTCGACGCGATGCCGTCACCCTCGTGCGAAAAAAAAATTTGGACGCGACGCCGTCGTTGTCGAAGTGCAAAAATAAATCTGGACGCGATGCCGTCGTCGTCGACGTGCAAAAAAAAATTTGGATGCGATGCCGTCGTAGTCGTCGTGCGAAAAAAAATTTGGACGCGACACCGTCGTCCTCGAAGTGCGAAAATAAATCTGGACGCAATGCCATCGCCGTCGTGCGAAAAAAATATTTGGACGCGATGCCGTTGTTGTCGCCGTGCGAAAAAAAAATTTGGACGCGACGCCGTCATTGTCGCCATGCGAAAAAAAAATTTGGACGCGACGTCGACGTCGTCGTGGTGCGAAAAAAAAAATTTGGAGGCGATGCTGTCGTCGCCTTCCTGCGAAAAAAAAATTTGGACGCGAAGCCGTCGTCGTCGACATGCGGAAAAAAAAATTTGGACGCGATGCCATCGCCGTCGTGCGAAAAAAAATTTGGACGCCATGCCGTCTTCGTCGTGCGAAAAAAAATTTGGACGCGACGCAGTCGTTGTCGTGCGGAAAAAAATTTGGACACCGTGCCGTCGCCGTCGACGTGCGAAAAAAAAAATTTGGAGGCGATGCCGTCGTCGCCTTCCTGTGAAAAAAAAATTTGGATGCGAAGTCGTCTTTGTCGACGTGCGAAAAAAAATTTGGACGCGATTCCGTCGTCGACATGCGAAAAAAAATTTGGACACGAAGCCGTCGTCGTTGTCGTGCGAAAAAAAAATTTGGACGCGACGCCGTCATTGTCGAAGTGCGAAAATAAATCTGGACGCGATGCCGTCGTCGTCGACGTGCAAAAAAAAATTTGGACGCGATGCCATCGCCGTCGTGCGAAAAAAAATATTTGGACGCGATGCCGTTGTTGTCGCCGTGCTAAAAAAATTTGGACGTGTAGCCGTCGTCGTCGTGCGCAAAAAAAATTTGGACGCGACGCCGTCGTTGTCGCCGTGCGAAAAAAAAATTTGGACGCGATGCCGTCGTCGTCGTGCGAAAAAAAAATTCGGACGCGACGCCGTCGTCGTCGTCGGGCGAAAAAAATTTGGACGCGATGCCGTCGTCGTAAACGGGCGAAAATAAATTTGGACGACACGCCGTCGTCAACGTGCGAAAAAAATTTGGACGCGATGCCATCGTCGTCGTGCGAAAAAAAATTTGTACGCGATGCTGTCGTCGTCGTGCGAAAAAAAATTTGGATGCGATGCCGTCGTCTTCGACAAGCGGAAAAAAAAATTTGAACGCGATGCCGTCGTCGTCGACGTGCGAAAAAAAATTTGGACGCGACGCCGTCGTTGTTGTGTGAAAAAAAATTTTGACGCGATGCCGTCGTCGTCGTACGAAGAAAAAATTTTGACGCGATGCCGTCGTCATCGTGCGAAAAAAAATTTGGATGCGACACCGTCGTCGTCGTCGACGGGCGAAAAAAATTTGGACGCGATTCCGTCGTCGACATGCGAAAAAAAATTTGGACGCGATTCCGCCGTCGTCGTGCGAAAAAAAAATTTGGACGCGATGCCGTTGTCGTCGACGTGTGGAAAAAATAATTTGGACGCGATGCCGTCGTCGTCGACGTGCGGAAAAAAAAATTTGGACGCGATGCTGCCGTCGTCGTGCGAAAAAAATTTGGACGCGACATCGTCGTCTTCGTGCGAAAAAAAAATTCGGACGCGACGCCGTCGTCGTCGTCGTAAAAAAAAATTTGGACGCGATGCCGTCGTCGTAAACGGGCGAAAAAAAATTTGGACGACACGCCGTCGTCGACGTGCGAAAAAAAAATTTGTACGCGATGCTGTCGTCGTCATGCAAACAAAAATTTGGACGCGACGCCGTCGTCTTCGTGCGAAAAAAATTTGGACGCGATGCCATCGCCGTCGTGCGAAAAAAAATATTTGGACGCGATGCCGTTGTTGTCGCCGTGCTAAAAAAATTTGGACGTGAAGCCGTCGTCGTCGTGCGCAAAAAAAAATTGGACGCGATGCCGTCGTCGTAAACGGGCGAAAAAATATTTGGACGCGATGCCGTCGTCGACGTGCGAAAAAAAAATTCGGACGCGACGCCGTCGTTGTCGCCATGCGAAAAAAAATTTGGACGCGACGCCAACGTCGTCGTGGTGCGGGAAAAAATTTGGACGCGACGCTGTCGTCGTCGTGCGAAAAAAAATTTGGACGCGACGCCATCGTTGTTGTGCGAAAAAAAATTTTGATGCGACGCCGTCGTCGTCGTGCGAAGAAAAAACTTGAACGCGATGCCGTCGTCGTGTGCGAAAAAAATTTGGATGCGACACCGTCGTCGTCGACGGGCGAAAAAAATTTGGACGCGATTCTGTCGTCGTCGTGCGAAAAAAAATTTGGACGCGACGCCGTCGTTGTCGAAGTGCGAAAATAAATCTGGACGCGATGCCGTCGTCGTCGACGTGCAAAAAAAAATTTGGATGCGATGCCGTCGTCGTCGCCGTGCGAAGAAAAATTTGGACGCGACGCCGTCGTCATCGACGTGCGAAAAAAAAATTTGGACGCGATGCCATCGCCGTCGTGCGAAAAAAAATATTTGGACGCGATGCCGTTGTTGTCGCCGTGCTAAAAAAATTTGGACGTGAAGCCGTCGTCGTCGTGCGCAAAAAAAATTTGGACGCGACGCCAACGTCGTGGTGGTGCGGAAAAAAATTTGGACGCAACGCCGTCGTCCTCGAAGTGCGAAAAATATTTGGACGCGACGCTGTCGTCGTCGACGTGCAAAAAAAATTTGGACACGATGCTGTCGCTGTCGTGCGAAAATAAATCTGGACGCAATGCCATCGCCGTCGTGCGAAAAAAATAATTGGACGTGATGCCGTTGTTGTTACCGTGCGAAAAAAAATTTTGACGCGACACCGTCGTCGTCGTGCGAAAAAAAAATTTGGACGCGACGCCATCGTTGTTGTGCGAAAAAAAATTTTGACGCGACGCCGTCGTCGTCGTGCGAAGAAAAAACTTGAACGCGATGCCGTCGTCGTGTGCGAAAAAAAATTTGGATGCGACACCGCCGTCGTCGACGGGCGAAAAAAATTTGGACGCGATTCTGTCGTCGTCGTGCGAAAACAGAAATTTGGCTGCGACGCCGTCATCTTCGTGCGAAAAAAAAATTTGGACGCGACTCCGTCGTCGTAAACGGGCAAAAAAATATTTGGACGACACGCCGTCGTCGACGTGCGAAAAAAAAATTCGGACACGACGTCGTCGTCGTCGACGTGCGAAAAAAACTTGGACGCGACGCCGTCGTCGTCAACGTGCGGAAAAAAAAATTTGGACGCGATGCTGCCGTCGTCGTGCGAAAAAAAAATTTGGACGCGATGCCGTCGTCGTCGTGCGAAAAAAAAATTCGGACGCGACGCCGTCGTCGTTGTCGTAAAAAAAAATTTGGACGCGATGCCGTCGTCGTAAACGGGCGAAAAAAAATTTGGACGACACGCCGTCGTCAACGTGCGAAAAAAATTTGGACGCGACGCCGTCGTCGTCGACGTGCAAAAAATATTTGGACGCGACGCTGTCGTCGTCGACGTGCAAAAAAAATTTGGACACAATGCCGTCGCTGTCGTGCGAAAAATAAATTTCGACGCGAAGCCATTGTCGTCGTGCGAAAAAAAATTTGGACGCGATGCCGTCGTCGTCGACGTGCGAAAAAAAGTTTTGACGCGATGCCGTCACCCTCGTGCGAAAAAAAAATTTGGACGCAAAGCCGTCGTCGTGCGAAAAAAAAAATTTGGACGAGACGCGGTCGTCTTCGTGCGAAAAAAAAATTTGAACGCGATGCCGTCGTCGTCGACGTGCGAAAAAAAGTTTCGACGCGATGCCGTCACCCTCGTGCGAAAAAAAAATTTGGACGCAAAGCCGTCGTCGTGCGAAAAAAAAAATTTGGACGCGACGCCGTCGTCGTGCGAAAAAAATTTGGACGCGATGACATCGCCGTCGTGCGAAAAAAAATATTTGGACGCGATGCCGTTGTTGTCGCCGTGCTAAAAAAATTTGGACGTGAAGCCGTCGTCGTCGTGCGCAAAAAAAATTTGGATGCGATGCCGTCGTTGTCGCCGTGCGAAAAAAAATTTGGACGTGACGCCGTCGTTGTCGCCGTGCGAAAAAAAAATTTGGACGCGATGCCGTCGTCGTCAACGTGCGAAAAAAAATTTGGACGCGACGCCGTCATCGTCGTCGTGCGAAAAAAAATTTGGACGCGACGCCGTCATCGTCGACGTGCGAAAAAAAAATTTGGACGCGATGCCATCGCCGTCGTGCGAAAAAAAATATTTGGACGCGATGCCGTTGTTGTCGCCGTGCGAAAAAAAATTTGGATGCGACGCCGTCGTTGTCGCCGTGCGAAAAAAAAATTTGGACGCGATGCCGTCGTCGTCAACGTGCGAAAAAAAATTTGGATGCGACGCCGTCGTCGTCGTCGTGCGAAAAAAAATTTGGACGCGACGCTGTCGTCGTCGACGTGCAAAAAAAAATTTGGACGCGATGCCATCGCCGTCGTGCGAAAAAAATATTTGGACGCGATACCGTTGTTGTCGCCGTGCGAAAAAAAATTTGGACGCGACGCCGTCGTTGTCGCCGTGCGAAAAAAATTTGGACGCGATTCCGTCGTCGTCGTGCGAAAACAAAAATTTGGACGCGATGCCGTTGTCGTCGACGTGTGGAAAAAATAATTTGGACGCGACTCCGTCGTCGTCGACCTGCGAAAAAAAATTTGGACGCGATGCCGTCGTTGTCGTGCGAAAAAAAATTTGGACGCGACGCCGTCGTCTTCGTGCAAAAAAAATTGGGACGCGATGGCGTCGCTGACGTGCAAAAAAAAAATTTGGACGCGACGCCGTCGTCGTCGACGTGCGAAAAAAAAATTTGGACGCGATGCCGTCGTCGTCATGCGAAAAAAAATTTGGACGCGTTGCCGTCATCTTCGACGTGCGGAAAAAAAAATTTGGACGCGATGCCGTCTTCGTCGTGCGAAAAAAAATTTGGACGCGACGCAGTCGTTGTCGTGCGGAAAAAAATTTGGACACCGTGCCGTCGCCGTCGACGTGCGAAAAAAAAAATTTGGAGGCGATGCCGTCGTCGCCTTCCATTGAAAAAAAAATTTGGATGCGAAGTCGTCTTTGTCGACGTGCGAAAAAAAATTTGGACGCGACGCCGTCGTCGTCGACGTGCAAAAAATATTTGGACGCGACGCTGTCGTCGTCGACGTGCAAAAAAAATTTGGACACAATGCCGTCGCTGTCGTGCGAAAAATAAATTTCGACGCGAAGCCATTGTCGTCGTGCGAAAAAAAATTTGGACGCGATGCCGTCGTCGTCGACGTGCGAAAAAAAGTTTTGACGCGATGCCGTCACCCTCGTGCGAAAAAAAAATTTGGACGCAAAGCCGTCGTCGTGCGAAAAAAAAAATTTGGACGAGACGCGGTCGTCTTCGTGCGAAAAAAAAATTTGGACGCGATGCCGTCGTCGTCGACGTGCGAAAAAAAGTTTCGACGCGATGCCGTCACCCTCGTGCGAAAAAAAAATTTGGACGCAAAGCCGTCGTCGTGCGAAAAAAAAAATTTGGACGCGACGCCGTCGTCGTGCGAAAAAAATTTGGACGCGATGCCATCGCCGTCGTGCGAAAAAAAATATTTGGACGCGATGCCGTTGTTGTCGCCGTGCTAAAAAAATTTGGACGTGAAGCCGTCGTCGTCGTGCGCAAAAAAAATTTGGATGCGATGCCGTCGTTGTCGCCGTGCGAAAAAAAATTTGGACGTGACGCCGTCGTTGTCGCCGTGCGAAAAAAAAATTTGGACGCGATGCCGTCGTCGTCAACGTGCGAAAAAAAATTTGGACGCGACGCCGTCATCGTCGTCGTGCAAAAAAAAATTTGGACGCGACGCTGTCGTCGTCGACGTGCAAAAAAAAATTTGGACGCGATGCCATCGCCGTCGTGCGAAAAAAATATTTGGACGCGATACCGTTGTTGTCGCCGTGCGAAAAAAAATTTGGACGCGACGCCGTCGTTGTCGCCGTGCGAAAAAAATTTGGACGCGATTCCGTCGTCGTCGTGCGAAAACAAAAATTTGGACGCGATGCCGTTGTCGTCGACGTGTGGAAAAAATAATTTGGACGCGACTCCGTCGTCGTCGACCTGCGAAAAAAAATTTGGACGCGATGCCGTCGTTGTCGTGCGAAAAAAAATTTGGACGCGACGCCGTCGTCTTCGTGCAAAAAAAATTGGGACGCGATGGCGTCGCTGACGTGCGAAAAAAAAATTTGGACGCGACGCCGTCGTCGTCGACGTGCGAAAAAAAAATTTGGACGCGATGCCGTCGTCGTCATGCGAAAAAAAATTTGGACGCGTTGCCGTCATCTTCGACGTGCGGAAAAAAAAATTTGGACGCGATGCCGTCTTCGTCGTGCGAAAAAAAATTTGGACGCGACGCAGTCGTTGTCGTGCGGAAAAAAATTTGGACACCGTGCCGTCGCCGTCGACGTGCGAAAAAAAAAATTTGGAGGCGATGCCGTCGTCGCCTTCCATTGAAAAAAAAATTTGGATGCGAAGTCGTCTTTGTCGACGTGCGAAAAAAAATTTGGACGCGACGCCGTCGTCGTCGACGTGCAAAAAATATTTGGACGCGACGCTGTCGTCGTCGACGTGCAAAAAAAATTTGGAGGCGATGCCGTCGTCGCCTTCCTGTGAAAAAAAAATTTGGATGCGAAGTCGTCTTTGTCGACATGCGAAAAAAAAATTTTGACGCGAAGCCATTGTCGACGTGCGAAAAAAAATTTGGACGCGATGCCGTCGTCGTCGACGTGCGGAAAAAAGTTTCGACGCGATGCCGTCACCCTCGTGCGAAAAAAAAATTTGGACGCAAAGCCGTCGTCGTGCGAAAAAAAAAATTTGGACGCGACGCCGTCGTCGTGCGAAAAAAAATTTGGACACGAAGCCGTCGTCGTCGTCGTGCGAAAAAAAAATTTGGACGCGACGCCGTCGTTGTCGCCGTGCGAAAATAAATTTGGACGCGACGTCGACGTCGTCGTGGTGCGAAAAAAAAATTTGGACGCGATGCCGTCGTCGTCGACGTGCGAAAAAAAAATTTGGACGCGATGCTGTCGTCATCGACGTGCAAAAAAAATTTGGACGCGATGCCGTCGCTGTCGTGCGAAAAAAAAATTTCGACGCGAAGCCATTGTCGTCGTGCGAAAAAAAAATTTGGACGCGATGCCGTCATCGTCGACGTGCGAAAAAAAATTTTTGACGCGACACCGTCATCGTCGTGCGAAAAAAAAATTTGGACGCGACGCCATCGTTGTTGTGCGAAAAAAAATTTTGACGCGACGCCCTCGTCGTCGTGCGAAGAAAAAACTTGAACGCGATGCCGTCGTCGTGTGCGAAAAAAAATTTGGATGCGACACCGTCGTCGTCGACGTGCGGAAAAAAAAATTTGGACGCGATGCTGCCGTCGTCGTGCGAAAAAAATTTGGACGCGACATCGTCGTCTTCGTGCGAAAAAAAAATTTGGACGCGACGCCGTCGTCGTCGTCGTAAAAAAAAATTTGGACGCGATGCCGTCGTTGTAAACGGGCGAAAAAAAATTTGGACGACACGCCGTCGTCGACGTGCGAAAAAAAAATTTGTACGCGATGCTGTCGTCGTCGTGCAAACAAAAATTTGGACGCGATGCCGTCGTCTTCGACGAGCGGAAAAAAAAATTTGAACGCAATGCCGTCGTCGTCGACGTGCGAAAAAAAATTTGGACGCGACGCCGTCGTTGTTGTGTGAAAAAATATTTTGACGCGATGCCGTCGTCGTCGTACGAAGAAAAAATTTTGACGCGATGCCGTCGTCATCGTGCGAAAAAAAAATTTGGATGCGACACCGTCGTCGTCGTCGACGGGCGAAAAAAATTTGGACGCAATTCCGTCGTCGACATGCGAAAAAAAATTTGGACGCGATTCCGCCGTCGTCGTGCGAAAAAAAAATTTGGACGCGATGCCGTTGCCCTCGACGTGTGGAAAAAATAATTTGGACGCGATGCCGTCATCGTCGACCTGCGAAAAAAAATTTGGAAGCGATGCTGTCGTTGTAGTGCGAAAAAAAATTTGGACGCGACGCCGTCGTCTTCGTGCGAAAAAAATTGGGACGCGATGGCGTCGCTGACGTGCGAAAAAAAAATTTGGACGCGACGCCGTCGTCGTCGACGTGCGAAAAAAATTTGGACGCGATGCCGTTGTCCTCGACGTGCGAAAAAAAAAATTTGGACGCGATGCCGTCGTCGTCATGCGAAAAAAAATTTGGACGCGTTGCCGTCGTCTTCGACGTGCGGAAAAAAAAATTTGGACGCGATGCCATCGCCGTCGTGCGAAAAAAAATTTGGACGCCATGCCGTCTTCGTCATGCGAAAAAAAATTTGGACGCGACGCTGTCGTTGTCGTGCGGAAAAAAATTTGGACACCGTGCCGTCGCCGTCGACGTGCGAAAAAAAAAATTTGGAGGCGATGCCGTCGCTGTCGTGCGAAAAAAAAATTTCGACGCGAAGCCATTGTCGTCGTGCGAAAAAAAAATTTGGACGCGATGCCGTCGTCGTCGACGTGCGAAAAAAAGTTTCGACGCGATGCCGTCACCCTCGTGCGAAAAAAAAATTTGGACGCGACGCCGTCGTCGTCGACGTGCAAAAAAAAATTTGGACGCGATGCCATCGCCGTCGTGCGAAAAAAATATTTGGACGCGATACCGTTGTTGTCGCCGTGCGAAAAAAAATTTGGACGCGACGCCGTCGTTGTCGCCGTGCGAAAAAAAATATTTGGACGCGATGCCGTTGTTGTCGCCGTGCTAAAAAAATTTGGACGTGAAGCCGTCGTCGTCGTGCGCAAAAAAAATTTGGACGCGATGCCGTCGTTGTCGCCGTGCGAAAAAAAATTTGGACGCGACGCCGTCGTTGTCGCCATGCGAAAAAAAAATTTGGACACGACGCCAACGTCGTCGTGGTGCGGAAAAAAATTTGGACGCGACGCCGTCGTCCTCGAAGTGCGAAAAATATTTGGACGCGACGCTGTCGTTGTCGACGTGCAAAAAATATTTGGACGCGATGCTGTCGTCGTCGACCTGCAAAAAAAATTTGGACACGATGCCGTCGCTGTCGTGCGAAAAAAAAATTTCGACGCGAAGCCATTGTCGTCGTGCGAAAAAAAATTTGGACGCGATGCCGTCGTCGTCGACGTGCGAAAAAAAGTTTCGACGCGATGCCGTCACCCTCGTGCGAAAAAAAATTTGGACGCGACGCCGTCGTTGTCGAAGTGCAAAAATAAATCTGACGCGATGCCGTCGTCGTCGACGTGCAAAAAAAAATTTGGATGCGATGCCGTCGTAGTCGTCGTGCGAAAAAAATTTGGACACGACACCGTCGTCCTCGAAGTGCGAAAATAAATCTGGACGCAATGCCATCGCCGTCGTGCGAAAAAAATATTTGGACGCGATGCCGTTGTTGTCGCCGTGCGAAAAAAAAATTTGGACGCGACGCCGTCATTGTCGCCATGCGAAAAAAAATTTGGACGCGACGTCGACGTCGTCGTGGTGCGAAAAAAAAAATTTGGAGGCGATGCTGTCGTCGCCTTCCTGCGAAAAAAAAATTTGGACGCGAAGCCGTCGTCGTCGACATGCGGAAAAAAAAATTTGGACGCGATGCCATCGCCGTCGTGCGAAAAAAAATTTGGACGCCATGCCGTCTTCGTCGTGCGAAAAAAAATTTGGACGCGACGCAGTCGTTGTCGTGCGGAAAAAAATTTGGACACCGTGCCGTCGCCGTCGACGTGCGAAAAAAAAAATTTGGAGGCGATGCCGTCGTCGCCTTCCTGTGAAAAAAAAATTTGGATGCGAAGTCGTCTTTGTCGACGTGCGAAAAAAAATTTGGACGCGATTCCGTCGTCGACATGCGAAAAAAAATTTGGACACGAAGCCGTCGTCGTTGTCGTGCGAAAAAAAAATTTGGACGCGACGCCGTCATTGTCGAAGTGCGAAAATAAATCTGGACGCGATGCCGTCGTCGTCGACGTGCAAAAAAAAATTTGGACGCGATGCCATCGCCGTCGTGCGAAAAAAAATATTTGGACGCGATGCCGTTGTTGTCGCCGTGCTAAAAAAATTTGGACGTGTAGCCGTCGTCGTCGTGCGCAAAAAAAATTTGGACGCGACGCCGTCGTTGTCGCCGTGCGAAAAAAAAATTTGGACGCGATGCCGTCGTCGTCGTGCGAAAAAAAAATTCGGACGCGACGCCGTCGTCGTCGTCGGGCGAAAAAAATTTGGACGCGATGCCGTCGTCGTAAACGGGCGAAAATAAATTTGGACGACACGCCGTCGTCAACGTGCGAAAAAAATTTGGACGCGATGCCATCGTCGTCGTGCGAAAAAAAATTTGTACGCGATGCTGTCGTCGTCGTGCGAAAAAAAATTTGGATGCGATGCCGTCGTCTTCGACAAGCGGAAAAAAAAATTTGAACGCGATGCCGTCGTCGTCGACGTGCGAAAAAAAATTTGGACGCGACGCCGTCGTTGTTGTGTGAAAAAAAATTTTGACGCGATGCCGTCGTCGTCGTACGAAGAAAAAATTTTGACGCGATGCCGTCGTCATCATGCGAAAAAAAATTTGGATGCGACACCGTCGTCGTCGTCGACGGGCGAAAAAAATTTGGACGCGATTCCGTCGTCGACATGCGAAAAAAAATTTGGACGCGATTCCGCCGTCGTCGTGCGAAAAAAAAATTTGGACGCGATGCCGTTGTCGTCGACGTGTGGAAAAAATAATTTGGACGCGATGCCGTCGTCGTCGACGTGCGGAAAAAAAAATTTGGACGCGATGCTGCCGTCGTCGTGCGAAAAAAATTTGGACGCGACATCGTCGTCTTCGTGCGAAAAAAAAATTCGGACGCGACGCCGTCGTCGTCGTCGTAAAAAAAAATTTGGACGCGATGCCGTCGTCGTAAACGGGCGAAAAAAAATTTGGACGACACGCCGTCGTCGACGTGCGAAAAAAAAATTTGTACGCGATGCTGTCGTCGTCATGCAAACAAAAATTTGGACGCGACGCCGTCGTCTTCGTGCGAAAAAAATTTGGACGCGATGCCATCGCCGTCGTGCGAAAAAAAATATTTGGACGCGATGCCGTTGTTGTCGCCGTGCTAAAAAAATTTGGATGTGAAGCCGTCGTCGTCGTGCGCAAAAAAAAATTGGACGCGATGCCGTCGTTGTCGCCGTGCGAAAAAAAATTTGGACGCGACGCCAACGTCGTCGTGGTGCGGGAAAAAATTTGGACGCGACGCTGTCGTCGTCGACGTGCAAAAAATATTTGGACGCGACGCTGTCGTCGTCGACGTGCAAAATAAATTTGGACGCGATGCTGTCGCTGTCGTGCGAAAAAAAAATTTCGACGCGAAGCCATTGTCGTCGTGCGAAAAAAAAATTTGGACGCGATGCCGTCGTCGTCGACGTGCGAAAAAAAATTTTGACGCGACACCGTCGTCGTCGTGCGAAAAAAAATTTGGACGCGATGCCGTCGTCGTCGACGTGCGAAAAAAAGTTTCGACGCGATGCCGTCACCCTCGTGCGAAAAAAAAATTTGGACGCAAAGCCGTCGTCGTGCGAAAAAAAAAATTTGGACGCGACGCCGTCGTCGTGCGAAAAAAAATTTGGACGCGACGCCGTCGTTGTCGAAGTGCGAAAATAAATCTGGACGCGATGCCGTCGTCGTCGACGTGCAAAAAAAAATTTGGATGCGATGCCGTCGTCGTCGCCGTGCGAAAAAAATTTGGACACGACGCCGTCGTCGTCGACGTGCGAAAAAAAAATTTGGACGCGATGCCATCGCCGTCGTGCGAAAAAAAATATTTGGACGCGATGCCGTTGTTGTCGCCGTGCTAAAAAAATTTGGACGTGAAGCCGTCGTCGTCGTGCGCAAAAAAAATTTGGACACGACGCCAACGTCGTGGTGGTGCGGAAAAAAATTTTGATGCGACGCCGTCGTCGTCGTGCGAAGAAAAAACTTGAACGCGATGCCGTCGTCGTGTGCGAAAAAAATTTGGATGCGACACCGTCGTCGTCGACGGGCGAAAAAAATTTGGACGCGATTCTGTCGTCGTCGTGCGAAAACAAAAATTTGGCTGCGACGCGGTCGTCTTCGTGCGAAAAAAAAATTTGGACGCGATGCCGTCGTCGTCGACGTGCGAAAAAAAGTTTCGACGCGATGCCGTCACCCTCGTGCGAAAAAAAAATTTGGACGCAAAGCCGTCGTCGTGCGAAAAAAAAAATTTGGACGCGACGCCGTCGTCGTGCGAAAAAAATTTGGACGCGATGACATCGCCGTCGTGCGAAAAAAAATATTTGGACGCGATGCCGTTGTTGTCGCCGTGCTAAAAAAATTTGGACGTGAAGCCGTCGTCGTCGTGCGCAAAAAAAAATTGGATGCGATGCCGTCGTCGTAAACGGGCGAAAAAATATTTGGACGACACGCCGTCGTCGACGTGCGAAAAAAAAATTCGGACGCGACGTCGTCGTCGTCGACGTGCGAAAAAAACTTGGACGCGACGCCGTCGTCGTCGACGTGCGGAAAAAAAAATTTGGACGCGATGCTGCCGTCGTCGTGCGAAAAAAATTTGGACGCGACATCGTCGTCTTCGTGCGAAAAAAAAATTCGGACGCGACGCCGTCGTCGTCGTCATAAAAAAAAATTTGGACGCGATGCCGTCGTTGTAAACGGGCGAAAAAAAATTTGGACGACACGCCGTCGTCGACGTGCGAAAAAAAAATTTGTACGCGATGCTGTCGTCGTCATGCAAACAAAAATTTGGACGCGACGCCGTCGTCTTCGTGCGAAAAAAATTTGGACGCGATGCCATCGCCGTCGTGCGAAAAAAAATATTTGGACGCGATGCCGTTGTTGTCGCCGTGCTAAAAAAATTTGGATGTGAAGCCGTCGTCGTCGTGCGCAAAAAAAAATTGGACGCGATGCCGTCGTTGTCGCCGTGCGAAAAAAAATTTGGACGCGACGCCAACGTCGTCGTGGTGCGGGAAAAAATTTGGACGCGACGCTGTCGTCGTCGACGTGCAAAAAATATTTGGACGCGACGCTGTCGTCGTCGACGTGCAAAATAAATTTGGACGCGATGCTGTCGCTGTCGTGCGAAAAAAAAATTTCGACGCGAAGCCATTGTCGTCGTGCGAAAAAAAAATTTGGACGCGATGCCGTCGTCGTCGACGTGCGAAAAAAAATTTTGACGCGACACCGTCGTCGTCGTGCGAAAAAAAATTTGGACGCGATGCCGTCGTTGTCGAAGTGCGAAAATAAATCTGGACGCGATGCCGTCGTCGTCGACGTGCAAAAAAAAATTTGGATGCGATGCCGTCGTCGTCGCCGTGCGAAAAAAAATTTGGACACGACGCCGTCGTCGTCGACGTGCGAAAAAAAAATTTGGACGCGATGCCATCGCCGTCGTGCGAAAAAAAATATTTGGACGCGATGCCGTTGTTGTCGCCGTGCTAAAAAAATTTGGACGTGAAGCCGTCGTCGTCGTGCGCAAAAAAAATTTGGACACGACGCCAACGTCGTGGTGGTGCGGAAAAAATTTTGATGCGACGCCGTCGTCGTCGTGCGAAGAAAAAACTTGAACGCGATGCCGTCGTCGTGTGCGAAAAAAATTTGGATGCGACACCGTCGTCGTCGACGGGCGAAAAAAATTTGGACGCGATTCTGTCGTCGTCGTGCGAAAACAAAAATTTGGCTGCGACGCGGTCGTCTTCGTGCGAAAAAAAATTTGGACGCGATGCCGTCGTCGTCGACGTGCGAAAAAAAGTTTCGACGCGATGCCGTCACCCTCGTGCGAAAAAAAAAATTTGGACGCAAAGCCGTCGTCGTGCGAAAAAAAAAATTTGGACGCGACGCCGTCGTCGTGCGAAAAAAATTTGGACGCGATGACATCGCCGTCGTGCGAAAAAAAATATTTGGACGCGATGCCGTTGTTGTCGCCGTGCTAAAAAAATTTGGACGTGAAGCCGTCGTCGTCGTGCGCAAAAAAAAATTGGATGCGATGCCGTCGTCGTAAACGGGCGAAAAAATATTTGGACGACACGCCGTCGTCGACGTGCGAAAAAAAAATTCGGACGCGACGTCGTCGTCGTCGACGTGCGAAAAAAACTTGGACGCGACGCCGTCGTCGTCGACGTGCGGAAAAAAAAATTTGGACGCGATGCTGCCGTCGTCGTGCGAAAAAAATTTGGACGCGACATCGTCATCTTCGTGCGAAAAAAAAATTCGGACGCGACGCCGTCGTCGTCGTCGTAAAAAAAATTTGGACGCGATGCCGTCGTTGTAAACGGGCGAAAAAAAATTTGGACGACACGCCGTCGTCGACGTGCGAAAAAAAAATTTGTACGCGATGCTGTCGTCGTCATGCAAACAAAAATTTGGACGCGACGCCGTCGTCTTCGTGCGAAAAAAATTTGGACGCGATGCCATCGCCGTCGTGCGAAAAAAAATATTTGGACGCGATGCCGTTGTTGTCGCCGTGCTAAAAAAATTTGGATGTGAAGCCGTCGTCGTCGTGCGCAAAAAAAAATTGGACGCGATGCCGTCGTTGTCGCCGTGCGAAAAAAAATTTGGACGCGACGCCAACGTCGTCGTGGTGCGGGAAAAAATTTGGACGCGACGCTGTCGTCGTCGACGTGCAAAAAATATTTGGACGCGACGCTGTCGTCGTCGACGTGCAAAATAAATTTGGACGCGATGCTGTCGCTGTCGTGCGAAAAAAAAATTTCGACGCGAAGCCATTGTCGTCGTGCGAAAAAAAAATTTGGACGCGATGCCGTCGTCGTCGACGTGCGAAAAAAAATTTTGACGCGACACCGTCGTCGTCGTGCGAAAAAAAATTTGGACGCGATGCCGTCGTCGTCGACGTGCGAAAAAAAGTTTCGACGCGATGCCGTCACCCTCGTGCGAAAAAAAAATTTGGACGCAAAGCCGTCGTCGTGCGAAAAAAAAAATTTGGACGCGACGCCGTCGTCGTGCGAAAAAAAATTTGGACGCGACGCCGTCGTTGTCGAAGTGCGAAAATAAATCTGGACGCGATGCCGTCGTCGTCGACGTGCAAAAAAAAATTTGGATGCGATGCCGTCGTCGTCGCCGTGCGAAAAAAAATTCGGACGCGACGTCGTCGTCGTCGACGTGCGAAAAAAAAATTTGGACGAGACGCCATCGCCGTCGTGCGAAAAAAAATATTTGGACGCGATGCCGTTGTTGTCGCCGTGCTAAAAAAATTTGGACGTGAAGCCGTCGTCGTCGTGCGCAAAAAAAATTTGGACACGACGCCAACGTCGTGGTGGTGCGGAAAAAAATTTTGATGCGACGCCGTCGTCGTCGTGCGAAGAAAAAACTTGAACGCGATGCCGTCGTCGTGTGCGAAAAAAATTTGGATGCGACACCGTCGTCGTCGACGGGCGAAAAAAATTTGGACGCGATTCTGTCGTCGTCGTGCGAAAACAAAAATTTGGCTGCGACGCGGTCGTCTTCGTGCGAAAAAAAAATTTGGACACCGTGCCGTCGCCGTCGACGTGCGAAAAAAAGTTTCGACGCGATGCCGTCACCCTCGTGCGAAAAAAAAATTTGGACGCGATGCCGTCGTCGTAAACGGGCGAAAAAAAATTTGGACGACACGACGTCGTCAACGTGCGAAAAAAATTTGGACGCGATGGCGTCGCTGACGTGCGAAAAAAAATTTGGACGCGACGCCGTAATCGTCGACGTGCAAAAAAAAATTTTGACACGATGCCGTCGTCGTCGACGTGCGAAAAAAAGTTTCGACGCGATGCCGTCACCCTCGTGCGAAAAAAAAATTGGACGCAAAGCCGTCGTCGTGCGAAAAAAAAAATTTGGACGCGACGCCGTCGTCGTGCGAAAAAAAATTTGGACGTGATGCTGTCGTCGTCGTCGTGCGAAAAAAAAATTTGGACGTGATGCTGTCGTCGTCGTCGTGCGAAAAAAAATTTGGACACGAAGCCGTCGTCGTCGACGTGCGAAAAAAAAATTTGGACGCGATGCCATCGCCGTCGTGCGAAAAAAAATATTTGGACGCGATGCCGTTGTTGTCGCCGTGCTAAAAAAATTTGGACGTGAAGCCGTCGTCGTCGTGCACAAAAAAAATTTGGACACGATGCCGTCGTTGTCGCCGTGCGAAAAAAAATTTGGATCCGATGCCGTCGTTGTCGCCGTGCGAAAAAAAAATTTGGACGCGATGCCGTCGTCGTCGTGCGAAAAAAAAATTCGGACGCGACGCCGTCGTCGTCGTCGTAAAAAAAAATTTGGACGCGATGCCGTCGTCGTAAACGGGCGAAAAAAAATTTGGACGACACGACGTCGTCAACGTGCGAAAAAAATTTGGACGCGATGCCATCGCCGTCGTGCGAAAAAAAATATTTGGACGCGATGCCGTTGTTGTCGCCGTGCTAAAAAAATTTGGACGTGAAGCCGTCGTTGTCGCCGTGCGGAAAAAAATTTGGACGCGACGCCGTCGTCGCCGTGCGAAAAAAAAATTTGGACGCGATGCCGTCGTCGTCAACGTGCGAAAAAAAATTTGGACGCGACGCCGTCGTCGTCGTCGTGCGAAAAAAAATTTGGACGCGACGCCGTCGTCGTCGACGTGCGAAAAAAAATTTGGACGCGATGCCATCGCCGTCGTGCGAAAAAAAATATTTGGACGCGATGCCGTTGTTGTCGCCGTGCTAAAAAAATTTGGACGCGACGCCAACGTCGTGGTGGTGCGGAAAAAAATTTGGACGCGACGCCGTCGTCCTCGAAGTGCGAAAAATATTTGTACGCGACGCTGTCGTCGTCGACGTGCAAAAAAAATTTGGACACGATGCCATCGCTGTCGTGCGAAAAAAAAATTTCGACGCGAAGCCATTGTCGTCGTGCGAAAAAAAAATTTGGACGCGATGCCGTCGTCGTCGACGTGCGAAAAAAAATTTTGACGCGACACCGTCGTCGTCGTGCGAAAAAAAAATTTGGACGCGACGCCATCGTTGTTGTGCGAAAAAAAATTTTGACGCGACGCCGTCGTCGTCGTGCGAAGAAAAAATTTTGACGCGATGCCGTCGTCATCGTGCGAAAAATAATTTGGATGCGACACCGTCGTCGTCGACGGGCAAAAAAAATTTGGACACGATTCCGTCGTCGACATGCAAAAAAAAATTTGGACGCGACTCCGCCGTCGTCGTGCGAAAAAATAATTTGGACGCGATGCCGTCGTCGTCGACCTGCGAAAAAAAATTTGGAAGCGATGCTGTCGTTGTCGTGCGAAAAAAAATTTGGACGCGACGCCGTCGTCTTCGTGCGAAAAAAATTGGGACGCGATGGCGTCGCTGACGTGCGAAAAAAAAATTTGGACGCGACGCCGTCGTCGTCGACGTGCGAAAAAAATTTGGACGCGATGCTGTCGTTGTCATGTGAAAAAAAAAATTTGGACGCGATGCCGTCGTCGTCATGCGAAAAAAAATTTGGACGCGTTGCCGTCGTCTTCGACGTGCGGAAAAAAAATTTGGACGCGATGCCATCGCCGTCGTGCGAAAAAAAATTTGGACGCCATGCCGTCTTCGTCATGCGAAAAAAAATTTGGACGCGACGCTGTCGTTGTCGTGCGGAAAAAAATTTGGACACCGTGCCGTCGCCGTCGACGTGCGAAAAAAAAATTTGGAGGCGATGCCGTCGCTGTCGTGCGAAAAAAAATTTTAACGCAAAGCCGTTGTCGTCGACGTGTGGAAAAAATAATTTGGACGCGACTCCGTCGTCGTCGACCTGCGAAAAAAAATTTGGACGCGATGCCGTCGTTGTCGTGCGAAAAAAAATTTGGACGCGACGCCGTCGTCTTCGTGCAAAAAAAATTGGGACTCGATGGCGTCGCTGACGTACGAAAAAAAAATTTGGACGCAACGCCGTGATCGTCGACGTGCAAAAAAAAATTTTGACGCGATGCCGTCGTCGTCGTGCGAAAAAAATATTTGGACGCGATACCGTTGTTGTCGCCGTGCGAAAAAAAATTTGGATGCGACACCGTCGTCGTCGACGGGCGAAAAAAATTTGGACGCGATTCCGTCGTCGACATGCGAAAAAAAATTTGGACACGAAGCCGTCGTTGTTGTCGTGCGAAAAAAAAATTTGGACGCGATGCCGTCGTCGTCGACGTGCAAAAAAAAAATTTGGACGCGATGCCATCGCCGTCGTGCGAAAAAAAATATTTGGACGCGATGCCGTTGTTGTCGCCGTGCTAAAAAAATTTGGACGTGTAGCCGTCGTCGTCGTGCACAAAAAAAAATTGGACGCGATGCCGTCGTTGTCGCCGTGCGAAAAAAAATTTGGACGCGACGCCGTCGTTGTCGCCGTGCGAAAAAAAAATTTGGACGCGATGCCGTCGTCGTCGTGCGAAAAAAAAATTCGGACGCGACGCCGTCGTCGTCGTCGTAAAAAAAAATTTGGACGCGATGCCGTCGTCGTAAACGGGCGAAAAAAAATTTGGACGACACGCCGTCAACATGCGAAAAAAATTTGGACGCGACGCCGTCGTCGTCGACGTGCAAAAAATATTTGGACGCGACGCTGTCGTCGTCAACGTGCAAAAAAAATTTGGACAAGATGCCGTCGCTGTCGTGCGAAAAAAAAATTTCGACGCGAAGCCATTGTCGTCGTGCGAAAAAAAAATTTGGACGCGATGCCGTCGTCGTCGACGTGCGAAAAAAAGTTTCGACGCGATGCCGTCACCCTCGTGCGAAAAAAAATTTGGACGCAAAGCCGTCGTCGTGCGAAAAAAAAAATTTGGACGCGACGCCATCGTCGTGCGAAAAAAAATTTGGACGCGACGCTGTCGTCGTCGACGTGCAAAAAAAATTTGGACGCGATGCCGTCGTCGCCTTCCTGCGAAAAAAAATTTCGACGCGAAGCCATTGTCGTCGTGCGAAAAAAAATTTGGACGTGATGCTGTCGTCGTCGTCGTGCGAAAAAAAAATTTGGACGTGATGCTGTCGTCGTCGTCGTGCGAAAAAAATTTGGACGCGACGCCGTCGTCGTGCGAAAAAAAATTTGGACACGAAGCCGTCGTCGTCGACGTGCGAAAAAATAATTTGGACGCGATGCCATCGCCGTCGTGCAAAAAAAAATATTTGGACGCGATGCCGTTGTTGTCGCCGTGCAAAAAAATTTGGACGTGAAGCCGTCGTCGTCGACGTGCGAAAAAAAAATTTGGAGGCGATGCCGCCGTCGTCAAAGTGCGAAAAAAATTTGGACGCGACGCCGTCGTCGTCGTCGTGCGAAAAAAAATTTGGACGCGACGCCGTCGTCGTCGACGTGCGAAAAAAAGTTTCGACGTGATGCCGTCACCCTCGTGCGAAAAAAAAATTTGGACGCAATGCCATCGCCGTCGTGCGAAAAAAAATATTTGGACGCGATGCCGTCGTTGTCGCCGTGCGAAAAAAAATTTGGACGCGATGCCGTCGTCGTCATGCGAAAAAAAATTTGGACGCGTTGCCGTCGTCTTCGACGTGCGGAAAAAAAAATTTGGACGCGATGCCATCGCCGTCGTGCGAAAAAAAATTTGGACGCCATGCCGTCTTCGTCGTGCGAAAAAAAATTTGGACGCGATGCAGTCGTTGTCGTGCGGAAAAAAATTTGGACACCGTGCCGTCGCCGTCGACGTGCGAAAAAAAAAATTTGGAGGCGATGCCGTCGTCGCCTTCCGGTGAAAAAAAAATTTGGATGCGAAGTCGTCTTTGTCGACGTGCGAAAAAAAATTTGGACGTGACGCCGTCGTCGTCGACGTGCAAAATATATTTGGACGCGACGCTGTCGTCGTCGACGTGCAAAAAAAATTTGGACACGATGCCGTCGCTGTCGTGCGAAAAAAAAATTTCGACGCGAAGCCATTGTCGTCGTGCGAAAAAAAAATTTGGTCGCGATGCCGTCGTCGTCGACGTGCGAAAAAAAGTTTCGATTCGATGCCGTCACCCTCGTGCGAAAAAAAAATTTGGACGCAAAGCCATCGTCGTGCGAAAAAAAAAATTTGGACGCGACGCCGTCGTCGTGCGAAAAAAAATTTGGACACGAAGCCGTCGTCGTCGTCGTGCGAAAAAAAAATTTGGACGCGACGCCGTCGTCGTCGAAGTGCAAAAATAAATCTGGACGCGATGCCGTCGTCGTCGACGTGCAAAAAAAAATTTGGATGCGATGCCGTTGTCGTCGTCGTGCGAAAAACAATTTGGACGCGACGCCGTCGTCGTCGACGCGCGAAAAAAAAATTTGGACGCGATGCCATCGCCGTCGTGCGAAAAAAAATATTTGGACGCGATGCCGTCGTTGTCGCTGTGCTAAAAAAATTTGGACGCGACGCCAACGTCGTGGTGGTGCGGAAAAAAATTTGGACGCGACGCCGTCGTCCTCGAAGTGCGAAAAATATTTGTACGCGACGCTGTCGTCGTCGACGTGCAAAAAAAATTTGGACACGATGCCGTCGCTGTCGTGCGAAAAAAAAATTTCGACGCGAAGCCATTGTCGTCGTGCGAAAAAAAAATTTGGACGCGATGCCGTCGTCGTCGACGTGCGAAAAAAAATTTTGACGCGACACCGTCGTCGTCGTGCGAAAAAAAAATTTGGACGCGACGCCATCGTTGTTGTGCGAAAAAAAATTTTGACGCGACGCCGTCGTCGTCGTGCGAAGAAAAAATTTTGACGCGATGCCGTCGTCATCGTGCGAAAAAAAATTTGGATGCGACACCGTCGTCGTCGACGGGCAAAAAAAATTTGGACACGATTCCGTCGTCGACATGCAAAAAAAAATTTGGACGCGACTCCGCCGTCGTCGTGCGAAAAAATAATTTGGACGCGATGCCGTCGTCGTCGACCTGCGAAAAAAAATTTGGAAGCGATGCTGTCGTTGTCGTGCGAAAAAAAATTTGGACGCGACGCCGTCGTCTTCGTGTGAAAAAAATTGGGACGCGATGGCGTCGCTGACGTGCGAAAAAAAAATTTGGACGCGACGCCGTCGTCGTCATGCGAAAAAAAATTTGGACGTGACGCCGTCGTCTTCGACGTGCGGAAAAAAAAATTTGGACGCGATGCCATCGCCGTCGTGCGAAAAAAAATTTGGACGCCATGCCGTCTTCGTCATGCGAAAAAAAATTTGGACGCGACGCTGTCGTTGTCGTGCGGAAAAAAATTTGGACACCGTGCCGTTGTCGTCGACGTGTGGAAAAAATAATTTGGACGCGACTCCGTCGTCGTCGACCTGCGAAAAAAAATTTGGACGCGATGCCGTCGTTGTCGTGCGAAAAAAAATTTGGACGCGACGCCGTCGTCTTCGTGCAAAAAAAATTGGGACTCGATGGCGTCGCTGACGTACGAAAAAAAAATTTGGACGCGACGCCGTGATCGTCAACGTGCAAAAAAAAATTTTGACGCGATGCCGTCGTCGTCGTGCGAAAAAAATATTTGGACGCGATACCGTTGTTGTCGCCGTGCGAAAAAAAATTTGGATGCGACACCGTCGTCGTCGACGGGCGAAAAAAATTTGGACGCGATTCCGTCGTCGACATGTGAAAAAAAATTTGGACACGATGCCGTTGTTGTCACCGTGCTAAAAAAATTTGGACGTGTAGCCGTCGTCGTCGTGCACAAAAAAAAATTGGACGCGATGCCGTCGTTGTCGCCGTGCGAAAAAAAATTTGGACGCGACGCCGTCGTTGTCGCCGTGCGAAAAAAAAATTTGGACGCGATGCCGTCGTCGTCGTGCGAAAAAAAAATTCGGACGCGACGCCGTCGTCGTCGACGTGCAAAAAATATTTGGACGCGACGCTGTCGTCGTCGACGTGCAAAAAAAATTTGGACAAGATGCCGTCGCTGTCGTGCGAAAAAAAAATTTCGACGCGAAGCCATTGTCGTCGTGCGAAAAAAAAATTTGGACGCGATGCCGTCGTCGTCGACGTGCGAAAAAAAGTTTCGACGCGATGCCGTCACCCTCGTGCGAAAAAAAATATTTGGACGCGATGCCGTTGTTGTCGCCGTGCTAAAAAAATTTGGATGTGAAGCCGTCGTCGTCGTGCGCAAAAAAAAATTGGACGCGATGCCGTCGTTGTCGCCGTGCGAAAAAAAATTTGGACACGACGCCAACGTCGTCGTGGTGCGGGAAAAAATTTGGACGCGACGCTGTCGTCGTCGACGTGCAAAAAATATTTGGACGCGACGCTGTCGTCGTCGACGTGCAAAATAAATTTGGACGCGATGCTGTCGCTGTCGTGCGAAAAAAAAATTTCGACGCGAAGCCATTGTCGTCGTGCGAAAAAAAAATTTGGACGCGATGCCGTCGTCGTCGACGTGCGAAAAAAAATTTTGACGCGACACCGTCGTCGTCGTGCGAAAAAAAATTTGGACGCGATGCCGTCGTCGTCGACGTGCGAAAAAAAGTTTCGACGCGATGCCGTCACCCTCGTGCGAAAAAAAAATTTGGACGCAAAGCCGTCGTCGTGCGAAAAAAAAAATTTGGACGCGACGCCGTCGTCGTGCGAAAAAAAATTTGGACGCGACGCCGTCGTTGTCGAAGTGCGAAAATAAATCTGGACGCGATGCCGTCGTCGTCGACGTGCAAAAAAAAATTTGGATGCGATGCCGTCGTCGTCGCCGTGCGAAAAAAAATTTGGACGCGACGCCGTCGTCGTCGACGTGCGAAAAAAAAATTTGGACGCGATGCCATCGCCGTCGTGCGAAAAAAAATATTTGGACGCGATGCCGTTGTTGTCGCCGTGCTAAAAAAATTTGGACGTGAAGCCGTCGTCGTCGTGCGCAAAAAAAATTTGGACACGACGCCAACGTCGTGGTGGTGCGGAAAAAAATTTTGATGCGACGCCGTCGTCGTCGTGCGAAGAAAAAACTTGAACGCGATGCCGTCGTCGTGTGCGAAAAAAATTTGGATGCGACACCGTCGTCGTCGACGGGCGAAAAAAATTTGGACGCGATTCTGTCGTCGTCGTGCGAAAACAAAAATTTGGCTGCGACGCGGTCGTCTTCGTGCGAAAAAAAAATTTGGACGCGATGCCGTCGTCGTCGACGTGCGAAAAAAAGTTTCGACGCGATGCCGTCACCCTCGTGCGAAAAAAAAATTTGGACGCAAAGCCGTCGTCGTGCGAAAAAAAAAATTTGGACGCGACGCCGTCGTCGTGCGAAAAAAATTTGGACGCGATGCCATCGCCGTCGTGCGAAAAAAAATATTTGGACGCGATGCCGTTGTTGTCGCCGTGCTAAAAAAATTTGGACGTGAAGCCGTCGTCGTCGTGCGCAAAAAAAAATTGGATGCGATGCCGTCGTCGTAAACGGGCGAAAAAATATTTGGACGACACGCCGTCGTCGACGTGCGAAAAAAACTTGGACGCGACGCCGTCGTCGTCGACGTGCGGAAAAAAAAATTTGGACGCGATGCTGCCGTCGTCGTGCGAAAAAAATTTGGACGCGACATCGTCGTCTTCGTGCGAAAAAAAAATTCGGACGCGACGCCGTCGTCGTCGTCGTAAAAAAAAATTTGGACGCGATGCCGTCGTTGTAAACGGGCGAAAAAAAATTTGGACGACACGCCGTCGTCGACGTGCGAAAAAAAAATTTGTACGCGATGCTGTCGTCGTCATGCAAACAAAAATTTGGACGCGACGCCGTCGTCTTCGTGCGAAAAAAATTTGGACGCGATGCCATCGCCGTCGTGCGAAAAAAAATATTTGGACGCGATGCCGTTGTTGTCGCCGTGCTAAAAAAATTTGGACGTGAAGCCGTCGTCGTCGTGCGCAAAAAAAATTGGACGCGATGCCGTCGTTGTCGCCGTGCGAAAAAAAATTTGGACGCGACGCCAACGTCGTCGTGGTGCGGGAAAAAATTTGGACGCGACGCTGTCGTCGTCGACGTGCAAAAAATATTTGGACGCGACGCTGTCGTCGTCGACGTGCAAAAAATATTTGGACGCGACGCTGTCGCTGTCGTGCGAAAAAAAAATTTCGACGCGAAGCCATTGTCGTCGTGCGAAAAAAAAATATGGACGCGATGCCGTCGTCGTCGACGTGCGAAAAAAAATTTTGACGCGACACCGTCGTCGTCGTGCGAAAAAAAATTTGGACGCGATGCCGTCGTCGTCGACGTGCGAAAAAAAGTTTCGACGCGATGCCGTCACCCTCGTGCGAAAAAGAAATTTGGACGCAAAGCCGTCGTCGTGCGAAAAAAAAAATTTGGACGCGACGCCGTCGTCGTGCGAAAAAAAATTTGGACGCGACGCCGTCGTTGTCGAAGTGCGAAAATAAATCTGGACGCGATGCCGTCGTAGTCGACGTGCAAAAAAAAATTTGGATGCGATGCCGTCGTCGTCGCCGTGCGAAAAAAAATTTGGACGCGACGCCGTCGTCGTCGACGTGCGAAAAAAAAATTTGGACGCGATGCCATCGCCGTCGTGCGAAAAAAAATATTTGGACGCGATGCCGTTGTTGTCGCCGTGCTAAAAAAATTTGGACGTGAAGCCGTCGTCGTCGTGCGCAAAAAAAATTTGGACACGACGCCAACGTCGTGGTGGTGCGGAAAAAAATTTGGACGCAACGCCGTCGTCCTCGAAGTGCGAAAAATATTTGGACGCGACGCTGTCGTCGTCGACGTGCAAAAAAAATTTGGACACGATGCTGTCGCTGTCGTGCGAAAATAAATCTGGACGCAATGCCATCGCCGTCGTGCGAAAAAAATAATTGGACGTGATGCCGTTGTTGTCACCGTGCGAAAAAAAATTTTGACGCGACACCGTCGTCGTCGTGCGAAAAAAAAATTTGGACGCGACGCCATCGTTGTTGTGCGAAAAAAAATTTTGACGCGACGCCGTCGTCGTCGTGCGAAGAAAAAACTTGAACGCGATGCCGTCGTCGTGTGCGAAAAAAAATTTGGATGCGACACCGCCGTCGTCGACGGGCGAAATAAATTTGGACGCGATTCTGTCGTCGTCGTGCGAAAACAGAAATTTGGCTGCGACGCCGTCATCTTCGTGCGAAAAAAAAATTTGGACGCGACTCCGTCGTCGTAAACGGGCGAAAAAATATTTGGACGACACGCCGTCGTCGACGTGCGAAAAAAAAATTCGGACACGACGTCGTCGTCGTCGACGTGCGAAAAAAACTTGGACGCGACGCCGTCGTCGTCAACGTGCGGAAAAAAAAATTTGGACGCGATGCTGCCGTCGTCGTGCGAAAAAAAAATTTGGACGCGATGCCGTCGTCGTCGTGCGAAAAAAAAATTCGGACGCGACGCCGTCGTCGTCGTCGTAAAAAAAAATTTGGACGCGATGCCGTCGTCGTAAACGGGCGAAAAAAAATTTGGACGACACGCCGTCGTCAACGTGCGAAAAAAATTTGGACGCGACGCCGTCGTCGTCGACGTGCAAAAAATATTTGGACGCGACGCTGTCGTCGTCGACGTGCAAAAAAAATTTGGACACGATGCCGTCGCTGTCGTGCGAAAAATAAATTTCGACGCGAAGCCATTGTCGTCGTGCGAAAAAAAAATTTGGACGCGATGCCGTCGTCGTCGACGTGCGAAAAAAAGTTTTGACGCGATGCCGTCACCCTCGTGCGAAAAAAAAATTTGGACGCAAAGCCGTCGTCGTGCGAAAAAAAAAATTTGGACGAGACGCCGTCGTCGTGCGAAAAAAAATTTGGACGCGACGCTGTCGTCGTCGACGTGCAAAAAAAATTTGGACGCGATGCCGTCGTCGCCTTCCTGCGAAAAAAAATTTCGACGCGAAGCCATTGTCGTCGTGCGAAAAAAAATATTTGGACGCGATGCCGTTGTTGTCGTCGTGCGAAAAAAAAATTTGGACGTGATGCTGTCGTCGTCGTCGTGCGAAAAAAATTTGGACGCGACGCCGTCGTCATGCGAAAAAAAATTTGGACACGAAGCCGTCGTCGTCGACGTGCGAAAAAAAAATTTGGACGCGATGCCATCGCCGTCGTGCGAAAAAAAATATTTGGACACGATGCCGTTGTTGTCGCCGTGCTAAAAAAATTTGGACGTGAAGCCGTCGTCGTCGTGCGCAAAAAAAATTTGGACGCGATGCCGTCGTTGTCGCCGTGCGAAAAAAAATTTGGACGTGACGCCGTCGTTGTCGCCGTGCGAAAAAAAAATTTGGACGCGATGCCGTCGTCGTCAACGTGCGAAAAAAAATTTGGACGCGACGCCGTCATCGTCGTCGTGCGAAAAAAAATATGGACGCGACGCCGTCGTCGTCGACGTGCGAAAAAAAAATTTGGACGCGATGCCATCGCCGTCGTGCGAAAAAAAATATTTGTACGCGATGCCGTTGTTGTCGCCGTGCTAAAAAAATTTGGACGTGCAGCCGTCGTTGTCGCCGTGCGGAAAAAAATTTGGACGCGACGCCGTCGTCGCCGTGCGAAAAAAAAATTTGGAGGCGATGCCGTCGTCGTCAACGTGCGAAAAAAAATTTGGACGCGACGCCGTCGTCGTCGTCGTGCGAAAAAAAATTTGGACGCGACGCCGTCGTCGTCGACGTGCGAAAAAAAATTTGGACGCGATGCCATCGCCGTCGTGCGAAAAAAAATATTTGGACGCGATGCCGTTGTTGTCGCCGTGCTAAAAAAATTTGGACGTGAAGCCGTCGTCGTCGTGCGCAAAAAAAATTTGGACGCGATGCCGTCGTTGTCGCCGTGCGAAAAAAAATTTGGACGTGACGCCGTCGTTGTCGCCGTGCGAAAAAAAAATTTGGACGCGATGCCGTCGTCGTCAACGTGCGAAAAAAAATTTGGACGCGACGCCGTCATCGTCGACGTGCGAAAAAAAAATTTGGACGCGATGCCATCGCCGTCGTGCGAAAAAAAATATTTGGACGCGATGCCGTTGTTGTCGCCGTGCGAAAAAAAATTTGGACGCGACGCCGTCGTTGTCGCCGTGCGAAAAAAAAATTTGGACGCGATGCCGTCGTCGTCAACGTGCGAAAAAAAATTTGGATGCGACGCCGTCGTCGTCGTCGTGCGAAAAAAAATTTGGACGCAACGCTGTCGTCGTCGACGTGCAAAAAAAAATTTGGACGCGATGCCATCGCCGTCGTGCGAAAAAAATATTTGGACGCGATACCGTTGTTGTCGCCGTGCGAAAAAAAATTTGGACGCGACGCCGTCGTTGTCGCCGTGCGAAAAAAATTTGGACGCGATTCCGTCGTCGTCGTGCGAAAACAAAAATTTGGACGCGATGCCGTTGTCGTCGACGTGTGGAAAAAATAATTTGGACGCGACTCCGTCGTCGTCGACCTGCGAAAAAAAATTTGGACGCGATGCCGTCGTTGTCGTGCGAAAAAAAATTTGGACGCGATGCCGTCGTCTTCGTGCAAAAAAAATTGGGACGCGATGGCGTCGCTGACGTGCGAAAAAAAAATTTGGACGCGACGCCGTAATCGTCGACGTGCAAAAAAAAATTTTGACGCGATGCCGTCGTCGTCGACGTGCGAAAAAAAGTTTCGACGCGATGCCGTCACCCTCGTGCGAAAAAAAAATTTGGACGCAAAGCCGTCGTCGTGCGAAAAAAAAAATTTGGACGCGACGCCGTCGTCGTGCGAAAAAAAATTTGGACGTGATGCTGTCGTCGTCGTCGTGCGAAAAAAAAATTTGGACGTGATGCTGTCGTCGTCGTCGTGCGAAAAAAAATTTGGACACGATGCCATCGCCGTCGTGCGAAAAAAAATATTTGGACGCGATGCCGTTGTTGTCGCCGTGCTAAAAAAATTTGGATGTGAAGCCGTCGTCGTCGTGCGCAAAAAAAAATTGGACGCGATGCCGTCGTTGTCGCCGTGCGAAAAAAAATTTGGACGCGACGCCAACGTCGTCGTGGTGCGGGAAAAAATTTGGACGCGACGCTGTCGTCGTCGACGTGCAAAAAATATTTGGACGCGACGCTGTCGTCGTCGACGTGCAAAATAAATTTGGACGCGATGCTGTCGCTGTCGTGCGAAAAAAAAATTTCGACGCGAAGCCATTGTCGTCGTGCGAAAAAAAAATTTGGACGCGATGCCGTCGTCGTCGACGTGCGAAAAAAAATTTTGACGCGACACCGTCGTCGTCGTGCGAAAAAAAATTTGGACGCGATGCCGTCGTCGTCGACGTGCGAAAAAAAGTTTCGACGCGATGCCGTCACCCTCGTGCGAAAAAAAAATTTGGACGCAAAGCCGTCGTCGTGCGAAAAAAAAAATTTGGACGCGACGCCGTCGTCGTGCGAAAAAAAATTTGGACGCGACGCCGTCGTTGTCGAAGTGCGAAAATAAATCTGGACGCGATGCCGTCGTCGTCGACGTGCAAAAAAAAATTTGGATGCGATGCCGTCGTCGTCGCCGTGCGAAAAAAAATTTGGACGCGACGCCGTCGTCGTCGACGTGCGAAAAAAAAATTTGGACGCGATGCCATCGCCGTCGTGCGAAAAAAAATATTTGGACGCGATGCCGTTGTTGTCGCCGTGCTAAAAAAATTTGGACGTGAAGCCGTCGTCGTCGTGCGCAAAAAAAATTTGGACACGACGCCAACGTCGTGGTGGTGCGGAAAAAAATTTTGATGCGACGCCGTCGTCGTCGTGCGAAGAAAAAACTTGAACGCGATGCCGTCGTCGTGTGCGAAAAAAATTTGGATGCGACACCGTCGTCGTCGACGGGCGAAAAAAATTTGGACGCGATTCTGTCATCGTCGTGCGAAAACAAAAATTTGGCTGCGACGCGGTCGTCTTCGTGCGAAAAAAAAATTTGGACGCGATGCCGTCGTCGTCGACGTGCGAAAAAAAGTTTCGACGCGATGCCGTCACCCTCGTGCGAAAAAAAAATTTGGACGCAAAGCCGTCGTCGTGCGAAAAAAAAAATTTGGACGCGACGCCGTCGTCGTGCGAAAAAAATTTGGACGCGATGACATCGCCGTCGTGCGAAAAAAAATATTTGGACGCGATGCCGTTGTTGTCGCCGTGCTAAAAAAATTTGGACGTGAAGCCGTCGTCGTCGTGCGCAAAAAAAAATTGGATGCGATGCCGTCGTCGTAAACGGGCGAAAAAATATTTGGACGACACGCCGTCGTCGACGTGCGAAAAAAAAATTCGGACGCGACGTCGTCGTCGTCGACGTGCGAAAAAAACTTGGACGCGACGCCGTCGTCGTCGACGTGCGGAAAAAAAAATTTGGACGCGATGCTGCCGTCGTCGTGCGAAAAAAATTTGGACGCGACATCGTCGTCTTCGTGCGAAAAAAAAAATTTGGACGCGATGCTGCCGTCGTCGTGCGAAAAAAATTTGGACGCGACGCCGTCGTCGTCGTCGTAAAAAAAAATTTGGACGCGATGCCGTCGTTGTAAACGGGCGAAAAAAAATTTGGACGACACGCCGTCGTCGACGTGCGAAAAAAAAATTTGTACGCGATGCTGTCGTCGTCATGCAAACAAAAATTTGGACGCGACGCCGTCGTCTTCGTGCGAAAAAAATTTGGACGCGATGCCATCGCCGTCGTGCGAAAAAAAATATTTGGACGCGATGCCGTTGTTGTCGCCGTGCTAAAAAAATTTGGATGTGAAGCCGTCGTCGTCGTGCGCAAAAAAAAATTGGACGCGATGCCGTCGTTGTCGCCGTGCGAAAAAAAATTTGGACGCGACGCCAACGTCGTCGTGGTGCGGGAAAAAATTTGGACGCGACGCTGTCGTCGTCGACGTGCAAAAAATATTTGGACGCGACGCTGTCGTCGTCGACGTGCAAAATAAATTTGGACGCGATGCTGTCGCTGTCGTGCGAAAAAAAAATTTCGACGCGAAGCCATTGTCGTCGTGCGAAAAAAAAATTTGGACGCGATGCCGTCGTCGTCGACGTGCGAAAAAAAATTTTGACGCGACACCGTCGTCGTCGTGCGAAAAAAAATTTGGACGCGATGCCGTCGTCGTCGACGTGCGAAAAAAAGTTTCGACGCGATGCCGTCACCCTCGTGCGAAAAAAAAATTTGGACGCAAAGCCGTCGTCGTGCGAAAAAAAAAATTTGGACGCGACGCCGTCGTCGTGCGAAAAAAAATTTGGACGCGACGCCGTCGTTGTCGAAGTGCGAAAATAAATCTGGACGCGATGCCGTCGTCGTCGACGTGCAAAAAAAAATTTGGATGCGATGCCGTCGTCGTCGCCGTGCGAAAAAAAATTTGGACGCGACGCCGTCGTCGTCGACGTGCGAAAAAAAAATTTGGACGCGATGCCATCGCCGTCGTGCGAAAAAAAATATTTGGACGCGATGCCGTTGTTGTCGCCGTGCTAAAAAAATTTGGACGTGAAGCCGTCGTCGTCGTGCGCAAAAAAAATTTGGACACGACGCCAACGTCGTGGTGGTGCGGAAAAAAATTTTGATGCGACGCCGTCGTCGTCGTGCGAAGAAAAAACTTGAACGCGATGCCGTCGTCGTGTGCGAAAAAAATTTGGATGCGACACCGTCGTCGTCGACGGGCGAAAAAAATTTGGACGCGATTCTGTCGTCGTCGTGCGAAAACAAAAATTTGGACGCGACGCGGTCGTCTTCGTGCGAAAAAAAAATTTGGACGCGATGCCGTCGTCGTCGACGTGCGAAAAAAAGTTTCGACGCGATGCCGTCACCCTCGTGCGAAAAAAAAATTTGGACGCGATGCCGTCGTTGTCGCCGTGCGAAAAAAAATTTGGATCCGATGCCGTCGTTGTCGCCGTGCGAAAAAAAAATTTGGACGCGATGCCGTCGTCGTCGTGCGAAAAAAAAATTCGGACGCGACGCCGTCGTCGTCGTCGTAAAAAAAAATTTGGACGCGATGCCGTCGTCGTAAATGGGCGAAAAAAAATTTGGACGACACGACGTCGTCAACGTGCGAAAAAAATTTGGACGCGATGGCGTCGCTGACGTGCGAAAAAAAAATTTGGACGCGACGCCGTAATCGTCGACGTGCAAAAAAAAATTTTGACGCGATGCCGTCGTCGTCGACGTGCGAAAAAAAGTTTCGACGCGATGCCGTCACCCTCGTGCGAAAAAAAAATTTGGACGCAAAGCCGTCGTCGTGCGAAAAAAAAAATTTGGACGCGACGCCGTCGTCGTGCGAAAAAAAATTTGGACGTGATGCTGTCGTCGTCGTCGTGCGAAAAAAAAATTTGGACGTGATGCTGTCGTCGTCGTCGTGCGAAAAAAAATTTGGACACGAAGCCGTCGTCGTCGACGTGCGAAAAAAAAATTTGGACGCGATGCCATCGCCGTCGTGCGAAAAAAAATATTTGGACGCGATGCCGTTGTTGTCGCCGTGCTAAAAAAATTTGGACGTGAAGCCGTCGTTGTCGCCGTGCGGAAAAAAATTTGGACGCGACGCCGTCGTCGCCGTGCGAAAAAAAAATTTGGAGGCGATGCCGTTGTCGTCAACGTGCGAAAAAAAATTTGGACGCGACGCCGTCGTCGTCGTCGTGCGAAAAAAAATTTGGACGCGACGCCGTCGTCGTCGACGTGCGAAAAAAAATTTGGACGCGATGCCATCGCCGTCGTGCGAAAAAAATATTTGGACGCGATGCCGTTGTTGTCGCCGTGCTAAAAAAATTTGGACGTGAAGCCGTCGTCGTCGTGCACAAAAAAAATTTGGACACGATGCCGTCGTTGTCGCCGTGCGAAAAAAAATTTGGATCCGATGCCGTCGTTGTCGCCGTGCGAAAAAAAAATTTGGACGCGATGCCGTCGTCGTCGTGCGAAAAAAAAATTCGGACGCGACGCCGTCGTCGTCGTCGTAAAAAAAAATTTGGACGCGATGCCGTCGTCGTAAACGGGCGAAAAAAAATTTGGACGACACGACGTCGTCAACGTGCGAAAAAAATTTGGACGCGATGCCATCGCCGTCGTGCGAAAAAAAATATTTGGACGCGATGCCGTTGTTGTCGCCGTGCTAAAAAAATTTGGACGTGAAGCCGTCGTTGTCGCCGTGCGGAAAAAAATTTGGACGCGACGCCGTCGTCGCCGTGCGAAAAAAAAATTTGGACGCGATGCCGTCGTCGTCAACGTGCGAAAAAAAATTTGGACGCGACGCCGTCGTCGTCGTCGTGCGAAAAAAAATTTGGACGCGACGCCGTCGTCGTCGACGTGCGAAAAAAAATTTGGACGCGATGCCATCGCCGTCGTGCGAAAAAAAATATTTGGACGCGATGCCGTTGTTGTCGCCGTGCTAAAAAAATTTGGACGCGACGCCAACGTCGTGGTGGTGCGGAAAAAAATTTGGACGCGACGCCGTCGTCCTCGAAGTGCGAAAAATATTTGTACGCGACGCTGTCGTCGTCGACGTGCAAAAAAAATTTGGACACGATGCCGTCGCTGTCGTGCGAAAAAAAAATTTCGACGCGAAGCCATTGTCGTCGTGCGAAAAAAAAATTTGGACGCGATGCCGTCGTCGTCGACGTGCGAAAAAAAATTTTGACGCGACACCGTCGTCGTCGTGCGAAAAAAAAATTTGGACGCGACGCCATCGTTGTTGTGCGAAAAAAAATTTTGACGCGACGCCGTCGTCGTCGTGCGAAGAAAAAATTTTGACGCGATGCCGTCGTCATCGTGCGAAAAATAATTTGGATGCGACACCGTCGTCGTCGACAGGCAAAAAAAATTTGGACACGATTCCGTCGTCGACATGCAAAAAAAAATTTGGACGCGACTCCGCCGTCGTCGTGCGAAAAAATAATTTGGACGCGATGCCGTCGTCGTCGACCTGCGAAAAAAAATTTGGAAGCGATGCTGTCGTTGTCGTGCGAAAAAAAATTTGGACGCGACGCCGTCGTCTTCGTGCGAAAAAAATTGGGACGCGATGGCGTCGCTGACGTGCGAAAAAAAAATTTGGACGCGTTGCCGTCGTCTTCGACGTGCGGAAAAAAAAATTTGGACGCGATGCCATCGCCGTCGTGCGAAAAAAAATTTGGACGCCATGCCGTCTTCGTCATGCGAAAAAAAATTTGGACCCGACGCTGTCGTTGTCGTGCGGAAAAAAATTTGGACACCGTGCCGTCGCCGTCGACGTGCGAAAAAAAAATTTGGAGGCGATGCCGTCGCTGTCGTGCGAAAAAAAATTTTAACGCAAAGCCGTTGTCGTCGACGTGTGGAAAAAATAATTTGGACGCGACTCCGTCGTCGTCGACCTGCGAAAAAAAATTTGGACGCGATGCCGTCGTTGTGCGAAAAAAAATTTGGACGCGACGCCGTCGTCTTCGTGCAAAAAAAATTGGGACTCGATGGCGTCGCTGACGTACGAAAAAAAAATTTGGACGCAACGCCGTGATCGTCGACGTGCAAAAAAAAATTTTGACGCGATGCCGTCGTCGTCGTGCGAAAAAAATATTTGGACGCGATACCGTTGTTGTCGCCGTGCGAAAAAAAATTTGGATGCGACACCGTCGTCGTCGACGGGCGAAAAAAATTTGGACGCGATTCCGTCGTCGACATGCGAAAAAAAATTTGGACACGAAGCCGTCGTTGTTGTCGTGCGAAAAAAAAATTTGGACGCGATGCCGTCGTCGTCGACGTGCAAAAAAAAAATTTGGACGCGATGCCATCGCCGTCGTGCGAAAAAAAATATTTGGACGCGATGCCGTTGTTGTCGCCGTGCTAAAAAAATTTGGACGTGTAGCCGTCGTCGTCGTGCACAAAAAAAAATTGGACGCGATGCCGTCGTTGTCGCCGTGCGAAAAAAAATTTGGACGCGACGCCGTCGTTGTCGCCGTGCGAAAAAAAAATTTGGACGCGATGCCGTCGTCGTCGTGCGAAAAAAAAATTCGGACGCGACGCCGTCGTCGTCGTCGTAAAAAAAAATTTGGACGCGATGCCGTCGTCGTAAACGGGCGAAAAAAAATTTGGACGACACGCCGTCGTCAACGTGCGAAAAAAATTTGGACGCGACGCCGTCGTCGTCGACGTGCAAAAAATATTTGGACGCGACGCTGTCGTCGTCGACGTGCAAAAAAAATTTGGACAAGATGCCGTCGCTGTCGTGCGAAAAAAAAATTTCGACGCGAAGCCATTGTCGTCGTGCGAAAAAAAAATTTGGACGCGATGCCGTCGTCGTCGACGTGCGAAAAAAAGTTTCGACGCGATGCCGTCACCCTCGTGCGAAAAAAAATTTGGACGCAAAGCCGTCGTCGTGCGAAAAAAAAAATTTGGACGCGACGCCATCGTCGTGCGAAAAAAAATTTGGACGCGACGCTGTCGTCGTCGACGTGCAAAAAAAATTTGGACGCGATGCCGTCGTCGCCTTCCTGCGAAAAAAAATTTCGACGCGAAGCCATTGTCGTCGTGCGAAAAAAAATTTGGACGTGATGCTGTCGTCGTCGTCGTGCGAAAAAAAAATTTGGACGTGATGCTGTCGTCGTCGTCGTGCGAAAAAAATTTGGACGCGACGCCGTCGTCGTGCGAAAAAAAATTTGGACACGAAGCCGTCGTCGTCGACGTGCGAAAAAAAAATTTGGACGCGATGCCATCGCCGTCGTGCAAAAAAAAATATTTGGACGCGATGCCGTTGTTGTCGCCGTGCAAAAAAATTTGGACGTGAAGCCGTCGTTGTCGCCGTGCGGAAAAAAATTTGGACGCGACGCTGTCGTCGTCGACGTGCGAAAAAAAAATTTGGAGGCGATGCCGCCGTCGTCAAAGTGCGAAAAAAATTTGGACGCGACACCGTCGTCGTCGTCGTGCGAAAAAAAATTTGGACGCGACGCCGTCGTCGTCGACGTGCGAAAGAAAGTTTCGACGTGATGCCGTCACCCTCGTGCGAAAAAAAAATTTGGACGCAATGCCATCGCCGTCGTGCGAAAAAAAATATTTGGACGCGATGCCGTCGTTGTCGCCGTGCGAAAAAAAATTTGGACGCGATGCCGTCGTCGTCATGCGAAAAAAAATTTGGACGCGTTGCCGTCGTCTTCGACGTGCGGAAAAAAAAATTTGGACGCGATGCCATCGCCGTCGTGCGAAAAAAAATTTGGACGCCATGCCGTCTTCGTCGTGCGAAAAAAAATTTGGACGCGACGCTGTCGTTGTCGTGCGGAAAAAAATTTGGACACCGTGCCGTCGCCGTCGACGTGCGAAAAAAAAAATTTGGAGGCGATGCCGTCGTCGCCTTCCGGTGAAAAAAAAATTTGGATGCGAAGTCGACTTTGTCGACGTGCGAAAAAAAATTTGGACGCGATGCCATCGCCGTCGTGCGAAAAAAATATTTGGACACGATACCGTTGTTGTCGACGTGTGGAAAAAATAATTTGGACGCGACTCCGTCGTTGTCGACCTGCGAAAAAAAATTTGGACGCGATGCCGTCGTTGTCGTGCGAAAAAAAATTTGGACGCGACGCCGTCGTCTTCGTGCAAAAAAAATTGGGACGCGATGGCGTCGCTGACGTGCGAAAAAAAAATTTGGACGCGACGCCGTGATCGTCGACGTGCAAAAAAAAATTTTGACGCGATGCCGTCGTCGTCGTGCGAAAAAAATATTTGGACGCGATACCGTTGTTGTCGCCGTGCGAAAAAAAAATTGGATGCGACACCGTCGTCGTCGACGGGCGAAAAAAATTTGGACGCGATTCCGTCGTCGACATGCGAAAAAAAATTTGGACGCGTTGCCGTCGTCTTCGACGTGCGGAAAAAAAAATTTGGACGCGATGCCATCGCCGTCGTGCGAAAAAAAATTTGGACGCCATGCCGTCTTCGTCATGCGAAAAAAAATTTGGACGCGACGCTGTCGTTGTCGTGCGGAAAAAAATTTGGACACCGTGCCGTCGCCGTCGACGTGCGAAAAAAAAAATTTGGAGGCGATGCCGTCGCTGTCGTGCGAAAAAAAAATTTCGACGCGAAGCCATTGTCGTCGTGCGAAAAAAAAATTTGCACGCGATGCCGTCGTCGTCGACGTGCGAAAAAAAGTTTCGACGCGATGCCGTCACCCTCGTGCGAAAAAAAAATTTGGACGCGACGCCGTCGTCGTCGACGTGCAAAAAAAAATTTGGACGCGAAGCCGTCGTCGTCGTGCGCAAAAAAAAATTGGACGCGATGCCGTCGTTGTCGCCGTGCGAAAAAAAATTTGGACGCGACGCCAACGTCGTCGTGGTGCGGGAAAAAATTTGGACGCGACGCTGTCGTCGTCGACGTGCAAAAAATATTTGGACGCGACGCTGTCGTCGTCGACGTGCGGAAAAAAAAATTTGGACGCGACGCCGACGTCGTCGACGTGCGAAAAAAAAATTTGGACGCGATGCCATCGCCGTCGTGCGAAAAAAAATATTTGGACGCGATGCCGTTGTTGTCGCCGTGCTAAAAAAATTTGGACGTGAAGCCGTCGTCGTCGTGCGCAAAAAAAAATTGGATGCGATGCCGTCGTCGTAAACGGGCGAAAAAATATTTGGACGACACGCCGTCGTCGACGTGCGAAAAAAAAATTCGGACGCGACGTCGTCGTCGTCGACGTGCGAAAAAAACTTGGACGCGACGCCGTCGTCGTCGACGTGCGGAAAAAAAAATTTGGACGCGATGCTGCCGTCGTCGTGCGAAAAAAATTTGGACGCGACATCGTCGTCTTCGTGCGAAAAAAAAATTCGGACGCGACGCCGTCGTCGTCGTCGTAAAAAAAAATTTGGACGCGATGCCGTCGTTGTAAACGGGCGAAAAAAAATTTGGACGACACGCCGTCGTCGACGTGCGAAAAAAAAATTTGTACGCGATGCTGTCGTCGTCATGCAAACAAAAATTTGGACGCGACGCCGTCGTCTTCGTGCGAAAAAAATTTGGACGCGATGCCATCGCCGTCGTGCGAAAAAAAATATTTGGACGCGATGCCGTTGTTGTCGCCGTGCTAAAAAAATTTGGACGTGAAGCCGTCGTCGTCGTGCGCAAAAAAAAATTGGACGCGATGCCGTCGTTGTCGCCGTGCGAAAAAAAATTTGGACGCGACGCCAACGTCGTCGTGGTGCGGGAAAAAATTTGGACGCGACGCTGTCGTCGTCGACGTGCAAAAAATATTTGGACGCGACGCTGTCGTCGTCGACGTGCAAAAAATATTTGGACGCGACGCTGTCGCTGTCGTGCGAAAAAAAAATTTCGACGCGAAGCCATTGTCGTCGTGCGAAAAAAAAATTTGGACGCGATGCCGTCGTCGTCGACGTGCGAAAAAAAATTTTGACGCGACACCGTCGTCGTCGTGCGAAAAAAAATTTGGACGCGATGCCGTCGTCGTCGACGTGCGAAAAAAAGTTTCGACGCGATGCCGTCACCCTCGTGCGAAAAAAAAATTTGGACGCAAAGCCGTCGTCGTGCGAAAAAAAAAATTTGGACGCGACGCCGTCGTCGTGCGAAAAAAAATTTGGACGCGACGCCGTCGTTGTCGAAGTGCGAAAATAAATCTGGACGCGATGCCGTCGTCGTCGACGTGCAAAAAAAAATTTGGATGCGATGCCGTCGTCGTCGCCGTGCGAAAAAAAATTTGGACGCGACGCCGTCGTCGTCGACGTGCGAAAAAAAAATTTGGACGCGATGCCATCGCCGTCGTGCGAAAAAAAATATTTGGACGCGATGCCGTTGTTGTCGCCGTGCTAAAAAAATTTGGACGTGAAGCCGTCGTCGTCGTGCGCAAAAAAAATTTGGACACGACGCCAACGTCGTGGTGGTGCGGAAAAAAATTTGGACGCAACGCCGTCGTCCTCGAAGTGCGAAAAATATTTGGACGCGACGCTGTCGTCGTCGACGTGCAAAAAAAATTTGGACACGATGCTGTCGCTGTCGTGCGAAAATAAATCTGGACGCAATGCCATCGCCGTCGTGCGAAAAAAATAATTGGACGTGATGCCGTTGTTGTCACCGTGCGAAAAAAAATTTTGACGCGACACCGTCGTCGTCGTGCGAAAAAAAAATTTGGACGCGACGCCATCGTTGTTGTGCGAAAAAAAATTTTGACGCGACGCCGTCGTCGTCGTGCGAAGAAAAAACTTGAACGCGATGCCGTCGTCGTGTGCGAAAAAAAATTTGGATGCGACACCGCCGTCGTCGACGGGCGAAATAAATTTGGACGCGATTCTGTCGTCGTCGTGCGAAAACAGAAATTTGGCTGCGACGCCGTCATCTTCGTGCGAAAAAAAAATTTGGACGCGACTCCGTCGTCGTAAACGGGCGAAAAAATATTTGGACGACACGCCGTCGTCGACGTGCGAAAAAAAAATTCGGACACGACGTCGTCGTCGTCGACGTGCGAAAAAAACTTGGACGCGACGCCGTCGTCGTCAACGTGCGGAAAAAAAAATTTGGACGCGATGCTGCCGTCGTCGTGCGAAAAAAAAATTTGGACGCGATGCCGTCGTCGTCGTGCGAAAAAAAAATTCGGACGCGACGCCGTCGTCGTCGTCGTAAAAAAAAATTTGGACGCGATGCCGTCGTCGTAAACGGGCGAAAAAAAATTTGGACGACACGCCGTCGTCAACGTGCGAAAAAAATTTGGACGCGACGCCGTCGTCGTCGACATGCAAAAAATATTTGGACGCGACGCTGTCGTCGTCGACGTGCAAAAAAAATTTGGACACGATGCCGTCGCTGTCGTGCGAAAAATAAATTTCGACGCGAAGCCATTGTCGTCGTGCGAAAAAAAAATTTGGACGCGATGCCGTCGTCGTCGACGTGCGAAAAAAAGTTTTGACGCGATGCCGTCACCCTCGTGCGAAAAAAAAATTTGGACGCAAAGCCGTCGTCGTGCGAAAAAAAAAATTTGGACGAGACGCCGTCGTCGTGCGAAAAAAAATTTGGACGCGACGCTGTCGTCGTCGACGTGCAAAAAAAATTTGGACGCGATGCCGTCGTCGCCTTCCTGCGAAAAAAAATTTCGACGCGAAGCCATTGTCGTCGTGCGAAAAAAAATATTTGGACGCGATGCCGTTGTTGTCGTCGTGCGAAAAAAAAATTTGGACGTGATGCTGTCGTCGTCGTCGTGCGAAAAAAATTTGGACGCGACGCCGTCGTCATGCGAAAAAAAATTTGGACACGAAGCCGTCGTCGTCGACGTGCGAAAAAAAAATTTGGACGCGATGCCATCGCCGTCGTGCGAAAAAAAATATTTGGACACGATGCCGTTGTTGTCGCCGTGCTAAAAAAATTTGGACGTGAAGCCGTCGTCGTCGTGCGCAAAAAAAATTTGGACGCGATGCCGTCGTTGTCGCCGTGCGAAAAAAAATTTGGACGTGACGCCGTCGTTGTCGCCGTGCGAAAAAAAAATTTGGACGCGATGCCGTCGTCGTCAACGTGCGAAAAAAAATTTGGACGCGACGCCGTCATCGTCGTCGTGCGAAAAAAAATATGGACGCGACGCCATCGTCGTCGACGTGCGAAAAAAAAATTTGGACGCGATGCCATCGCCGTCGTGCGAAAAAAAATATTTGGACGCGATGCCGTTGTTGTCGCCGTGCTAAAAAAATTTGGACGTGCAGCCGTCGTTGTCGCCGTGCGGAAAAAAATTTGGACGCGACGCCGTCGTCGCCGTGCGAAAAAAAAATTTGGAGGCGATGCCGTCGTCGTCAACGTGCGAAAAAAAATTTGGACGCGACGCCGTCGTCGTCGTCGTGCGAAAAAAAATTTGGACGCGACGCCGTCGTCGTCGACGTGCGAAAAAAAATTTGGACGCGATGCCATCGCCGTCGTGCGAAAAAAAATATTTGGACGCGATGCCGTTGTTGTCGCCGTGCTAAAAAAATTTGGACGTGAAGCCGTCGTCGTCGTGCGCAAAAAAAATTTGGACGCGATGCCGTCGTTGTCGCCGTGCGAAAAAAAATTTGGACGTGACGCCGTCGTTGTCGCCGTGCGAAAAAAAAATTTGGACGCGATGCCGTCGTCGTCAACGTGCGAAAAAAAATTTGGACGCGACGCCGTCATCGTCGTCGTGCGAAAAAAAATTTGGACGCGACGCCGTCATCGTCGACGTGCGAAAAAAAAATTTGGACGCGATGCCATCGCCGTCGTGCGAAAAAAAATATTTGGACGCGATGCCGTTGTTGTCGCCGTGCGAAAAAAAATTTGGACGCGACGCCGTCGTTGTCGCCGTGCGAAAAAAAAATTTGGACGCGATGCCGTCGTCGTCAACGTGCGAAAAAAAATTTGGATGCGACGCCGTCGTCGTCGTCGTGCGAAAAAAAATTTGGACGCGACGCTGTCGTCGTCGACGTGCAAAAAAAAATTTGGACGCGATGCCATCGCCGTCGTGCGAAAAAAATATTTGGACGCGATACCGTTGTTGTCGCCGTGCGAAAAAAAATTTGGACGCGACGCCGTCGTTGTCGCCGTGCGAAAAAAATTTGGACGCGATTCCGTCGTCGTCGTGCGAAAACAAAAATTTGGACGCGATGCCGTTGTCGTCGACGTGTGGAAAAAATAATTTGGACGCGACTCCGTCGTCGTCGACCTGCGAAAAAAAATTTGGACGCGATGCCGTCGTTGTCGTGCGAAAAAAAATTTGGACGCGATGCCGTCGTCTTCGTGCAAAAAAAATTGGGACGCGATGGCGTCGCTGACGTGCGAAAAAAAAATTTGGACGCGACGCCGTAATCGTCGACGTGCAAAAAAAAATTTTGACGCGATGCCGTCGTCGTCGACGTGCGAAAAAAAGTTTCGACGCGATGCCGTCACCCTCGTGCGAAAAAAAAATTTGGACGCAAAGCCGTCGTCGTGCGAAAAAAAAAATTTGGACGCGACGCCGTCGTCGTGCGAAAAAAAATTTGGACGTGATGCTGTCGTCGTCGTCGTGCGAAAAAAAAATTTGGACGTGATGCTGTCGTCGTCGTCGTGCGAAAAAAAATTTGGACACGATGCCATCGCCGTCGTGCGAAAAAAAATATTTGGACGCGATGCCGTTGTTGTCGCCGTGCTAAAAAAATTTGGATGTGAAGCCGTCGTCGTCGTGCGCAAAAAAAAATTGGACGCGATGCCGTCGTTGTCGCCGTGCGAAAAAAAATTTGGACGCGACGCCAACGTCGTCGTGGTGCGGGAAAAAATTTGGAGGCGACGCTGTCGTCGTCGACGTGCAAAAAATATTTGGACGCGACGCTGTCGTCGTCGACGTGCAAAATAAATTTGGACGCGATGCTGTCGCTGTCGTGCGAAAAAAAAATTTCGACGCGAAGCCATTGTCGTCGTGCGAAAAAAAAATTTGGACGCGATGCCGTCGTCGTCGACGTGCGAAAAAAAATTTTGACGCGACACCGTCGTCGTCGTGCGAAAAAAAATTTGGACGCGATGCCGCCGTCGTCGACGTGCGAAAAAAAGTTTCGACGCGATGCCGTCACCCTCGTGCGAAAAAAAAATTTGGACGCAAAGCCGTCGTCGTGCGAAAAAAAAAATTTGGACGCGACGCCGTCGTCGTGCGAAAAAAAATTTGGACGCGACGCCGTCGTTGTCGAAGTGCGAAAATAAATCTGGACGCGATGCCGTCGTCGTCGACGTGCAAAAAAAAATTTGGATGCGATGCCGTCGTCGTCGCCGTGCGAAAAAAAATTTGGACGCGACGCCGTCGTCGTCGACGTGCGAAAAAAAAATTTGGACGCGATGCCATCGCCGTCGTGCGAAAAAAAATATTTGGACGCGATGCCGTTGTTGTCGCCGTGCTAAAAAAATTTGGACGTGAAGCCGTCGTCGTCGTGCGCAAAAAAAATTTGGACACGACGCCAACGTCGTGGTGGTGCGGAAAAAAATTTTGATGCGACGCCGTCGTCGTCGTGCGAAGAAAAAACTTGAACGCGATGCCGTCGTCGTGTGCGAAAAAAATTTGGATGCGACACCGTCGTCGTCGACGGGCGAAAAAAATTTGGACGCGATTCTGTCGTCGTCGTGCGAAAACAAAAATTTGGCTGCGACGCGGTCGTCTTCGTGCGAAAAAAAAATTTGGACGCGATGCCGTCGTCGTCGACGTGCGAAAAAAAGTTTCGACGCGATGCCGTCACCCTCGTGCGAAAAAAAAATTTGGACGCAAAGCCGTCGTCGTGCGAAAAAAAAAATTTGGACGCGACGCCGTCGTCGTGCGAAAAAAATTTGGACGCGATGCCATCGCCGTCGTGCGAAAAAAAATATTTGGACGCGATGCCGTTGTTGTCGCCGTGCTAAAAAAATTTGGACGTGAAGCCGTCGTCGTCGTGCGCAAAAAAAAATTGGATGCGATGCCGTCGTCGTAAACGGGCGAAAAAATATTTGGACGACACGCCGTCGTCGACGTGCGAAAAAAAAATTCGGACGCGACGTCGTCGTCGTCGACGTGCGAAAAAAACTTGGACGCGACGCCGTCGTCGTCGACGTGCGGAAAAAAAAATTTGGACGCGATGCTGCCGTCGTCGTGCGAAAAAAATTTGGACGCGACATCGTCGTCTTCGTGCGAAAAAAAAATTCGGACGCGACGCCGTCGTCGTCGTCGTAAAAAAAAATTTGGACGCGATGCCGTCGTTGTAAACGGGCGAAAAAAAATTTGGACGACACGCCGTCGTCGACGTGCGAAAAAAAAATTTGTACGCGATGCTGTCGTCGTCATGCAAACAAAAATTTGGACGCGACGCCGTCGTCTTCGTGCGAAAAAAATTTGGACGCGATGCCATCGCCGTCGTGCGAAAAAAAATATTTGGACGCGATGCCGTTGTTGTCGCCGTGCTAAAAAAATTTGGACGTGAAGCCGTCGTCGTCGTGCGCAAAAAAAAATTGGACGCGATGCCGTCGTTGTCGCCGTGCGAAAAAAAATTTGGACGCGACGCCAACGTCGTCGTGGTGCGGGAAAAAATTTGGACGCGACGCTGTCGTCGTCGACGTGCAAAAAATATTTGGACGCGACGCTGTCGTCGTCGACGTGCAAAAAATATTTGGACGCGACGCTGTCGCTGTCGTGCGAAAAAAAAATTTCGACGCGAAGCCATTGTCGTCGTGCGAAAAAAAAATTTGGACGCGATGCCGTTGTCGTCGACGTGCGAAAAAAAATTTTGACGCGACACCGTCGTCGTCGTGCGAAAAAAAATTTGGACGCGATGCCGTCGTCGTCGACGTGCGAAAAAAAGTTTCGACGCGATGCCGTCACCCTCGTGCGAAAAAAAAATTTGGACGCAAAGCCGTCGTCGTGCGAAAAAAAAAATTTGGACGCGACGCCGTCGTCGTGCGAAAAAAAATTTGGACGCGACGCCGTCGTTGTCGAAGTGCGAAAATAAATCTGGACGCGATGCCGTCGTCGTCGACGTGCAAAAAAAAATTTGGATGCGATGCCGTCGTCGTCGCCGTGCGAAAAAAAATTTGGACGCGACGCCGTCGTCGTCGACGTGCGAAAAAAAAATTTGGACGCGATGCCATCGCCGTCGTGCGAAAAAAAATATTTGGACGCGATGCCGTTGTTGTCGCCGTGCTAAAAAAATTTGGACGTGAAGCCGTCGTCGTCGTGCGCAAAAAAAATTTGGACACGACGCCAACGTCGTGGTGGTGCGGAAAAAAATTTGGACGCAACGCCGTCGTCCTCGAAGTGCGAAAAATATTTGGACGCGACGCTGTCGTCGTCGACGTGCAAAAAAAATTTGGACACGATGCTGTCGCTGTCGTGCGAAAATAAATCTGGACGCAATGCCATCGCCGTCGTGCGAAAAAAATAATTGGACGTGATGCCGTTGTTGTCACCGTGCGAAAAAAAATTTTGACGCGACACCGTCGTCGTCGTGCGAAAAAAAAATTTGGACGCGACGCCATCGTTGTTGTGCGAAAAAAAATTTTGACGCGACGCCGTCGTCGTCGTGCGAAGAAAAAACTTGAACGCGATGCCGTCGTCGTGTGCGAAAAAAAATTTGGATGCGACACCGCCGTCGTCGACGGGCGAAATAAATTTGGACGCGATTCTGTCGTCGTCGTGCGAAAACAGAAATTTGGCTGCGACGCCGTCATCTTCGTGCGAAAAAAAAATTTGGACGCGACTCCGTCGTCGTAAACGGGCGAAAAAATATTTGGACGACACGCCGTCGTCGACGTGCGAAAAAAAAATTCGGACACGACGTCGTCGTCGTCGACGTGCGAAAAAAACTTGGACGCGACGCCGTCGTCGTCAACGTGCGGAAAAAAAAATTTGGACGCGATGCTGCCGTCGTCGTGCGAAAAAAAAATTTGGACGCGATGCCGTCGTCGTCGTGCGAAAAAAAAATTCGGACGCGACGCCGTCGTCGTCGTCGTAAAAAAAAATTTGGACGCGATGCCGTCGTCGTAAACGGGCGAAAAAAAATTTGGACGACACGCCGTCGTCAACGTGCGAAAAAAATTTGGACGCGACGCCGTCGTCGTCGACGTGCAAAAAATATTTGGACGCGACGCTGTCGTCGTCGACGTGCAAAAAAAATTTGGACACGATGCCGTCGCTGTCGTGCGAAAAATAAATTTCGACGCGAAGCCATTGTCGTCGTGCGAAAAAAAAATTTGGACGCGATGCCGTCGTCGTCGACGTGCGAAAAAAAGTTTTGACGCGATGCCGTCACCCTCGTGCGAAAAAAAAATTTGGACGCAAAGCCGTCGTCGTGCGAAAAAAAAAATTTGGACGAGACGCCGTCGTCGTGCGAAAAAAAATTTGGACGCGACGCTGTCGTCGTCGACGTGCAAAAAAAATTTGGACGCGATGCCGTCGTCGCCTTCCTGCGAAAAAAAATTTCGACGCGAAGCCATTGTCGTCGTGCGAAAAAAAATATTTGGACGCGATGCCGTTGTTGTCGTCGTGCGAAAAAAAAATTTGGACGTGATGCTGTCGTCGTCGTCGTGCGAAAAAAATTTGGACGCGACGCCGTCGTCATGCGAAAAAAAATTTGGACACGAAGCCGTCGTCGTCGACGTGCGAAAAAAAAATTTGGACGCGATGCCATCGCCGTCGTGCGAAAAAAAATATTTGGACACGATGCCGTTGTTGTCGCCGTGCTAAAAAAATTTGGACGTGAAGCCGTCGTCGTCGTGCGCAAAAAAAATTTGGACGCGATGCCGTCGTTGTCGCCGTGCGAAAAAAAATTTGGACGTGACGCCGTCGTTGTCGCCGTGCGAAAAAAAAATTTGGACGCGATGCCGTCGTCGTCAACGTGCGAAAAAAAATTTGGACGCGACGCCGTCATCGTCGTCGTGCGACAAAAAATTTGGACGCGACGCCGTCGTCGTCGACGTGCAAAAAAAAAATTTGGACGCGATGCCATCGCCGTCGTGCGAAAAAAAATATTTGGACGCGATGCCGTTGTTGTCGCCGTGCTAAAAAAATTTGGATGTGCAGCCGTCGTTGTCGCCGTGCGGAAAAAAATTTGGACGCGACGCCGTCGTCGCCGTGCGAAAAAAAAATTTGGAGGCGATGCCGTCGTCGTCAACGTGCGAAAAAAAATTTGGACGCGACGCCGTCGTCGTCGTCGTGCGAAAAAAAATTTGGACGCGACGCCGTCGTCGTCGACGTGCGAAAAAAAATTTGGACGCGATGCCATCGCCGTCGTGCGAAAAAAAATATTTGGACGCGATGCCGTTGTTGTCGCCGTGCTAAAAAAATTTGGACGTGAAGCCGTCGTCGTCGTGCGCAAAAAAAATTTGGACGCGATGCCGTCGTCGTCAACGTGCGAAAAAAAATTTGGACGTGACGCCGTCGTTGAAGCTGTGCGAAAAAAAAATTTGGACGCGATGCCGTCGTCGTCAACGTGCGAAAAAAAATTTGGACGCGACGCCGTCATCGTCGTCGTGCGAAAAAAAATTTGGACGCGACGCCGTCATCGTCGACGTGCGAAAAAAAAATTTGGACGCGATGCCATCGCCGTCGTGCGAAAAAAAATATTTGGACGCGATGCCGTTGTTGTCGCCGTGCGAAAAAAAATTTGGACGCGACGCCGTCGTTTTCGCCGTGCGAAAAAAAAATTTGGACGCGATGCCGTCGTCGTCAACGTGCGAAAAAAAATTTGGATGCGACGCCGTCGTCGTCGTCGTGCGAAAAAAAATTTGGACGCGACGCTGTCGTCGTCGACGTGCAAAAAAAAATTTGGACGCGATGCCATCGCCGTCGTGCGAAAAAAATATTTGGACGCGATACCGTTGTTGTCGCCGTGCGAAAAAAAATTTGGACGCGACGCCGTCGTTGTCGCCGTGCGAAAAAAATTTGGACGCGATTCCGTCGTCGTCGTGCGAAAACAAAAATTTGGACGCGATGCCGTTGTCGTCGACGTGTGGAAAAAATAATTTGGACGCGACTCCGTCGTCGTCGACCTGCGAAAAAAAATTTGGACGCGATGCCGTCGTTGTCGTGCGAAAAAAAATTTGGACGCGATGCCGTCGTCTTCGTGCAAAAAAAATTGGGACGCGATGGCGTCGCTGACGTGCGAAAAAAAAATTTGGACGCGACGCCGTAATCGTCGACGTGCAAAAAAAAATTTTGACGCGATGCCGTCGTCGTCGACGTGCGAAAAAAAGTTTCGACGCGATGCCGTCACCCTCGTGCGAAAAAAAAATTTGGACGCAAAGCCGTCGTCGTGCGAAAAAAAAAATTTGGACGCGACGCCGTCGTCGTGCGAAAAAAAATTTGGACGTGATGCTGTCGTCGTCGTCGTGCGAAAAAAAAATTTGGACGTGATGCTGTCGTCGTCGTCGTGCGAAAAAAAATTTGGACACGAAGCCGTCGTCGTCGACGTGCGAAAAAAAAATTTGGACGCGATGCCATCGCCGTCGTGCGAAAAAAAATATTTGGACGCGATGCCGTTGTTGTCGCCGTGCTAAAAAAATTTGGACGTGAAGCCGTCGTTGTCGCCGTGCGGAAAAAAATTTGGACGCGACGCCGTCGTCGCCGTGCGAAAAAAAAATTTGGAGGCGATGCCGTTGTCGTCAACGTGCGAAAAAAAATTTGGACGCGACGCCGTCGTCGTCGTCGTGCGAAAAAAAATTTGGACGCGACGCCGTCGTCGTCGACGTGCGAAAAAAAATTTGGACGCGATGCCATCGCCGTCGTGCGAAAAAAATATTTGGACGCGATGCCGTTGTTGTCGCCGTGCTAAAAAAATTTGGACGTGAAGCCGTCGTCGTCGTGCACAAAAAAAATTTGGACACGATGCCGTCGTTGTCGCCGTGCGAAAAAAAATTTGGATCCGATGCCGTCGTTGTCGCCGTGCGAAAAAAAAATTTGGACGCGATGCCGTCGTCGTCGTGCGAAAAAAAAATTCGGACGCGACGCCGTCGTCGTCGTCGTAAAAAAAAATTTGGACGCGATGCCGTCGTCGTAAACGGGCGAAAAAAAATTTGGACGACACGACGTCGTCAACGTGCGAAAAAAATTTGGACGCGATGGCGTCGCTGACGTGCGAAAAAAAAATTTGGACGCGACGCCGTAATCGTCGACGTGCAAAAAAAAATTTTGACGCGATGCCGTCGTCGTCGACGTGCGAAAAAAAGTTTCGACGCGATGCCGTCACCCTCGTGCGAAAAAAAAATTTGGACGCAAAGCCGTCGTCGTGCGAAAAAAAAAATTTGGACGCGACGCCGTCGTCGTGCGAAAAAAAATTTGGACGTGATGCTGTCGTCGTCGTCGTGCGAAAAAAAAATTTGGACGTGATGCTGTCGTCGTCGTCGTGCGAAAAAAAATTTGGACACGAAGCCGTCGTCGTCGACGTGCGAAAAAAAAATTTGGACGCGATGCCATCGCCGTCGTGCGAAAAAAAATATTTGGACGCGATGCCGTTGTTGTCGCCGTGCTAAAAAAATTTGGACGTGAAGCCGTCGTTGTCGCTGTGCGGAAAAAAATTTGGACGCGACGCCGTCGTCGCCGTGCGAAAAAAAAATTTGGAGGCGATGCCGTTGTCGTCAACGTGCGAAAAAAAATTTGGACGCGACGCCGTCGTCGTCGTCGTGCGAAAAAAAATTTGGACGCGACGCCGTCGTCGTCGACGTGCGAAAAAAAATTTGGACGCGATGCCATCGCCGTCGTGCGAAAAAAATATTTGGACGCGATGCCGTTGTTGTCGCCGTGCTAAAAAAATTTGGACGTGAAGCCGTCGTCGTCGTGCACAAAAAAAATTTGGACACGATGCCGTCGTTGTCGCCGTGCGAAAAAAAATTTGGATCCGATGCCGTCGTCGTCGTGCGAAAAAAAAATTCGGACGCGACGCCGTCGTCATCGTCGTAAAAAAAAATTTGGACGCGATGCCGTCGTCGTAAACGGGCGAAAAAAAATTTGGACGACACGACGTCGTCAACGTGCGAAAAAAATTTGGACGCGATGCCATCGCCGTCGTGCGAAAAAAAATATTTGGACGCGATGCCGTTGTTGTCGCCGTGCTAAAAAAATTTGGACGTGAAGCCGTCGTTGTCGCCGTGCGGAAAAAAATTTGGACGCGACGCCGTCGTCGCCGTGCGAAAAAAAAATTTGGACGCGATTCTGTCGTCGTCGACGTGCGAAAAAAAATTTGGACGCGATGCCATCGCCGTCGTGCGAAAAAAAATATTTGGACGCGATGCCGTTGTTGTCGCCGTGCTAAAAAAATTTGGACGCGACGCCAACGTCGTGGTGGTGCGGAAAAAAATTTGGACGCGACGCCGTCGTCCTCGAAGTGCGAAAAATATTTGTACGCGACGCTGTCGTCGTCGACGTGCAAAAAAAATTTGGACACGATGCCGTCGCTGTCGTGCGAAAAAAAAATTTCGACGCGAAGCCATTGTCGTCGTGCGAAAAAAAAATTTGGACGCGATGCCGTCATCGTCGACGTGCGAAAAAAAATTTTGACGCGACACCGTCGTCGTCGTGCGAAAAAAAAATTTGGACGCGACGCCATCGTTGTTGTGCGAAAAAAAATTTTGACGCGACGCCGTCGTCGTCGTGCGAAGAAAAAATTTTGACGCGATGCCGTCGTCATCGTGCGAAAAATAATTTGGATGCGACACCGTCGTCGTCGACGGGCAAAAAAAATTTGGACGCGACTCCGCCGTCGTCGTGCGAAAAAATAATTTGGACGCGATGCCGTCGTCGTCGACCTGCGAAAAAAAATTTGGAAGCGATGCTGTCGTTGTCGTGCGAAAAAAAATTTGGACGCGACGCCGTCGTCTTCGTGCGAAAAAAATTGGGACGCGATGGCGTCGCTGACGTGCGAAAAAAAAATTTGGACGCGACGCCGTCGTCGTCGACGTGCGAAAAAAATTTGGACGCGATGCTGTCGTTGTCATGTGAAAAAAAAAATTTGGACGCGATGCCGTCGTCGTCCTGCGAAAAAAAATTTGGACGCGTTGCCGTCGTCTTCGACGTGCGGAAAAAAAAATTTGGACGCGATGCCATCGCCGTCGTGCGAAAAAAAATTTGGACGCCATGCCGTCTTCGTCATGCGAAAAAAAATTTGGACGCGACGCTGTCGTTGTCGTGCGGAAAAAAATTTGGACACCGTGCCGTCGCCGTCGACGTGCGAAAAAAAAATTTGGAGGCGATGCCGTCGCTGTCGTGCGAAAAAAAATTTTAACGCAAAGCCGTTGTCGTCGACGTGTGGAAAAAATAATTTGGACGCGACTCCGTCGTCGTCGACCTGCGAAAAAAAATTTGGACGCGATGCCGTCGTTGTCGTGCGAAAAAAAATTTGGACGCGACGCCGTCGTCTTCGTGCAAAAAAAATTGGGACTCGATGGCGTCGCTGACGTACGAAAAAAAAATTTGGACGCGACGCCGTGATCGTCGACGTGCAAAAAAAAATTTTGACGCGATGCCGTCGTCGTCGTGCGAAAAAAATATTTGGACGCGATACCGTTGTTGTCGCCGTGCGAAAAAAAATTTGGATGCGACACCGTCGTCGTCGACGGGCGAAAAAAATTTGGACGCGATTCCGTCGTCGACATGCGAAAAAAAATTTGGACACGAAGCCGTCGTTGTTGTCGTGCGAAAAAAAAATTTGGACGCGATGCCGTCGTCGTCGACGTGCAAAAAAAAAATTTGGACGCGATGCCATCGCCGTCGTGCGAAAAAAAATATTTGGACGCGATGCCGTTGTTGTCGCCGTGCTAAAAAAATTTGGACGTGTAGCCGTCGTCGTCGTGCACAAAAAAAAATTGGACGCGATGCCGTCGTTGTCGCCGTGCGAAAAAAAATTTGGACGCGACGCCGTCGTTGTCGCCGTGCGAAAAAAAAATTTGGACGCGATGCCGTCGTCGTCGTGCGAAAAAAAAATTCGGACGCGACGCCGTCGTCGTCGTCGTAAAAAAAAATTTGGACGCGATGCCGTCGTCGTAAACGGGCGAAAAAAAATTTGGACGACACGCCGTCGTCAACATGCGAAAAAAATTTGGACGCGACGCCGTCGTCGTCGACGTGCAAAAAATATTTGGACGCGACGCTGTCGTCGTCGACGTGCAAAAAAAATTTGGACAAGATGCCGTCGCTGTCGTGCGAAAAAAAAATTTCGACGCGAAGCCATTGTCGTCGTGCGAAAAAAAAATTTGGACGCGATGCCGTCGTCGTCGACGTGCGAAAAAAAGTTTCGACGCGATGCCGTCACCCTCGTGCGAAAAAAAATTTGGACGCAAAGCCGTCGTCGTGCGAAAAAAAAAATTTGGACGCGACGCCATCGTCGTGCGAAAAAAAATTTGGACGCGACGCTGTCGTCGTCGACGTGCAAAAAAAATTTGGACGCGATGCCGTCGTCGCCTTCCTGCGAAAAAAAATTTCGACGCGAAGCCATTGTCGTCGTGCGAAAAAAAATTTGGACGTGATGCTGTCGTCGTCGTCGTGCGAAAAAAAAATTTGGACGTGATGCTGTCGTCGTCGTCGTGCGAAAAAAATTTGGACGCGACGCCGTCGTCGTGCGAAAAAAAATTTGGACACGAAGCCGTCGTCGTCGACGTGCGAAAAAAAAATTTGGACGCGATGCCATCGCCGTCGTGCAAAAAAAAATATTTGGACGCGATGCCGTTGTTGTCGCCGTGCAAAAAAATTTGGACGCGAAGCCGTCGTTGTCGCCGTGCGGAAAAAAATTTGGACGCGACGCCGTCGTCGTCGACGTGCGAAAAAAAGTTTCGACGTGATGCCGTCACCCTCGTGCGAAAAAAAATTTGGACGCGATGCAGTCGTCGTCATGCGAAAAAAAATTTGGACGCGTTGCCGTCGTCTTCGACGTGCGGAAAAAAAAATTTGGACGCGATGCCATCGCCGTCGTGCGAAAAAAAATTTGGACGCCATGCCGTCTTCGTCGTGCGAAAAAAAATTTGGACGCGACGCAGTCGTTGTCGTGCGGAAAAAAATTTGGACACCGTGCCGTCGCCGTCGACGTGCGAAAAAAAAAATTTGGAGGCGATGCCGTCGTCGCCTTCCGGTGAAAAAAAAATTTGGATGCGAAGTCGTCTTTGTCGACGTGCGAAAAAAAATTTGGACGTGACGCCGTCGTCGTCGACGTGCAAAAAATATTTGGACGCGACGCTGTCGTCGTCGACGTGCAAAAAAAATTTGGACACGATGCCGTCGCTGTCGTGCGAAAAAAAAATTTCGACGCGAAGCCATTGTCGTCGTGCGAAAAAAAAATTTGGTCGCGATGCCGTCGTCGTCGACGTGCGAAAAAAAGTTTCGATTCGATGCCGTCACCCTCGTGCGAAAAAAAAATTTGGACGCAAAGCCGTCGTCGTGCGAAAAAAAAAATTTGGACGCGACGCCGTCGTCGTGCGAAAAAAAATTTGGACACGAAGCCGTCGTCGTCGAAGTGCAAAAATAAATCTGGACGCGATGCCGTCGTCGTCGACGTGCAAAAAAAAATTTGGATGCGATGCCGTTGTCGTCGTCGTGCGAAAAACAATTTGGACGCGACGCCGTCGTCGTCGACGTGCGAAAAAAAAACTTGGACGCGATGCCATCGCCGTCGTGCGAAAAAAAATATTTGGACGCGATGCCGTCGTCGTCGACGTGCGAAAAAAAATTTTGACGCGACACCGCCGTCGTCGTGCGAAAAAAAAATTTGGACGCGACGCCATCGTTGTTGTGCGAAAAAAAATTTTGACGCGACGCCATCGTCGTCGTGCGAAGAAAAAATTTTGACGCGATGCCGTCGTCATCGTGCGAAAAAAAATTTGGATGCGACACCGTCGTCGTCGACGGGCAAAAAAAATTTGGACACGATTCCGTCGTCGACATGCAAAAAAAAATTTGGACGCGACTCCGCCGTCGTCGTGCGAAAAAATAATTTGGACGCGATGCCGTCGTCGTCGACCTGCGAAAAAAAATTTGGAAGCGATGCTGTCGTTGTCGTGCGAAAAAAAATTTGGACGCGACGCCGTCGTCTTCGTGCGAAAAAAATTGGGACGCGATGGCGTCGCTGACGTGCGAAAAAAAAATTTGGACGCGACGCCGTCGTCATCATGCGAAAAAAAATTTGGACGTGACGCCGTCGTCTTCGACGTGCGGAAAAAAAAATTTGGACGCGATGCCATCGCCGTCGTGCGAAAAAAAATTTGGACGCCATGCCGTCTTCGTCATGCGAAAAAAAATTTGGACGCGACGCTGTCGTTGTCGTGCGGAAAAAAATTTGGACACCGTGCCGTCGCCGTCGACGTGCGAAAAAAAAATTTGGAGGCGATGCCGTCGCTGTCGTGCGAAAAAAAATTTCAACGCGAAGCCGTTGTCGTCGACGTGTGGAAAAAATAATTTGGACGCGACTCCGTCGTCGTCGACCTGCGAAAAAAAATTTGGACGCGATGCCGTCGTTGTCGTGCGAAAAAAAATTTGGACGCGACGCCGTCGTCTTCGTGCAAAAAAAATTGGGACTCGATGGCGTCGCTGACGTACGAAAAAAAAATTTGGACGCGACGCCGTGATCGTCAACGTGCAAAAAAAAATTTTGACGCGATGCCGTCGTCGTCGTGCGAAAAAAATATTTGGACGCGATACCGTTGTTGTCGCCGTGCGAAAAAAAATTTGGATGCGACACCGTCGTCGTCGACGGGCGAAAAAAATTTGGACGCGATTCCGTCGTCGACATGCGAAAAAAAATTTGGACACGAAGCCGTCGTTGTTGTTGTGCGAAAAAAAATTTGGACGCGATGCCGTCGTCGTCGACGTGCAAAAAAAAAATTTGGACGCGATGCCATCGCCGTCGTGCGAAAAAAAATATTTGGACGCGATGCCGTTGTTGTCGCCGTGCTAAAAAAATTTGGACGTGTAGCCGTCGTCGTCGTGCACAAAAAAAAATTGGACGCGATGCCGTCGTTGTCGCCGTGCGAAAAAAAATTTGGACGCGACGCCGTCGTTGTCGCCGTGCGAAAAAAAAATTTGGACGCGATGCCGTCGTCGTCGTGCGAAAAAAAAATTCGGACGCGACGCCGTCGTCGTCGTCGTAAAAAAAAATTTGGACGCGATGCCGTCGTCGTAAACGGGCGAAAAAAAATTTGGACGACACGCCGTCGTCAACGTGCGAAAAAAATTTGGACGCGACGCCGTCGTCGTCGACGTGCAAAAAATATTTGGACGCGACGCTGTCGTCGTCGACGTGCAAAAAAAATTTGGACAAGATGCCGTCGCTGTCGTGCGAAAAAAAAATTTCGACGCGAAGCCATTGTCGTCGTGCGAAAAAAAAATTTGGACGCGATGCCGTCGTCGTCGACGTGCGAAAAAAAGTTTCGACGCGATGCCGTCACCCTCGTGCGAAAAAAAATTTGGACGCAAAGCCGTCGTCGTGCGAAAAAAAAAATTTGGACGCGACGCCATCGTCGTGCGAAAAAAAATTTGGACGCGACGCTGTCGTCGTCGACGTGCAAAAAAAATTTGGACGCGATGCCGTCGTCGCCTTCCTGCGAAAAAAAATTTCGACGCGAAGCCATTGTCGTCGTGCGAAAAAAAATTTGGACACGAAGCCGTCGTCGTCGACGTGCGAAAAAAAAATTTGGACGCGATGCCATCGCCGTCGTGCAAAAAAAAATATTTGGACGCGATGCCGTTGTTGTCGCCGTGCAAAAAAATTTGGACGTAAAGCCGTCGTTGTCGCCGTGCGGAAAAAAATTTGGACGCGACGCCGTCGTCGTCGACGTGCGAAAAAAAAATTTGGAGGCGATGCCGTCGTCGTCAACGTGCGAAAAAAATTTGGACGCGACGCCGTCGTCGTCGTCGTGCGTAAAAAAATTTGGACGCGACGCCGTCGTCGTCGACGTGCGAAAAAAAAATTTGGACGCGATGCCATCGCCGTCGTGCGAAAAAAAATATTTGGACGCGATGCCGTTGTTGTCGCCGTGCTAAAAAAATTTGGACGTGAAGCCGTCGTCGTCGTGCACAAAAAAAATTTGGACGCGATGCCGTCGTTGTCGCCGTGCGAAAAAAAATTTGGACGCGACGCCGTCGTTGTCGCCGTGCGAAAAAAAAATTTGGACGCGATGCCGTCGTCGTCAACGTGCGAAAAAAAATTTGGACGCGACGCCGTCGTCGTCGTCGTGCGAAAAAAATTTGGACACGACGCTGTCGTCGTCGACGTGCAAAAAAAAATTTGGACGCGATGCCATCGCCGTCGTGCGAAAAAAATATTTGGACACGATACCGTTGTTGTCGACGTGTGGAAAAAATAATTTGGACGCGACTCCGTCGTTGTCGACCTGCGAAAAAAAATTTGGACGCGATGCCGTCGTTGTCGTGCGAAAAAAAATTTGGACGCGACGCCGTCGTCTTCGTGCAAAAAAAATTGGGACGCGATGGCGTCGCTGACGTGCGAAAAAAAAATTTGGACGCGACGCCGTGATCGTCGACGTGCAAAAAAAAATTTTGACGCGATGCCGTCGTCGTCGTGCGAAAAAAATATTTGGACGCGATACCGTTGTTGTCGCCGTGCGAAAAAAAAATTGGATGCGACACCGTCGTCGTCGACGGGCGAAAAAAATTTGGACGCGATTCCGTCGTCGACATGCGAAAAAAAATTTAGACACGAAGCCGTCGTCGTTGTCGTGCGAAAAAAAAATTTGGACGCGACGCCGTCATTGTCGAAGTGCGAAAATAAATCTGGACGCGATGCCATCGTCGTCGACGTGCAAAAAAAAATTTGGATGCGATGCCGTCGTCGTCGACGTGCAAAAAAAAAAATTTGGACGCGATGCCATCGCCGTCGTGCGAAAAAAAATATTTGGACGCGATGCCGTTGTTGTCGCCGTGCTAAAAAAATTTGGACGTGTAGCCGTCGTCGTCGTGCGCAAAAAAAATTTGGACGCGATGCCGTCGTTGTCGCCGTGCGAAAAAAAATTCGGACGCGACGCCATCGTCGTCGACGGGCGAAAAAAATTTGGACGCGATGCCGTCGTCGCCTTCCTGTGAAAAAAAAATTTGGATGCGAAGTCGTCTTTGTCGACATGCGAAAAAAAAATTTTGACGCGAAGCCATTGTCGACATGCGAAAAAAAATTTGGACGCGATGCCGTCGTCGTCGACGTGCGGAAAAAAGTTTCGACGCGATGCCGTCACCCTCGTGCGAAAAAAAAATTTGGACGCAAAGCCGTCGTCGTGCGAAAAAAAAAATTTGGACGCGACGCCGTCGTCGTGCGAAAAAAAATTTGGACACGAAGCCGTCGTCGTCGTCGTGCGAAAAAAAAATTTGGACGCGACGCCGTCGTTGTCGCCGTGCGAAAATAAATTTGGACGCGACGTCGACGTCGTCGTGGTGCGAAAAAAAAATTTGGACGCGATGCCGTCGTCGTCGACGTGCGAAAAAAAAATTTGGACGCGACGCTGTCGTCATCGACGTGCAAAAAAAATTTGGACGCGATGCCGTCGCTGTCGTGCGAAAAAAAAATTTCGACGCGAAGCCATTGTCGTCGTGCGAAAAAAAAATTTGGACGCGATGCCGTCATCGTCGACGTGCGAAAAAAAATTTTGACGCGACACCGTCGTCGTCGTGCGAAAAAAAAATTTGGACGCGACGCCATCGTTGTTGTGCGAAAAAAAATTTTGACGCGACGCCGTCGTCGTCGTGCGAAGAAAAAACTTGAACGCGATGCCGTCGTCGTGTGCGAAAAAAAATTTGGATGCGACGCCGTCGTCGTCGACGTGCAAAAAATATTTGGACGCGACGCTGTCGTCGTCGACGTGCAAAAAAAATTTGGACAAGATGCCGTCGCTGTCGTGCGAAAAAAAAATTTCGACGCGAAGCCATTGTCGTCGTGCGAAAAAAAAATTTGGACGCGATGCCGTCGTCGTCGACGTGCGAAAAAAAGTTTCGACGCGATGCCGTCACCCTCGTGCGAAAAAAAATTTGGACGCAAAGCCGTCGTCGTGCGAAAAAAAAAATTTGGACGCGACGCCATCGTCGTGCGAAAAAAAATTTGGACGCGACGCTGTCGTCGTCGACGTGCAAAAAAAATTTGGACGCGATGCCGTCGTCGCCTTCCTGCGAAAAAAAATTTCGACGCGAAGCCATTGTCGTCGTGCGAAAAAAAATTTGGACGTGATGCTGTCGTCGTCGTCGTGCGAAAAAAAAATTTGGACGTGATGCTGTCGTCGTCGTCGTGCGAAAAAAATTTGGACGCGACGCCGTCGTCGTGCGAAAAAAAATTTGGACACGAAGCCGTCGTCGTCGACGTGCGAAAAAAAAATTTGGACGCGATGCCATCGCCGTCGTGCAAAAAAAAATATTTGGACGCGATGCCGTTGTTGTCGCCGTGCAAAAAAATTTGGACGTGAAGCCGTCGTTGTCGCCGTGCGGAAAAAAATTTGGACGCGACGCCGTCGTCGTCGACGTGCGAAAAAAAGTTTCGACGTGATGCCGTCACCCTCGTGCGAAAAAAAATTTGGACGCGATGCCGTCGTCGTCATGCGAAAAAAATTTGGACGCGTTGCCGTCGTCTTCGACGTGCGGAAAAAAAAATTTGGACGCGATGCCATCGCCGTCGTGCGAAAAAAAATTTGGACGCCATGCCGTCTTCGTCGTGCGAAAAAAAATTTGGACGCGACGCAGTCGTTGTCGTGCGGAAAAAAATTTGGACACCGTGCCGTCGCCGTCGACGTGCGAAAAAAAAAATTTGGAGGCGATGCCGTCGTCGCCTTCCGGTGAAAAAAAAATTTGGATGCGAAGTCGTCTTTGTCGACGTGCGAAAAAAAATTTGGACGTGACGCCGTCGTCGTCGACGTGCAAAAAATATTTGGACGCGACGCTGTCGTCGTCGACGTGCAAAAAAAATTTGGACACGATGCCGTCGCTGTCGTGCGAAAAAAAAATTTCGACGCGAAGCCATTGTCGTCGTGCGAAAAAAAAATTTGGTCGCGATGCCGTCGTCGTCGACGTGCGAAAAAAAGTTTCGATTCGATGCCGTCACCCTCGTGCGAAAAAAAAATTTGGACGCAAAGCCGTCGTCGTGCGAAAAAAAAAATTTGGACGCGACGCCGTCGTCGTGCAAAAAAAAATTTGGACACGAAGCCGTCGTCGTCGAAGTGCAAAAATAAATCTGGACGCGATGCCGTCGTCGTCGACGTGCAAAAAAAAATTTGGATGCGATGCCGTTGTCGTCGTCGTGCGAAAAACAATTTGGACGCGACGCCGTCGTCGTCGACGTGCGAAAAAAAAATTTGGACGCGATGCCATCGCCGTCGTGCGAAAAAAAATATTTGGACGCGATGCCGTCGTCGTCGACGTGCGAAAAAAAATTTTGACGCGACACCGTCGTCGTCGTGCGAAAAAAAAATTTGGACGCGACGCCATCGTTGTTGTGCGAAAAAAAATTTTGACGCGACGCCGTCGTCGTCGTGCGAAGAAAAAATTTTGACGCGATGCCGTCGTCATCGTGCGAAAAAAAATTTGGATGCGACACCGTCGTCGTCGACGGGCAAAAAAAATTTGGACACGATTCCGTCGTCGACATGCAAAAAAAAATTTGGACGCGACTCCGCCGTCGTCGTGCGAAAAAATAATTTGGACGCGATGCCGTCGTCGTCGACCTGCGAAAAAAAATTTGGAAGCGATGCTGTCGTTGTCGTGCGAAAAAAAATTTGGACGCGACGCCGTCGTCTTCGTGCGAAAAAAATTGGGACGCGATGGCGTCGCTGACGTGCGAAAAAAAAATTTGGACGCGACGCCGTCGTCATCATGCGAAAAAAAATTTGGACGTGACGCCGTCGTCTTCGACGTGCGGAAAAAAAAATTTGGACGCGATGCCATCGCCGTCGTGCGAAAAAAAATTTGGACGCCATGCCGTCTTCGTCATGCGAAAAAAAATTTGGACGCGACGCTGTCGTTGTCGTGCGGAAAAAAATTTGGACACCGTGCCGTCGCCGTCGACGTGCGAAAAAAAAATTTGGAGGCGATGCCGTCGCTGTCGTGCGAAAAAAAATTTCAACGCGAAGCCGTTGTCGTCGACGTGTGGAAAAAATAATTTGGACGCGACTCCGTCGTCGTCGACCTGCGAAAAAAAATTTGGACGCGATGCCGTCGTTGTCGTGCGAAAAAAAATTTGGACGCGACGCCGTCGTCTTCGTGCAAAAAAAATTGGGACTCGATGGCGTCGCTGACGTACGAAAAAAAAATTTGGACGCGACGCCGTGATCGTCAACGTGCAAAAAAAAATTTTGACGCGATGCCGTCGTCGTCGTGCGAAAAAAATATTTGGACGCGATACCGTTGTTGTCGCCGTGCGAAAAAAAATTTGGATGCGACACCGTCGTCGTCGACGGGCGAAAAAAATTTGGACGCGATTCCGTCGTCGACATGCGAAAAAAAATTTGGACACGAAGCCGTCGTTGTTGTTGTGCGAAAAAAAAATTTGGACGCGATGCCGTCGTCGTCGACGTGCAAAAAAAAAATTTGGACGCGATGCCATCGCCGTCGTGCGAAAAAAAATATTTGGACGCGATGCCGTTGTTGTCGCCGTGCTAAAAAAATTTGGACGTGTAGCCGTCGTCGTCGTGCACAAAAAAAAATTGGACGCGATGCCGTCGTTGTCGCCGTGCGAAAAAAAATTTGGACGCGACGCCGTCGTTGTCGCCGTGCGAAAAAAAAATTTGGACGCGATGCCGTCGTCGTCGTGCGAAAAAAAAATTCGGACGCGACGCCGTCGTCGTCGTCGTAAAAAAAAATTTGGACGCGATGCCGTCGTCGTAAACGGGCGAAAAAAAATTTGGACGACACGCCGTCGTCAACGTGCGAAAAAAATTTGGACGCGACGCCGTCGTCGTCGACGTGCAAAAAATATTTGGACGCGACGCTGTCGTCGTCGACGTGCAAAAAAAATTTGGACAAGATGCCGTCGCTGTCGTGCGAAAAAAAAATTTCGACGCGAAGCCATTGTCGTCGTGCGAAAAAAAAATTTGGACGCGATGCCGTCGTCGTCGACGTGCGAAAAAAAGTTTCGACGCGATGCCGTCACCCTCGTGCGAAAAAAAATTTGGACGCAAAGCCGTCGTCGTGCGAAAAAAAAAATTTGGACGCGACGCCATCGTCGTGCGAAAAAAAATTTGGACGCGACGCTGTCGTCGTCGACGTGCAAAAAAAATTTGGACGCGATGCCGTCGTCGCCTTCCTGCGAAAAAAAATTTCGACGCGAAGCCATTGTCGTCGTGCGAAAAAAAATTTGGACACGAAGCCGTCGTCGTCGACGTGCGAAAAAAAAATTTGGACGCGATGCCATCGCCGTCGTGCAAAAAAAAATATTTGGACGCGATGCCGTTGTTGTCGCCGTGCAAAAAAATTTGGACGTAAAGCCGTCGTTGTCGCCGTGCGGAAAAAAATTTGGACGCGACGCCGTCGTCGTCGACGTGCGAAAAAAAAATTTGGAGGCGATGCCGTCGTCGTCAACGTGCGAAAAAAATTTGGACGCGACGCCGTCGTCGTCGTCGTGCGTAAAAAAATTTGGACGCGACGCCGTCGTCGTCGACGTGCGAAAAAAAAATTTGGACGCGATGCCATCGCCGTCGTGCGAAAAAAAATATTTGGACGCGATGCCGTTGTTGTCGCCGTGCTAAAAAAATTTGGACGTGAAGCCGTCGTCGTCGTGCACAAAAAAAATTTGGACGCGATGCCGTCGTTGTCGCCGTGCGAAAAAAAATTTGGACGCGACGCCGTCGTTGTCGCCGTGCGAAAAAAAAATTTGGACGCGATGCCGTCGTCGTCAACGTGCGAAAAAAAATTTGGACGCGACGCCGTCGTCGTCGTCGTGCGAAAAAAAATTTGGACACGACGCTGTCGTCGTCGACGTGCAAAAAAAAATTTGGACGCGATGCCATCGCCGTCGTGCGAAAAAAATATTTGGACACGATACCGTTGTTGTCGACGTGTGGAAAAAATAATTTGGACGCGACTCCGTCGTTGTCGACCTGCGAAAAAAAATTTGGACGCGATGCCGTCGTTGTCGTGCGAAAAAAAATTTGGACGCGACGCCGTCGTCTTCGTGCAAAAAAAATTGGGACGCGATGGCGTCGCTGACGTGCGAAAAAAAATATTTGGACGCGATGCCGTTGTTGTCGCCGTGCTAAAAAAATTTGGACGTGAAGCCGTCGTCGTCGTGCACAAAAAAAATTTGGACGCGATGCCGTCGTTGTCGCCGTGCGAAAAAAAATTTGGACGCGACGCCGTCGTTGTCGCCGTGCGAAAAAAAAATTTGGACGCGATGCCGTCGTCGTCAACGTGCGAAAAAAAATTTGGACGCGACGCCGTCGTCGTCGTCGTGCGAAAAAAAATTTGGACACGACGCTGTCGTCGTCGACGTGCAAAAAAAAATTTGGACGCGATGCCATCGCCGTCGTGCGAAAAAAATATTTGGACACGATACCGTTGTTGTCGACGTGTGGAAAAAATAATTTGGACGCGACTCCGTCGTTGTCGACCTGCGAAAAAAAATTTGGACGCGATGCCGTCGTTGTCGTGCGAAAAAAAATTTGGACGCGACGCCGTCGTCTTCGTGCAAAAAAAATTGGGACGCGATGGCGTCGCTGACGTGCGAAAAAAAAATTTGGACGCGACGCCGTGATCGTCGACGTGCAAAAAAAAATTTTGACGCGATGCCGTCGTCGTCGTGCGAAAAAAATATTTGGACGCGATACCGTTGTTGTCGCCGTGCGAAAAAAAAATTGGATGCGACACCGTCGTCGTCGACGGGCGAAAAAAATTTGGACGCGATTCCGTCGTCGACATGCGAAAAAAAATTTAGACACGAAGCCGTCGTCGTTGTCGTGCGAAAAAAAAATTTGGACGCGACGCCGTCATTGTCGAAGTGCGAAAATAAATCTGGACGCGATGCCATCGTCGTCGACGTGCAAAAAAAAATTTGGATGCGATGCCGTCGTCGTCGACGTGCAAAAAAAAAATTTGGACGCGATGCCATCGCCGTCGTGCGAAAAAAAATATTTGGACGCGATGCCGTTGTTGTCGCCGTGCTAAAAAAATTTGGACGTGTAGCCGTCGTCGTCGTGCGCAAAAAAAATTTGGACGCGATGCCGTCGTTGTCGCCGTGCGAAAAAAAATTCGGACGCGACGCCATCGTCGTCGACGGGCGAAAAAAATTTGGACGCGATGCCGTCGTCGCCTTCCTGTGAAAAAAAAATTTGGATGCGAAGTCGTCTTTGTCGACATGCGAAAAAAAAATTTTGACGCGAAGCCATTGTCGACATGCGAAAAAAAATTTGGACGCGATGCCGTCGTCGTCGACGTGCGGAAAAAAGTTTCGACGCGATGCCGTCACCCTCGTGCGAAAAAAAAATTTGGACGCAAAGCCGTCGTCGTGCGAAAAAAAAAATTTGGACGCGACGCCGTCGTCGTGCGAAAAAAAATTTGGACACGAAGCCGTCGTCGTCGTCGTGCGAAAAAAAAATTTGGACGCGACGCCGTCGTTGTCGCCGTGCGAAAATAAATTTGGACGCGACGTCGACGTCGTCGTGGTGCGAAAAAAAAATTTGGACGCGATGCCGTCGTCGTCGACGTGCGAAAAAAAAATTTGGACGCGACGCTGTCGTCATCGACGTGCAAAAAAAATTTGGACGCGATGCCGTCGCTGTCGTGCGAAAAAAAAATTTCGACGCGAAGCCATTGTCGTCGTGCGAAAAAAAAATTTGGACGCGATGCCGTCATCGTCGACGTGCGAAAAAAAATTTTGACGCGACACCGTCGTCGTCGTGCGAAAAAAAAATTTGGACGCGACGCCATCGTTGTTGTGCGAAAAAAAATTTTGACGCGACGCCGTCGTCGTCGTGCGAAGAAAAAACTTGAACGCGATGCCGTCGTCGTGTGCGAAAAAAAATTTGGATGCGACACCGTCGTCGTCAACGGGCGAAAAAAATTTGGACGCGATTCTGTCGTCGTCGTGCGAAAACAGAAATTTGGCTGCGACGCCGTCGTCTTCGTGCGAAAAAAAAATTTGGACGCGACTCCGTCGTCGTAAACGGGCGAAAAAATATTTGGACGACACGCCGTCGTCGACGTGCGAAAAAAAAATTCGGACGCGACGTCGTCGTCGTCGACGTGCGAAAAAAACTTGGACGCGACGCCGTCGTCGTCGACGTGCGGAAAAAAAAATTTGGACGCGATGCTGCCGTCGTCGTGCGAAAAAAATTTGGACGCGACATCGTCGTCTTCGTGCGAAAAAAAAATTCGGACGCGACGCCGTCGTCGTCGTCGTAAAAAAAAATTTGGACGCGATGCCGTCGTTGTAAACGGGCGAAAAAAAATTTGGACGACACGCCGTCGTCGACGTGCGAAAAAAAAATTTGTACGCGATGCTGTCGTTGTCGTGCAAACAAAAATTTGGACGCGATCCGTCGTCTTCGACGAGCGGAAAAAAAAATTTGAACGCAATGCCGTCGTCGTCGACGTGCGAAAAAAATTTGGACGCGACGCCGTCGTTGTTGTGTGAAAAAATATTTTGACGCGATGCCGTCGTCGTCGTACGAAGAAAAAATTTTGACGCGATGCCGTCGTCATCGTGCGAAAAAAAAATTTGGATGCGACACCGTCGTCGTCGACGGGCGAAAAAAATTTGGACGCAATTCCGTCGTCGACATGCGAAAAAAAATTTGGACGCGATTCCGCCGTCGTCGTGCGAAAAAAAAATTTGGACGCGATGCCGTTCTCCTCGACGTGTGGAAAAAATATTTTGGACGCGATGCCGTCGTCGTCAACCTACGAAAAAAAATTTGGAAGCGATGCTGTCGTTGTCGTGCGAAAAAAAATTTGGACGCGATGCTGTCGTCGTCATGCAAACAAAAATTTGGACGCGACGCCGTCGTCTTCGTGCGAAAAAAATTTGGACGCGATGCCATCGCCGTCGTGCGAAAAAAAATATTTGGACACGATGCCGTTGTTGTCGCCGTGCTAAAAAAATTTGGACGTGAAGCCGTCGTCGTCGTGCGCAAAAAAAATTTGGACGCGATGCCGTCGTTGTCGCCGTGCGAAAAAAAATTTGGACGCGACGCCGTCGTTGTCGCCATGCGAAAAAAAAATTTGGACGCGACGCCAACATCGTCGTGGTGCGGAAAAAAATTTGGACGCGACGCCGTCGTCCTCGAAGTGCGAAAAATATTTGGACGCGACGCTGTCGTCGTCGACGTGCAAAAAATATTTGGACGCGACGCTGTCGTCGTCGACGTGCAAAAAAAATTTGGACACGATGCCGTCGCTGTCGTGCGAAAAAAAAATTTCGACGCGAAGCCATTGTCGTCGTGCAAAAAAAAAATTTGGACGCGATGCCGTCGTCGTCGTGCGAAAAAAAATTTGGACGCGACGCCATCGTTGTTGTGCGAAAAAAAATTTTGACGCGACGCCGTCGTCGTCGTGCGAAGAAAAAACTTGAACGCGATGCCGTCGTCGTGTGCGAAAAAAAATTTGGATGCGACACCGTCGTCGTCGACGTGCGGAAAAAAAAATTTGGACGCGATGCTGCCGTCGTCGTGCGAAAAAAATTTGGACGCGACATCGTCGTCTTCGTGCGAAAAAAAAATTTGGACGCGACGCCGTCGTCGTCGTCGTAAAAAAAAATTTGGACGCGATGCCGTCGCTGTAAACGGGCGAAAAAAAATTTGGACGACACGCCGTCGTCGACGTGCGAAAAAAAAATTTGTACGCGATGCTGTCGTCGTCGTGCAAACAAAAATTTGGACGCGATGCCGTCGTCTTCGACGAGCGGAAAAAAAAATTTGAACGCAATGCCGTCGTCGTCGACGTGCGAAAAAAAATTTGGACGCGACGCCGTCGTTGTTGTGTGAAAAAATATTTTGACGCGATGCCGTCGTCGTCGTACGAAGAAAAAATTTTGACGCGATGCCGTCGTCATCGTGCGAAAAAAAAATTTGGATGCGACACCGTCGTCGTCGACGGGCGAAAAAAATTTGGACGCAATTCCGTCGTCGACATGCGAAAAAAAATTTGGACGCGATTCCGCCGTCGTCGTGCGAAAAAAAAATTTGGACGCGATGCCGTTGTCCTCGACGTGTGGAAAAAATAATTTGGACGCGATGCCGTCATCGTCGACCTGCGAAAAAAAATTTGGAAGCGATGCTGTCGTTGTAGTGCGAAAAAAAATTTGGACGCGACGCCGTCGTCTTCGTGCGAAAAAAATTGGGACGCGATGGCGTCGCTGACGTGCGAAAAAAAAATTTGGACGCGACGCCGTCGTCGTCGACGTGCGAAAAAAATTTGGACGCGATGCCGTTGTCCTCGACGTGCGAAAAAAAAAATTTGGACGCGATGCCGTCGTCGTCATGCGAAAAAAAATTTGGACGCGTTGCCGTCGTCTTCGACGTGCGGAAAAAAAAATTTGGACGCGATGCCATCGCCGTCGTGCGAAAAAAAATTTGGACGCCATGCCGTCTTCGTCATGCGAAAAAAAATTTGGACGCGACGCTGTCGTTGTCGTGCGGAAAAAAATTTGGACACCGTGCCGTCGCCGTCGACGTGCGAAAAAAAAAATTTGGAGGCGATGCCGTCGCTGTCGTGCGAAAAAAAAATTTCGACGCGAAGCCATTGTCGTCGTGCGAAAAAAAAATTTGCACGCGATGCCGTCGTCGTCGACGTGCGAAAAAAAGTTTCGACGCGATGCCGTCACCCTCGTGCGAAAAAAAAATTTGGACGCGACGCCGTCGTCGTCGACGTGAAAAAAAAATTTGGACGCGATGCCATCGCCGTCGTGCGAAAAAAATATTTGGACGCGATACCGTTGTTGTCGCCGTGCGAAAAAAAATTTGGACGCGACGCCGTCGTTGTCGCCGTGCGAAAAAAAATATTTGGACGCGATGCCGTTGTTGTCGCCGTGCTAAAAAAATTTGGACGTGAAGCCGTCGTCGTCGTGCGCAAAAAAAATTTGGACGCGATGCCGTCGTTGTCGCCGTGCGAAAAAAAATTTGGACGCGACGCCGTCGTTGTCGCCATGCGAAAAAAAAATTTGGACACGACGCCAACGTCGTCGTGGTGCGGAAAAAAATTTGGACGCGACGCCGTCGTCCTCGAAGTGCGAAAAATATTTGGACGCGACGCTGTCGTCGTCGACGTGCAAAAAATATTTGGACGCGATGCTGTCGTCGTCGACCTGCAAAAAAAATTTGGACACGATGCCGTCGCTGTCGTGCGAAAAAAAAATTTCGACGCGAAGCCATTGTCGTCGTGCGAAAAAAAAATTTGGACGCGATGCCGTCGTCGTCGACGTGCGAAAAAAAGTTTCGACGCGATGCCGTCACCCTCGTGCGAAAAAAAAATTTGGACGCGACGCCGTCGTTGTCGAAGTGCGAAAATAAATCTGGACGCGATGCCGTCGTCGTGTGCGAAAAAAAATTTGGATGCGACACCGTCGTAGTCGTCGTGCGAAAAAAAATTTGGACGCGACACCGTCGTCCTCGAAGTGCGAAAATAAATCTGGACGCAATGCCATCGCCGTCGTGCGAAAAAAATATTTGGACGCGATGCCGTTGTTGTCGCCGTGCGAAAAAAAAATTTGGACGCGACGCCGTCATTGTCGCCATGCGAAAAAAAAATTTGGACGCGACGTCGACGTCGTCGTGGTGCGAAAAAAAAAATTTGGAGGCGATGCTGTCGTCGCCTTCCTGCGAAAAAAAAATTTGGACGCGAAGCCGTCGTCGTCGACATGCGGAAAAAAAAATTTGGACGCGATGCCATCGCCGTCGTGCGAAAAAAAATTTGGACGCCATGCCGTCTTCGTCGTGCGAAAAAAAATTTGGACGCGACGCAGTCGTTGTCGTGCGGAAAAAAATTTGGACACCGTGCCGTCGCCGTCGACGTGCGAAAAAAAAAATTTGGAGGCGATGCCGTCGTCGCCTTCCTGTGAAAAAAAAATTTGGATGCGAAGTCGTCTTTGTCGACGTGCGAAAAAAAATTTGGACGCGACGCCGTTGTCGTCGACGTGTAAAAAATATTTGGACGCGACGCTGTCGTCGTCGACGTGCAAAAAAAGTTTCGACGCGATGCCGTCACCCTCCTGCGAAAAAAAAATTTGGACGCAAAGCCGTCGTCGTGCGAAAAAAAAAATTTGGACGCGACGCCGTCGTCGTGCGAAAAAAAATTTGGACACGAAGCCGTCGTCGTCGTCGTGCGAAAAAAAAATTTGGACGCGACGCCGTCGTTGTCGAAGTGCGAAAATAAATCTGGACGCGATGCCGTCGTCGTCGACGTGCAAAAAAAAATTTGGATGCGATGCCGTCGTCGTCGTCGTGCGAAAAAAAATTTGGACGCGACGCCGTCGTCGTCGACGTGCGAAAAAAATTTGGACGCGACGCCGTCGTCTTCGTGCAAAAAAAATTGGGACGCGATGCCGTCGTTGCCGTGCGAAAAAAAATTTGGACGCGACGCCGTGATCGTCGACGTGCAAAAAAAAATTTTGACGCGATGCCGTCGTCGTCGTGAGAAAAAAATATTTGGACGCGATACCGTTGTTGTCGCCGTGCGAAAAAAAATTTGGATGCGACACCGTCGTCGTCGTCGACGGGCGAAAAAAATTTGGACGCGATTCCGTCGTCGACATGCGAAAAAAAATTTGGACACGAAGCCGTCGTCGTTGTCGTGCGAAAAAAAAATTTGGACGCGACGCCGTCATTGTCGAAGTGCGAAAATAAATCTGGACGCGATGCCGTCGTCGTCGACGTGCAAAAAAAAATTTGGACGCGATGCTGCCGTCGTCGTGCGAAAAAAAATATTTGGACGCGATGCCGTTGTTGTCGCCGTGCTAAAAAAATTTGGACGTGTAGCCGTCGTCGTCGTGCGCAAAAAAAATTTGGACGCGACGCCGTCGTTGTCGCCGTGCGAAAAAAAAATTTGGACGCGATGCCGTCGTCGTCGTGCGAAAAAAAAATTCGGACGCGACGCCGTCGTCGTCGACGGGCGAAAAAAATTTGGACGCGATGCCGTCGTCGTAAACGGGCGAAAATAAATTTGGACGACACGCCGTCGTCAACGTGCGAAAAAAATTTGGACGCGATGCCATCGTCGTCGTGCGAAAAAAAATTTGTACGCGATGCTGTCGTCGTCGTGCGAAAAAAAATTTGGATGCGATGCCGTCGTCTTCGACAAGCGGAAAAAAAAATTTGAACGCGATGCCGTCGTCGTCGACGTGCGAAAAAAAATTTGGACGCGACGCCGTCGTTGTTGTGTGAAAAAAAATTTTGACGCGATGCCGTCGTCGTCGTACGAAGAAAAAATTTTGACGCGATGCCGTCGTCATCGTGCGAAAAAAAATTTGGATGCGACACCGTCGTCGTCGTCGACGGGCGAAAAAAAATTTGGACGCGACGCCGTCGTCGTCGTCGTGCGAAAAAAAATTTGGACGCGACGCCGTCGTCGTCGACGTGCGAAAAAAAATTTGGACGCGATGCCATCGCCGTCGTGCGAAAAAAAATATTTGGACGCGATGCCGTTGTTGTCGCCGTGCTAAAAAAATTTGGACGTGAAGCCGTCGTCGTCGTGCGCAAAAAAAATTTGGATGCGATGCCGTCGTTGTCGCCGTGCGAAAAAAAATTTGGACGTGACGCCGTCGTTGTCGCCGTGCGAAAAAAAAATTTGGACGCGATGCTGTCGTCGTCAACGTGCGAAAAAAAATTTGGACGCGACGCCGTCATCGTCGTCGTGCGAAAAAAAATTTGGACGCGACGCCGTCATCGTCGACGTGCGAAAAAAAAATTTGGACGCGATGCCATCGCCGTCGTGCGAAAAAAAATATTTGGACGCGATGCCGTTGTTGTCGCCGTGCGAAAAAAAATTTGGACGCGACGCCGTCGTTGTCGCCGTGCGAAAAAAAAATTTGGACGCGATGCCGTCGTCGTCAACGTGCGAAAAAAAATTTGGATGCGACGCCGTCGTCGTCGTCGTGCGAAAAAAAATTTGGACGCGACGCTGTCGTCGTCGACGTGCAAAAAAAAATTTGGACGCGATGCCATCGCCGTCGTGCGAAAAAAATATTTGGACGCGATACCGTTGTTGTCGCCGTGCGAAAAAAAATTTGGACGCGACGCCGTCGTTGTCGCCGTGCGAAAAAAATTTGGACGCGATTCCGTCGTCGTCGTGCGAAAACAAAAATTTGGACGCGATGCCGTTGTCGTCGACGTGTGGAAAAAATAATTTGGACGCGACTCCGTCGTCGTCGACCTGCGAAAAAAAATTTGGACGCGATGCCGTCGTTGTCGTGCGAAAAAAAATTTGGACGCGACGCCGTCGTCTTCGTGCAAAAAAAATTGGGACGCGATGGCGTCGCTGACGTGCGAAAAAAAAATTTGGACGCGACGCCGTAATCGTCGACGTGCAAAAAAAAATTTTGACGCGATGCCGTCGTCGTCGACGTGCGAAAAAAAGTTTCGACGCGATGCCGTCACCCTCGTGCGAAAAAAAAATTTGGACGCAAAGCCGTCGTCGTGCGAAAAAAAAAATTTGGACGCGACGCCGTCGTCGTGCGAAAAAAAATTTGGACGTGATGCTGTCGTCGTCGTCGTGCGAAAAAAAAATTTGGACGCGACGCCGTCGTCGCCGTGCGAAAAAAAAATTTGGAGGCGATGCCGTTGTCGTCAACGTGCGAAAAAAAATTTGGACGCGACGCCGTCGTCGTCGTCGTGCGAAAAAAAATTTGGACGCGACGCCGTCGTCGTCGTCGTGCGAAAAAAAATTTGGACGCGATGCCATCGCCGTCGTGCGAAAAAAAATATTTGGACGCGATGCCGTTGTTGTCGCCGTGCTAAAAAAATTTGGACGTGAAGCCGTCGTCGTCGTGCACAAAAAAAATTTGGACACGATGCCGTCGTTGTCGCCGTGCGAAAAAAAATTTGGACGCGACGCCGTCGTTGTCGCCGTGCGAAAAAAAAATTTGGACGCGATGCCGTCGTCGTCGTGCGAAAAAAAAATTCGGACGCGACGCCGTCGTCGTCGTCGTAAAAAAAAATTTGGACGCGATGCCGTCGTCGTAAACGGGCGAAAAAAAATTTGGACGACACGACGTCGTCAACGTGCGAAAAAAATTTGTACGCGATGCCATCGCCGTCGTGCGAAAAAAAATATTTGGACGCGATGCCGTTGTTGTCGCCGTGCTAAAAAAATTTGGACGTGAAGCCGTCGTTGTCGCCGTGCACAAAAAAAATTTGGACACGATGCCGTCGTTGTCGCCGTGCGAAAAAAATTTGGACGCGACGCCGTCGTTGTCGCCGTGCGAAAAAAAAATTTGGACGCGATGCCGTCGTCGTCAACGTGCGAAAAAAAATTTGGATGCGACGCCGTCGTCGTCGTCGTGCGAAAAAAAATTTGGACGCGACGCTGTCGTCGTCGACGTGCAAAAAAAAATTTGGACGCGATGCCATCGCCGTCGTGCGAAAAAAATATTTGGACGCGATACCGTTGTTGTCGCCGTGCGAAAAAAAATTTGGACGCGACGCCGTCGTTGTCGCCGTGCGAAAAAAATTTGGACGCGATTCCGTCGTCGTCGTGCGAAAACAAAAATTTGGACGCGATGCCGTTGTCGTCGACGTGTGGAAAAAATAATTTGGACGCGACTCCGTCGTCGTCGACCTGCGAAAAAAAATTTGGACGCGATGCCGTCGTTGTCGTGCGAAAAAAAATTTGGACGCGACGCCGTCGTCTTCGTGCAAAAAAAATTGGGACGCGATGGCGTCGCTGACGTGCGAAAAAAAAATTTGGACGCGACGCCGTGATCGTCGACGTGCAAAAAAAAATTTGGACGCGATGCCGTCGTCGTCGACGTGCGAAAAAAAGTTTCGACGCGATGCCGTCACCCTCGTGCGAAAAAAAAATTTGGACGCAAAGCCGTCGTCGTGCGAAAAAAAAAATTTGGACGCAACGCCGTCGTCGTGCGAAAAAAAATTTTGACGCGACGCTGTCGTCGTCGACGTGCAAAAAAAATTTGGACGCGACGCCGTCGTCGCCTTCCTGCGAAAAAAAATTTCGACGCGAAGCCATTGTCGTCGTGCGAAAAAAAAATTTGGACGTGATGCTGTCGTCGTCGTCGTGCGAAAAAAATTTGGACGCGACGCCGTCGTCTTGCGAAAAAAAATTTGGACACGAAGCCGTCGTCGTCGACGTGCGAAAAAAAAATTTGGACGCGATGCCATCGCCGTCGTGCGAAAAAAAATATTTGGACGCGATGCCGTTGTTGTCGCCGTGCTAAAAAAATTTGGACGTGAAGCCGTCGTTGTCGTGCACAAAAAAAATTTGGACGCGATGCCGTCGTTGTCGCCGTGCGAAAAAAAATTTGGACGTGACGCTGTCGTTGTCGCCGTGCGAAAAAAAAATTTGGACGCGATGCCGTCGTCGTCAACGTGCGAAAAAAAATTTGGACGCGACGCCGTCGTCGTCGTCGTGCGAAAAAAAATTTGGACGCGACGCCGTCGTCGTCGACGTGCGAAAAAAAAATTTGGACGCGATGCCATCGCCGTCGTGCGAAAAAAAATATTTGGACGCGATGCCGTTGTTGTCGCCGTGCTAAAAAAATTTGGACGTGAAGCCGTCGTTGTCGCCGTGCGGAAAAAAATTTGGACGCGACGCCGTCGTCGCCGTGCGAAAAAAAAATTTGGAGGCGATGCCGTCGTCGTCAACGTGCGAAAAAAAATTTGGACGCGACGCCGTCGTCGTCGTCGTGCGAAAAAAAATTTGGACGCGACGCCGTCGTCGTCGACGTGCGAAAAAAAATTTGGACGCGATGCCATCGCCGTCGTGCGAAAAAAAATATTTGGACGCGATGCCGTTGTTGTCGCCGTGCTAAAAAAATTTGGACGTGAAGCCGTCGTCGTCGTGCACAAAAAAAATTTGGACACGATGCCGTCGTTGTCGCCGTGCGAAAAAAAATTTGGACGCGACGCCGTCGTTGTCGCCGTGCGAAAAAAAAATTTGGACGCGATGCCGTCGTCGTCAACGCGCGAAAAAAAATTTTGACGCGACGCCGTCGTCGTCGTCGTGCGAAAAAAAATTTGGACGCGATACCGTTGTTGTCGCCGTGCGAAAAAAAATTTGGACTCGACGCCGTCGTTGTCGCCGTGCGAAAATAAATTTGGACGCGACGTCGACGTCGTCGTGGTGCAAAAAAAAAATTTGGATGCGACACCGTCGTCGTCGACGGGCGAAAAAAATTTGGACGCGATTCCGTCGTCGTCGTGCGAAAACAAAAATTTGGACGCGATGCCGTTGTCGTCGACGTGCAAAAAAAATTTGGACACGATGCCGTCATCGTCGTGCGAAAAAAAAATTTCGACGCGAAGCCATTGTCATCGTGCGAAAAAAAAATTTGGACGCGACGCCATCGTTGTTGTGCGAAAAAAAATTTTGACGCGACGCCGTCGTCGTCGTGCGAAGAAAAAACTTGAACGCGATGCCGTCGTCGTCAACGTGCGAAAAAAAATTTGGATGCGACACCGCCGTCGTCGACGGGCGAAAAAAAATTTGGACGCGACGCTGTCGTCGTCGACGTGCAAAAAAAAATTTGGACGCGATGCCATCGCCGTCGTGCGAAAAAAATATTTGGACGCGATACCGTTGTTGTCGCCGTGCGAAAAAAAATTTGGACGCGACGCCGTCGTTGTCGCCGTGCGAAAAAAATTTGGACGCGATTCCGTCGTCGTCGTGCGAAAACAAAAATTTGGACGCGATGCCGTTGTCGTCGACGTGTGGAAAAAATAATTTGGACGCGACTCCGTCGTCGTCGACCTGCGAAAAAAAATTTGGACGCGATGCCGTCGTTGTCGTGCGAAAAAAAATTTGGACGCGACGCCGTCGTCTTCGTGCAAAAAAAATTGGGACGCGATGGCGTCGCTGACGTGCGAAAAAAAAATTTGGACGCGACGCCGTAATCGTCGACGTGCAAAAAAAAATTTTGACGCGATGCCGTCGTCGTCGACGTGCGAAAAAAAGTTTCGACGCGATGCCGTCACCCTCGTGCGAAAAAAAAATTTGGACGCAAAGCCGTCGTCGTGCGAAAAAAAAAATTTGGACGCGACGCCGTCGTCGTGCGAAAAAAAATTTGGACGTGATGCTGTCGTCGTCGTCGTGCGAAAAAAAAATTTGGACGCGACGCCGTCGTCGCCGTGCGAAAAAAAAATTTGGAGGCGATGCCGTTGTCGTCAACGTGCGAAAAAAAATTTGGACGCGACGCCGTCGTCGTCGTCGTGCGAAAAAAAATTTGGACGCGACGCCGTCGTCGTCGACGTGCGAAAAAAAATTTGGACGCGATGCCATCGCCGTCGTGCGAAAAAAAATATTTGGACGCGATGCCGTTGTTGTCGCCGTGCTAAAAAAATTTGGACGTGAAGCCGTCGTCGTCGTGCACAAAAAAAATTTGGACACGATGCCGTCGTTGTCGCCGTGCGAAAAAAAATTTGGACGCGACGCCGTCGTTGTCGCCGTGCGAAAAAAAAATTTGGACGCGATGCCGTCGTCGTCGTGCGAAAAAAAAATTCGGACGCGACGCCGTCGTCGTCGTCGTAAAAAAAAATTTGGACGCGATGCCGTCGTCGTAAACGGGCGAAAAAAAATTTGGACGACACGACGTCGTCAACGTGCGAAAAAAATTTGTACGCGATGCCATCGCCGTCGTGCGAAAAAAAATATTTGGACGCGATGCCGTTGTTGTCGCCGTGCTAAAAAAATTTGGACGTGAAGCCGTCGTTGTCGCCGTGCACAAAAAAAATTTGGACACGATGCCGTCGTTGTCGCCGTGCGAAAAAAATTTGGACGCGACGCCGTCGTTGTCGCCGTGCGAAAAAAAAATTTGGACGCGATGCCGTCGTCGTCAACGTGCGAAAAAAAATTTGGATGCGACGCCGTCGTCGTCGTCGTGCGAAAAAAAATTTGGACGCGACGCTGTCGTCGTCGACGTGCAAAAAAAAATTTGGACGCGATGCCATCGCCGTCGTGCGAAAAAAATATTTGGACGCGATACCGTTGTTGTCGCCGTGCGAAAAAAAATTTGGACGCGACGCCGTCGTTGTCGCCGTGCGAAAAAAATTTGGACGCGATTCCGTCGTCGTCGTGCGAAAACAAAAATTTGGACGCGATGCCGTTGTCGTCGACGTGTGGAAAAAATAATTTGGACGCGACTCCGTCGTCGTCGACCTGCGAAAAAAAATTTGGACGCGATGCCGTCGTTGTCGTGCGAAAAAAAATTTGGACGCGACGCCGTCGTCTTCGTGCAAAAAAAATTGGGACGCGATGGCGTCGCTGACGTGCGAAAAAAAAATTTGGACGCGACGCCGTGATCGTCGACGTGCAAAAAAAAATTTGGACGCGATGCCGTCGTCGTCGACGTGCGAAAAAAAGTTTCGACGCGATGCCGTCACCCTCGTGCGAAAAAAAAATTTGGACGCAAAGCCGTCGTCGTGCGAAAAAAAAAATTTGGACGCAACGCCGTCGTCGTGCGAAAAAAAATTTTGACGCGACGCTGTCGTCGTCGACGTGCAAAAAAAATTTGGACGCGACGCCGTCGTCGCCTTCCTGCGAAAAAAAATTTCGACGCGAAGCCATTGTCGTCGTGCGAAAAAAAAATTTGGACGTGATGCTGTCGTCGTCGTCGTGCGAAAAAAATTTGGACGCGACGCCGTCGTCTTGCGAAAAAAAATTTGGACACGAAGCCGTCGTCGTCGACGTGCGAAAAAAAAATTTGGACGCGATGCCATCGCCGTCGTGCGAAAAAAAATATTTGGACGCGATGCCGTTGTTGTCGCCGTGCTAAAAAAATTTGGACGTGAAGCCGTCGTCGTCGTGCACAAAAAAAATTTGGACGCGATGCCGTCGTTGTCGCCGTGCGAAAAAAAATTTGGACGTGACGCTGTCGTTGTCGCCGTGCGAAAAAAAAATTTGGACGCGATGCCGTCGTCGTCAACGTGCGAAAAAAAATTTGGACGCGACGCCGTCGTCGTCGTCGTGCGAAAAAAAATTTGGACGCGACGCCGTCGTCGTCGACGTGCGAAAAAAAAATTTGGACGCGATGCCATCGCCGTCGTGCGAAAAAAAATATTTGGACGCGATGCCGTTGTTGTCGCCGTGCTAAAAAAATTTGGACGTGAAGCCGTCGTTGTCGCCGTGCGGAAAAAAATTTGGACGCGACGCCGTCGTCGCCGTGCGAAAAAAAAATTTGGAGGCGATGCCGTCGTCGTCAACGTGCGAAAAAAAATTTGGACGCGACGCCGTCGTCGTCGTCGTGCGAAAAAAAATTTGGACGCGACGCCGTCGTCGTCGACGTGCGAAAAAAAATTTGGACGCGATGCCATCGCCGTCGTGCGAAAAAAAATATTTGGACGCGATGCCGTTGTTGTCGCCGTGCTAAAAAAATTTGGACGTGAAGCCGTCGTCGTCGTGCACAAAAAAAATTTGGACACGATGCCGTCGTTGTCGCCGTGCGAAAAAAAATTTGGACGCGACGCCGTCGTTGTCGCCGTGCGAAAAAAAAATTTGGACGCGATGCCGTCGTCGTCAACGCGCGAAAAAAAATTTTGACGCGACGCCGTCGTCGTCGTCGTGCGAAAAAAAATTTGGACGCGATACCGTTGTTGTCGCCGTGCGAAAAAAAATTTGGACTCGACGCCGTCGTTGTCGCCGTGCGAAAATAAATTTGGACGCGACGTCGACGTCGTCGTGGTGCAAAAAAAAAATTTGGATGCGACACCGTCGTCGTCGACGGGCGAAAAAAATTTGGACGCGATTCCGTCGTCGTCGTGCGAAAACAAAAATTTGGACGCGATGCCGTTGTCGTCGACGTGCAAAAAAAATTTGGACACGATGCCGTCATCGTCGTGCGAAAAAAAAATTTCGACGCGAAGCCATTGTCATCGTGCGAAAAAAAAATTTGGACGCGACGCCATCGTTGTTGTGCGAAAAAAAATTTTGACGCGACGCCGTCGTCGTCGTGCGAAGAAAAAACTTGAACGCGATGCCGTCGTCGTGTGCGAAAAAAAATTTGGATGCGACACCGCCGTCGTCGACGGGCGAAAAAAATTTGGACGCGATTCTGTCGTCGTCGTGCGAAAACAAAAATTTGGCTGCGACGCCGTCGTCTTCGTGCGAAAAAAAAATTTGGACGCGACTCCGTCGTCGTAAACGGGCGAAAAAAAATTTGGACGACACGCCGTCGTCGACGTGCGAAAAAAAAATTCGGACGCGACGTCGTCGTCGTCGACGTGCAAAAAAAACTTGGACGCGACGCCGTCGTCGACGACGTGCGGAAAAAAAAATTTGGACGCGATGCTGCCGTCGTCGTGCGAAAAAAATTTGGACGCGACATCGTCGTCTTCGTGCGAAAAAAAAATTCGGACGCGACGCCGTCGTCGTCGTCGTAAAAAAAAATTTGGACGCGATGCCGTCGTCGTAAACGGGAGAAAAAAAATTTGGACGACACGCCGTCGTCGACGTGCGAAAAAAAAATTTGGACGCGATGCCGTCGTCGTCGACCTGCGAAAAAAAAATTTGAACACGATGCCGTCGTCGTCGACGTGCGAAAAAAAATTTGGATGCGACACCGTCGTCGTCGACGGGCGAAAAAAATTTGGACGCGATTCCGTCGTCGACATGCGAAAAAAAATTTGGACGCGATTCCGCCGTCGTCGTGCGAAAAAAAAATTTGGACGTGATGCCGTTGTCCTCGACGTGTGGAAAAAATAATTTGGACGCGATGCCGTCGTCGTCGACCTGCGAAAAAAAATTTGGACGCGATGCTGTCGTTGTCGTGCGAAAAAAAATTTGGACGCGACGCCGTCGTCTTCGTGCAAAAAAAATTGGGACGCGATGGCGTCGCTGACGTGCGAAAAAAAAATTTGGACGCGACGCCGTCGTCGTCGACGTGCGAAAAAAATTTGGACGCGATGCTGTCGTTGTCGTGTGAAAAAAAAAATTTGGACGAGACGCCGTCGTCGTCGACGTGCGGAAAAAAAAATTTGGACGCGATGCCATCGCCGTCGTGCGAAAAAAAATTTGGACGCCATGCCGTCTTCGTCGTGCGAAAAAAAATTTGGACGCGACGCAGTCGTTGTCGTGTGGAAAAAAATTTGGACACTGTGCCGTCGCCGTCGACGTGCGAAAAAAAAAATTTGGAGGCGATGCCGTCGTCGCCTTCCTGTGAAAAAAAAATTTGGATGCGAAGTCGTCTTTGTCGACGTGTAAAAAATATTTGGACGCGACGCTGTCGTCGTCGACGTGCAAAAAAAATTTGGACACGATGCCGTCGCTGTCGTGCGAAAAAAAAATTTCGACGCGAAGCCATTGTCGTCGTGCGAAAAAAAAATTTGGACGTGATGCCGTCGTCGTCGACGTGCGAAAAAAAGTTTCGACGCGATGCCGTCACCCTCGTGCGAAAAAAAAATTTGGACGCAATGCCATCGCCGTCGTGCGAAAAAAAAAATTTGGACGCGATGCCGTCGTTGTCGCCGTGCGAAAAAAAATTTGGACGCGATGCCGTCGTCGTCATGCGAAAAAAAATTTGGACGCGTTGCCGTCGTCTTCGACGTGCGGAAAAAAAAATTTGGACGCGATGCCATCGCCGTCGTGCGAAAAAAAATTTGGACGCCATGCCGTCTTCGTCGTGCGAAAAAAAATTTGGACGCGACGCAGTCGTTGTCGTGCGGAAAAAAATTTGGACACCGTGCCGTCGCCGTCGACGTGCGAAAAAAAAAATTTGGAGGCGATGCCGTCGTCGCCTTCCGGTGAAAAAAAAATTTGGATGCGAAGTCGTCTTTGTCGACGTGCGAAAAAAAATTTGGACGTGACGCCGTCGTCGTCGACGTGCAAAAAATATTTGGACGCGACGCTGTCGTCGTCGACGTGCAAAAAAAATTTGGACACGATGCCGTCGCTGTCGTGCGAAAAAAAAATTTCGACGCGAAGCCATTGTCGTCGTGCGAAAAAAAAATTTGGTCGCGATGCCGTCGTCGTCGACGTGCGAAAAAAAGTTTCGATTCGATGCCGTCACCCTCGTGCGAAAAAAAAATTTGGACGCAAAGCCGTCGTCGTGCGAAAAAAAAAATTTGGACGCGACGCCGTCGTCGTGTGAAAAAAAATTTGGACACGAAGCCGTCGTCGTCGTCGTGCGAAAAAAAAATTTGGACGCGACGCCGTCGTTGTCGAAGTGCAAAAATAAATCTGGACGCGATGCCGTCGTCGTCGACGTGCAAAAAAAAATTTGGATGCGATGCCGTTGTCGTCGTCGTGCGAAAAACAATTTGGACGCGACGCCGTCGTCGTCGACGTGCGAAAAAAAAATTTGGACGCGATGCCATCGCCGTCGTGCAAAAAAAAATATTTGGACGCGATGCCGTTGTTGTCGCCGTGCTAAAAAAATTTGGACGCGACGCCAACGTCGTGGTGGTGCGGAAAATAATTTGGACGCGACTCCGTCGTCGTCGACCTGCGAAAAAAAATTTGGACGCGATGCCGTCGTTGTCGTGCGAAAAAAAATTTGGACGCGACGCCGTCGTCTTCGTGCAAAAAAAATTGGGACGCGATGGCGTCGCTGACGTGCGAAAAAAAAATTTGGACGCGACGCCGTGATCGTCGACGTGCAAAAAAAAATTTGGACGCGATGCCGTCGTCGTCGACGTGCGAAAAAAAGTTTCGACGCGATGCCGTCACCCTCATGCGAAAAAAAAATTTGGACGCAAAGCCGTCGTCGTGCGAAAAAAAAAATTTGGACGCAACGCCGTCGTCGTGCGAAAAAAAATTTTGACGCGACGCTGTCGTCGTCGACGTGCAAAAAAAATTTGGACGCGATGCCGTCGTCGCCTTCCTGCGAAAAAAAATTTCGACGCGAAGCCATTGTCGTCGTGCGAAAAAAAATTTGGACGTGATGCTGTCGTCGTCGTCGTGCGAAAAAAAAATTTGGACGTGATGCTGTCGTCGTCGTCGTGCGAAAAAAATTTGGACGCGACGCCGTCGTCTTGCGAAAAAAAATTTGGACACGAAGCCGTCGTCGTCGACGTGCGAAAAAAAAATTTGGACGCGATGCCATCGCCGTCGTGCGAAAAAAAATATTTGGACGCGATGCCGTTGTTGTCGCCGTGCTAAAAAAATTTGGACGTGAAGCCGTCGTCGTCGTGCGCAAAAAAAATTTGGACGCGATGCCGTCGTTGTCGCCGTGCGAAAAAAAATTTGGACGTGACGCCGTCGTTGTCGCCGTGCGAAAAAAAAATTTGGACGCGATGCCGTCGTCGTCAACGTGCGAAAAAAAATTTGGACGCGACGCCGTCGTCGTCGTCGTGCGAAAAAAAATTTGGACGCGACGCCGTCGTCGTCGACGTGCGAAAAAAAAATTTGGACGCGATGCCGTTGTTGTCGCCGTGCTAAAAAAATTTGGACGTGAAGCCGTCGTTGTCGCCGTGCGGAAAAAAATTTGGACGCGACGCCGTCGTCGCCGTGCGAAAAAAAAATTTGGAGGCGATGCCGTCGTCGTCAACGTGCGAAAAAAAATTTGGACGCGACGCCGTCGTCGTCGACGTGCGAAAAAAAAATTTGGACGCGATGCCATCGCCGTCGTGCGAAAAAAAATATTTGGACGCGATGCCGTTGTTGTCGCCGTGCTAAAAAAATTTGGACGTGAAGCCGTCGTCGTCGTGCGCAAAAAAAATTTGGACGCGATGCCGTCGTTGTCGCCGTGCGAAAAAAAATTTGGACGTGACGCCGTCGTTGTCGCCGTGCGAAAAAAAAATTTGGACGCGATGCCGTCGTCGTCAACGTGCGAAAAAAAATTTGGACGCGACGCCGTCGTCGTCGTCGTGCGAAAAAAAATTTGGACGCGACGCCGTCGTCGTCGACGTGCGAAAAAAAATATTTGGACGCGATGCCGTTGTTGTCGCCGTGCTAAAAAAATTTGGACGTGAAGCCGTCGTTGTCGCCGTGCGGAAAAAAATTTGGACGCGACGCCGTCGTCGCCGTGCGAAAAAAAAATTTGGAGGCGATGCCGTCGTCGTCAACGTGCGAAAAAAAATTTGGACGCGACGCCGTCGTCGTCGTCGTGCGAAAAAAAATTTGGACGCGACGCCGTCGTCGTCGACGTGCGAAAAAAAATTTGGACGCGATGCCATCGCCGTCGTGCGAAAAAAATTATTTGGACGCGATGCCGTTGTTGTCGCCGTGCTAAAAAAATTTGGACGTGAAGCCGTCATCGTCGTGCACAAAAAAAATTTGGACACGATGCCGTCGTTGTCGCCGTGCGAAAAAAAATTTGGACGCGACGCCGTCGTTGTCGCCGTGCGAAAAAAAAATTTGGACGCGATGCCGTCGTCGTCAACGCGCGAAAAAAAATTTTGACGCGACGCCGTCGTCGTCGTCGTGCGAAAAAAAATTTGGACGCGATACCGTTGTTGTCGCCGTGCGAAAAAAAATTTGGACTCGACGCCGTCGTTGTCGCCGTGCGAAAATAAATTTGGACGCGACGTCGACGTCGTCGTGGTGCAAAAAAAAAATTTGGATGCGACACCGTCGTCGTCGACGGGCGAAAAAAATTTGGACGCGATTCCGTCGTCGTCGTGCGAAAACAAAAATTTGGACGCGATGCCGTTGTCGTCGACGTGCAAAAAAAATTTGGACACGATGCCGTCATCGTCGTGCGAAAAAAAAATTTCGACGCGAAGCCATTGTCATCGTGCGAAAAAAAAATTTGGACGCGACGCCATCGTTGTTGTGCGAAAAAAAATTTTGACGCGACGCCGTCGTCGTCGTGCGAAGAAAAAACTTGAACGCGATGCCGTCGTCGTGTGCGAAAAAAAATTTGGATGCGACACCGCCGTCGTCGACGGGCGAAAAAAATTTGGACGCGATTCTGTCGTCGTCGTGCGAAAACAAAAATTTGGCTGCGACGCCGTCGTCTTCGTGCGAAAAAAAAATTTGGACGCGACTCCGTCGTCGTAAACGGGCGAAAAAAAATTTGGACGACACGCCGTCGTCGACGTGCGAAAAAAAAATTCGGACGCGACGTCGTCGTCGTCGACGTGCGAAAAAAACTTGGACGCGACGCCGTCGTCGACGACGTGCGGAAAAAAAAATTTGGACGCGATGCTGCCGTCGTCGTGCGAAAAAAATTTGGACGCGACATCGTCGTCTTCGTGCGAAAAAAAAATTCGGACGCGACGCCGTCGTCGTCGTCGTAAAAAAAAATTTGGACGCGATGCCGTCGTCGTAAACGGGAGAAAAAAAATTTGGACGACACGCCGTCGTCGACGTGCGAAAAAAAAATTTGGACGCGATGCCGTCGTCGTCGACCTGCGAAAAAAAAATTTGAACACGATGCCGTCGTCGTCGACGTGCGAAAAAAAATTTGGATGCGACACCGTCGTCGTCGACGGGCGAAAAAAATTTGGACGCGATTCCGTCGTCGACATGCGAAAAAAAATTTGGACGCGATTCCGCCGTCGTCGTGCGAAAAAAAAATTTGGACGTGATGCCGTTGTCCTCGACGTGTGGAAAAAATAATTTGGACGCGATGCCGTCGTCATTGACCTGCGAAAAAAAATTTGGACGCGATGCTGTCGTTGTCGTGCGAAAAAAAATTTGGACGCGACGCCGTCGTCTTCGTGCAAAAAAAATTGGGACGCGATTGCATCGCTGACGTGCGAAAAAAAAATTTGGACGCGACGCCGTCGTCGTCGACGTGCGAAAAAAATTTGGACGCGATGCTGTCGTTGTCGTGTGAAAAAAAATATTTGCACGAGACGCCGTCGTCGTCGACGTGCGGAAAAAAAAATTTGGACGCGATGCCATCGCCGTCGTGCGAAAAAAAATTTGGACGCCATGCCGTCTTCGTCGTGCGAAAAAAAATTTGGACGCGACGCAGTCGTTGTCGTGTGGAAAAAAATTTGGACACTGTGCCGTCGCCGTCGACGTGCGAAAAAAAAAATTTGGAGGCGATGCCGTCGTCGCCTTCCTGTGAAAAAAAAATTTGGATGCGAAGTCGTCTTTGTCGACGTGTAAAAAATATTTGGACGCGACGCTGTCGTCGTCGACGTGCAAAAAAAATTTGGACACGATGCCGTCGCTGTCGTGCGAAAAAAAAATTTCGACGCGAAGCCATTGTCGTCGTGCGAAAAAAAAATTTGGACGTGATGCCGTCGTCGTCGACGTGCGAAAAAAAGTTTCGACGCGATGCCGTCACCCTCGTGCGAAAAAAAAATTTGGACGCAATGCCATCGCCGTCGTGCGAAAAAAAAAATTTGGACGCGATGCCGTCGTTGTCGCCGTGCGAAAAAAAATTTGGACGCGATGCCGTCGTCGTCATGCGAAAAAAAATTTGGACGCGTTGCCGTCGTCTTCGACGTGCGGAAAAAAAAATTTGGACGCGATGCCATCGCCGTCGTGCGAAAAAAAATTTGGACGCCATGCCGTCTTCGTCGTGCGAAAAAAAATTTGGACGCGACGCAGTCGTTGTCGTGCGGAAAAAAATTTGGACACCGTGCCGTCGCCGTCGACGTGCGAAAAAAAAAATTTGGAGGCGATGCCGTCGTCGCCTTCCGGTGAAAAAAAAATTTGGATGCGAAGTCGTCTTTGTCGACGTGCGAAAAAAAATTTGGACGTGACGCCGTCGTCGTCGACGTGCAAAAAATATTTGGACGCGACGCTGTCGTCGTCGACGTGCAAAAAAAATTTGGACACGATGCCGTCGCTGTCGTGCGAAAAAAAAATTTCGACGCGAAGCCATTGTCGTCGTGCGAAAAAAAAATTTGGTCGCGATGCCGTCGTCGTCGACGTGCGAAAAAAAGTTTCGATTCGATGCCGTCACCCTCGTGCGAAAAAAAAATTTGGACGCAAAGCCGTCGTCGTGCGAAAAAAAAAATTTGGACGCGACGCCGTCGTCGTGCGAAAAAAAATTTGGACACGAAGCCGTCGTCGTCGTCGTGCGAAAAAAAAATTTGGACGCGACGCCGTCGTTGTCGAAGTGCAAAAATAAATCTGGACGCGATGCCGTCGTCGTCGACGTGCAAAAAAAAATTTGGATGCGATGCCGTTGTCGTCGTCGTGCGAAAAACAATTTGGACGCGACGCCGTCGTCGTCAACGTGCGAAAAAAAAATTTGGACGCGATGCCATCGCCGTCGTGCAAAAAAAAATATTTGGACGCGATGCCGTTGTTGTCGCCGTGCTAAAAAAATTTGGACGCGACGCCAACGTCGTGGTGGTGCGGAAAAAAATTTGGACGCGACGCCGTCGTCCTCGAAGTGCGAAAAATATTTGTACGCGACGCTGTCGTCGTCGACGTGCAAAAAAAATTTGGACACGATGCCGTCGCTGTCGTGCGAAAAAAAAATTTCGACGCGAAGCCATTGTCGTCGTGCGAAAAAAAAATTTGGACGCGATGCCGTCGTCGTCGACGTGCGAAAAAAAATTTTGACGCGACACCGTCGTCGTCGTGCGAAAAAAAAATTTGGACGCGACGCCATCGTTGTCGTGCGAAAAAAAATTTTGACGCGACGCCGTCGTCGTCGTGCGAAGAAAAAATTTTGACGCGATGCCGTCGTCATCGTGCGAAAAAAAATTTGGATGCGACACCGTCGTCGTCGACGGGCAAAAAAAATTTGGACACGATTCCGTCGTCGTCATGCGAAAAAAAATTTGGACGCGTTGCCGTCGTCTTCGACGTGCGGAAAAAAAAATTTGGACGCGATGCCATCGCCGTCGTGCGAAAAAAAATTTGGACGACATGCCGTCTTCGTCATGCGAAAAAAAATTTGGACGCGACGCTGTCGTTGTCGTGCGGAAAAAAATTTGGACACCGTGCCGTCGCCGTCGACGTGCGAAAAAAAAATTTGGAGGCGATGCCGTCGCTGTCGTGCGAAAAAAAATTTCAACGCGAAGCCGTTGTCGTCGACGTGTGGAAAAAATAATTTGGACGCGACTCCGTCGTCGTCGACCTGCGAAAAAAAATTTGGACGCGATGCCGTCGTTGTCGTGCGAAAAAAAATTTGGACGCGACGCCGTCGTCTTCGTGCAAAAAAAATTGGGACTCGATGGCGTCGCTGACGTACGAAAAAAAAATTTGGACGCGACGCCGTGATCGTCAACGTGCAAAAAAAAATTTTGACGCGATGCCGTCGTCGTCGTGCGAAAAAAATATTTGGACGCGATACCGTTGTTGTCGCCGTGCGAAAAAAAATTTGGATGTGAAGCCGTCGTCGTCGTGCGCAAAAAAAAATTGGACGCGATGCCGTCGTTGTCGCCGTGCGAAAAAAAATTTGGACGCGACGCCAACGTCGTCGTGGTGCGGGAAAAAATTTGGACGCGACGCTGTCGTCGTCGACGTGCAAAAAATATTTGGACGCGACGCTGTCGTCGTCGACGTGCAAAATAAATTTGGACGCGATGCCGTCGTCGTAAACGGGAGAAAAAAAATTTGGACGACACGCCGTCGTCGACGTGCGAAAAAAAAATTTGGACGCGATGCCGTCGTCGTCGACCTGCGAAAAAAAAATTTGAACACGATGCCGTCGTCGTCGACGTGCGAAAAAAAATTTGGATGCGACACCGTCGTCGTCGACGGGCGAAAAAAATTTGGACGCGATTCCGTCGTCGACATGCGAAAAAAAATTTGGACACGAAGCCGTCGTTGTTGTCGTGCGAAAAAAAAATTTGGACGCGATGCCGTCGTCGTCGACGTGCAAAAAAAAAATTTGGACGCGATGCCATCGCCGTCGTGCGAAAAAAAATATTTGGACGCGATGCCGTTGTTGTCGCCGTGCTAAAAAAATTTGGACGTGTAGCCGTCGTCGTCGTGCACAAAAAAAAATTGGACGCGATGCCGTCGTTGTCGCCGTGCGAAAAAAAATTTGGACGCGACGCCGTCGTTGTCGCCGTGCGAAAAAAAAATTTGGACGCGATGCCGTCGTCGTCGTGCGAAAAAAAAATTCGGACGCGACGCCGTCGTCGTCGTGCGAAAAAAAAAATTTGGACGCGACGCCATCGTCGTGCGAAAAAAAATTTGGACGCGACGCTGTCGTCGTCGACGTGCAAAAAAAATTTGGACGCGATGCCGTCGTCGCCTTCCTGCGAAAAAAAATTTCGACGCGAAGCCATTGTCGTCGTGCGAAAAAAAATTTGGACGTGATGCTGTCGTCGTCGTCATGCGAAAAAAAAATTTGGACGTGATGCTGTCGTCGTCGTCGTGCGAAAAAAATTTGGACGCGACGCCGTCGTCGTGCGAAAAAAAATTTGGACACGAAGCCGTCGTCGTCGACGTGCGAAAAAAAAATTTGGACGCGATGCCATCGCCGTCGTGCAAAAAAAAATATTTGGACGCGATGCCGTTGTTGTCGCCGTGCAAAAAAATTTGGACGTGAAGCCGTCGTTGTCGCCGTGCGGAAAAAAATTTGGACGCGACGCCGTCGTCGTCGACGTGCGAAAAAAAAATTTGGAGGCGATGCCGTCGTCGTCAACGTGCGAAAAAAATTTGGACGCGACGCCGTCGTCGTCGTCGTGCGAAAAAAAATTTGGACGCGGCGCCGTCGTCGTCGACGTGCGAAAAAAAAATTTGGACGCGATGCCATCGCCGTCGTGCGAAAAAAAATATTTGGACGCGATGCCGTTGTTGTCGCCGTGCTAAAAAAATTTGGACGTGAAGCCGTCGTCGTCGTGCACAAAAAAAATTTGGACGCGATGCCGTCGTTGTCGCCGTGCGAAAAAAAATTTGGACGCGACGCCGTCGTCGTCGTCGTGCGAAAAATAATTTGGACGCGACGCTGTCGTCGTCGACGTGCAAAAAAAAATTTGGACGCGATGCCATCGCCGTCGTGCGAAAAAAATATTTGGACACGATACCGTTGTTGTCGACGTGTGGAAAAAATAATTTGGACGCGACTCCGTCGTTGTCGACCTGCGAAAAAAAATTTGGACGCGATGCCGTCGTTGTCGTGCGAAAAAAAATTTGGACGCGACGCCGTCGTCTTCGTGCAAAAAAAATTGGGACGCGATGGCGTCGCTGACGTGCGAAAAAAAAATTTGGACGCGACGCCGTGATCGTCGACGTGCAAAAAAAAATTTTGACGCGATGCCGTCGTCGTCGTGCGAAAAAAATATTTGGACGCGATACCGTTGTTGTCGCCGTGCGAAAAAAAAATTGGATGCGACACCGTCGTCGTCGACGGGCGAAAAAAATTTGGACGCGATTCCGTCGTCGACATGCGAAAAAAAATTTAGACACGAAGCCGTCGTCGTTGTCGTGCGAAAAAAAAATTTGGACGCGACGCCGTCATTGTCGAAGTGCGAAAATAAATCTGGACGCGATGCCATCGTCGTCGACGTGCAAAAAAAAATTTGGATGAGATGCCGTCGTCGTCGACGTGCAAAAAAAAAATTTGGACGCGATGCCATCGCCGTCGTGCGAAAAAAAATATTTGGACGCGATGCCGTTGTTGTCGCCGTGCTAAAAAAATTTGGACGTGTAGCCGTCGTCGTCGTGCGCAAAAAAAATTTGGACGCGATGCCGTCGTTGTCGCCGTGCGAAAAAAAATTCGGACGCGACGCCGTCGTCGTCGACGGGCGAAAAAAATTTGGACGCGATGCCGTCGTCGTAAACGGGCGAAAAAAAATTTGGACGACACGCCGTCGTCAACGTGCGAAAAAAATTTGGACGCGATGCCGTCGTCGTCGTGCGAAAAAAAAATTTGTACGCGATGCTGTCGTCGTCGTGCGAAAAAAAATTTGGACGCGATGCCGTCGTCTTGGACGAGCGGAAAAAAAAATTTGAACGCGATGCCGTCGTCGTCGACGTGCGAAAAAAAATTTGGACACGACGCCGTCGTTGTTGTGTGAAAAAAACTTTTGACGCGATGCCGTCGTCGTCGTACGAAGAAAAAATTTGGACGCGATGCCGTCGTCATCGTGCGAAAAAAAATTTGGATGCGACACCATCGTCGTCGACGGGCGAAAAAAATTTGGACGCGATTCCGTCGTCGACATGCGAAAAAAAATTTGGACGCGATTCCGCCGTCGTCGTGCGAAAAAAAAATTTGGACGCGATGCCGTTGTCGTTGACGTGTGGAAAAAATAATTTGGACGCGATGCCGTCGTCGTCGACGTGCGAAAAAAACTTGGACGCGACACCGTCGTCGTCGACGTGCGGAAAAGAAAATTTGGACGCGATGCTGCCGTCGTCGTGCGAAAAAAATTTGGACGCGACATCGTCGTCTTCGTGCGAAAAAAAAATTCGGACGCGACGCCGTCGTCGTCGTCGTAAAAAAAAATTTGGACGCGATGCCGTCGTCGTAAACGGGCGAAAAAAAATTTGGACGACACGCCGTCGTCGACGTGCGAAAAAAATTTGGACGCGATGCCGTCGTCGTCGTGCGAAAAAAAAATTTGTACGCGATGCTGTCGTCGTCGTGCAAACAAAAATTTGGACGCGATGCCGTCGTCGTCGACGGGCGAAAAAAATTTGGACGCAATTCCGTCGTCGACCTGCGAAAAAAAATTTGGACGCGATGCTGTCGTTGTCGTGCGAAAAAAAATTTGGACGCGACGCCGTCGTCTTCGTGCAAAAAAAATTGGGACGCGATGGCGTCGCTGACGTGCGAAAAAAAAATTTGGACGCGACGCCGTCGTCGTCGACGTGCGAAAAAAAAATTTGGACGCGATGCCGTCGTCGTCATGCGAAAAAAAATTTGGACGCGTTGCCGTCATCTTCGACGTGCGGAAAAAAAAATTTGGACGCGATGCCGTCTTCGTCGTGCGAAAAAAAATTTGGACGCGACGCAGTCGTTGTCGTGCGGAAAAAAATTTGGACACCGTGCCGTCGCCGTCGACGTGCGAAAAAAAAAATTTGGAGGCGATGCCGTCGTCGCCTTCCTGTGAAAAAAAAATTTGGATGCGAAGTCGTCTTTGTCGACGTGCGAAAAAAAATTTGGACGCGACGCCGTCGTCGTCGACGTGCAAAAAATATTTGGACGCGACGCTGTCGTCGTCGACGTGCAAAAAAAATTTGGAGGCGATGCCGTCGTCGCCTTCCTGTGAAAAAAAAATTTGGATGCGAAGTCGTCTTTGTCGACATGCGAAAAAAAAATTTTGACGCGAAGCCATTGTCGACGTGCGAAAAAAAATTTGGACGCGATGCCGTCGTCGTCGACGTGCGGAAAAAAGTTTCGACGCGATGCCGTCACCCTCGTGCGAAAAAAAAATTTGGACGCAAAGCCGTCGTCGTGCGAAAAAAAAAATTTGGACGCGACGCCGTCGTCGTGCGAAAAAAAATTTGGACACGAAGCCGTCGTCGTCGTCGTGCGAAAAAAAAATTTGGACGCGACGCCGTCGTTGTCGCCGTGCGAAAATAAATTTGGACGCGACGTCGACGTCGTCGTGGTGCGAAAAAAAAATTTGGACGCGATGCCGTCGTCGTCGACGTGCGAAAAAAAAATTTGGACGCGACGCTGTCGTCATCGACGTGCAAAAAAAATTTGGACGCGATGCCGTCGCTGTCGTGCGAAAAAAAAATTTCGACGCGAAGCCATTGTCGTCGTGCGAAAAAAAAATTTGGACGCGATGCCGTCATCGTCGACGTGCGAAAAAAAATTTTGACGCGACACCGTCGTCGTCGTGCGAAAAAAAAATTTGGACGCGACGCCATCGTTGTTGTGCGAAAAAAAATTTTGACGCGACGCCGTCGTCGTCGTGCGAAGAAAAAACTTGAACGCGATGCCGTCGTCGTGTGCGAAAAAAAATTTGGATGCGACACCGTCGTCGTCGACGGGCGAAAAAAATTTGGACGCGATTCTGTCGTCGTCGTGCGAAAACAGAAATTTGGCTGCGACGCCGCCGTCTTCGTGCGAAAAAAAAATTTGGACGCGACTCCGTCGTCGTAAACGGGCGAAAAAATATTTGGACGACACGCCGTCGTCGACGTGCGAAAAAAAAATTCGGACGCGACGTCGTCGTCGTCGACGTGCGAAAAAAACTTGGACGCGACGCCGTCGTCGTCGACGTGCGGAAAAAAAAATTTGGACGCGATGCTGCCGTCGTCGTGCGAAAAAAATTTGGACGCGACATCGTCGTCTTCGTGCGAAAAAAAAATTCGGACGCGACGCCGTCGTCGTCGTCGTAAAAAAAAATTTGGACGCGATGCCGTCGTTGTAAACGGGCGAAAAAAAATTTGGACGACACGCCGTCGTCGACGTGCGAAAAAAAAATTTGTACGCGATGCTGTCGTTGTCGTGCAAACAAAAATTTGGACGCGATGCCGTCGTCTTCGACGAGCGGAAAAAAAAATTTGAACGCAATGCCGTCGTCGTCGACGTGCGAAAAAAATTTGGACGCGACGCCGTCGTTGTTGTGTGAAAAAATATTTTGACGCGATGCCGTCGTCGTCGTACGAAGAAAAAATTTTGACGCGATGCCGTCGTCATCGTGCGAAAAAAAAATTTGGATGCGACACCGTCGTCGTCGACGGGCGAAAAAAATTTGGACGCAATTCCGTCGTCGACATGCGAAAAAAAATTTGGACGCGATTCCACCGTCGTCGTGCGAAAAAAAAATTTGGACGCGATGCCGTTGTCCTCGACGTGTGGAAAAAATAATTTGGACGCGATGCCGTCGTCGTCAACCTACGAAAAAAAATTTGGAAGCGATGCTGTCGTTGTCGTGCGAAAAAAAATTTGGACGCGATGCTGTCGTCGTCATGCAAACAAAAATTTGGACGCGACGCCGTCGTCTTCGTGCGAAAAAAATTTGGACGCGATGCCATCGCCGTCGTGCGAAAAAAAATATTTGGACACGATGCCGTTGTTGTCGCCGTGCTAAAAAAATTTGGACGTGAAGCCGTCGTCGTCGTGCGCAAAAAAAAATTGGACGCGATGCCGTCGTTGTCGCCGTGCGAAAAAAAATTTGGACGCGACGCCGTCGTTGTCGCCATGCGAAAAAAAAATTTGGACGCGACGCCAACATCGTCGTGGTGCGGAAAAAAATTTGGACGCGACGCCGTCGTCCTCGAAGTGCGAAAAATATTTGGACGCGACGCTGTCGTCGTCGACGTGCAAAAAATATTTGGACGCGACGCTGTCGTCGTCGACGTGCAAAAAAAATTTGGACACGATGCCGTCGCTGTCGTGCGAAAAAAAAATTTCGACGCGAAGCCATTGTCGTCGTGCAAAAAAAAAATTTGGACGCGATGCCGTCGTCGTCGTGCGAAAAAAAATTTGGACGCGACGCCATCGTTGTTGTGCGAAAAAAAATTTTGACGCGACGCCGTCGTCGTCGTGCGAAGAAAAAACTTGAACGCGATGCCGTCGTCGTGTGCGAAAAAAAATTTGGATGCGACACCGTCGTCGTCGACGTGCGGAAAAAAAAATTTGGACGCGATGCTGCCGTCGTCGTGCGAAAAAAATTTGGACGCGACATCGTCGTCTTCGTGCGAAAAAAAATTCGGACGCGACGCCGTCGTCGTCGTCGTAAAAAAAAATTTGGACGCGATGCCGTCGTTGTAAACGGGCGAAAAAAAATTTGGACGACACGCCGTCGTCGACGTGCGAAAAAAAAATTTGTACGCGATGCTGTCGTTGTCGTGCAAACAAAAATTTGGACGCGATGCCGTCGTCTTCGACGAGCGGAAAAAAAAATTTGAACGCAATGCCGTCGTCGTCGACGTGCGAAAAAAATTTGGACGCGACGCCGTCGTTGTTGTGTGAAAAAATATTTTGACGCGATGCCGTCGTCGTCGTACGAAGAAAAAATTTTGACGCGATGCCGTCGTCATCGTGCGAAAAAAAAATTTGGATGCGACACCGTCGTCGTCGACGGGCGAAAAAAATTTGGACGCAATTCCGTCGTCGACATGCGAAAAAAAATTTGGACGCGATTCCACCGTCGTCGTGCGAAAAAAAAATTTGGACGCAATGCCGTTGTCCTCGACGTGTGGAAAAAATAATTTGGACGCGATGCCGTCGTCGTCAACCTACGAAAAAAAATTTGGAAGCGATGCTGTCGTTGTCGTGCGAAAAAAAATTTGGACGCGACGCCATCGTTGTTGTGCGAAAAAAAATTTTGACGCGACGCCGTCGTCGTCGTGCGAAGAAAAAACTTGAACGCGATGCCGTCGTCGTGTGCGAAAAAAAATTTGGATGCGACACCGTCGTCGTCGACGTGCGGAAAAAAAAATTTGGACGCGATGCTGCCGTCGTCGTGCGAAAAAAATTTGGACGCGACATCGTCGTCTTCGTGCGAAAAAAAAATTTGGACGCGACGCCGTCGTCGTCGTCGTAAAAAAAAATTTGGACGCGATGCCGTCGTTGTAAACGGGCGAAAAAAAATTTGGACGACACGCCGTCGTCGACGTGCGAAAAAAAAATTTGTACGCGATGCTGTCGTCGTCGTGCAAACAAAAATTTGGACGCGACGCCGTCGTTGTTGTGTGAAAAAATATTTTGACGCGATGCCGTCGTCGTCGTACGAAGAAAAAATTTTGACGCGATGCCGTCGTCATCGTGCGAAAAAAAAATTTGGATGCGACACCGTCGTCGTCGACGGGCGAAAAAAATTTGGACGCAATTCCGTCGTCGACATGCGAAAAAAAATTTGGACGCGATTCCGCCGTCGTCGTGCGAAAAAAAAATTTGGACGCGATGCCGTTGTCCTCGACGTGTGGAAAAAATAATTTGGACACGATGCCGTCATCGTCGACCTGCGAAAAAAAATTTGGAAGCGATGCTGTCGTTGTCGTGCGAAAAAAAATTTGGACGCGACGCCGTCGTCTTCGTGCGAAAAAAATTGGGACGCGATGGCGTCGCTGACGTGCGAAAAAAAAATTTGGACGCGACGCCGTCGTCGTCGACGTGCGAAAAAAATTTGGACGCGATGCCGTTGTCCTCGACGTGCGAAAAAAAAAATTAGGACGCGATGCCGTCGTCGTCATGCGAAAAAAAATTTGGACGCGTTGCCGTCGTCTTCGACGTGCGGAAAAAAAAATTTGGACGCGATGCCATCGCCGTCGTGCGAAAAAAAATTTGGACGCCATGCCGTCTTCGTCATGCGAAAAAAAATTTGGACGCGACGCTGTCGTTGTCGTGCGGAAAAAAAATTTGGACACCGTGCCGTCGCCGTCGACGTGCGAAAAAAAAAATTTGGAGGCGATGCCGTCGTCGTCGACGTGCGAAAAAAAGTTTCGACGCGATGCCGTCACCCTCGTGCGAAAAAAAAATTTGGACGCGACGCCGTCGTCGTCGACGTGCAAAAGAAAATTTGGACGCGATGCCATCGCCGTCGTGCGAAAAAAATATTTGGACGCGATACCGTTGTTGTCGCCGTGCGAAAAAAAATTTGGACGCGACGCCGTCGTTGTCGCCGTGCGAAAAAAAATATTTGGACGCGATGCCGTTGTTGTCGCCGTGCTAAAAAAATTTGGACGTGAAGCCGTCGTCGTCGTGCGCAAAAAAAATTTGGACGCGATGCCGTCGTTGTCGCCGTGCGAAAAAAAATTTGGACGCGACGCCGTCGTTGTCGCCATGCGAAAAAAAAATTTGGACAGGACGCCAACGTCGTCGTGGTGCGGAAAAAAATTTGGACGCGACGCCGTCGTCCTCGAAGTGCGAAAAATATTTGGACGCGACGCTGTCGTCGTCGACGTGCAAAAAATATTTGGACGCGATGCTGTCGTCGTCGACCTGCAAAAAAAATTTGGACGCGATGCCGTCGTTGTCGCCGTGCGAAAAAAAATTTGGACGCGACGCCGTCGTTGTCGCCGTGCGAAAAAAAATTTGGACGCGACGCCGTCATTGTCGCCATGCGAAAAAAAAAATTTGGACGCGACGTCGACGTCGTCGTGGTGCGAAAAAAAAAATTTGGAGGCGATGCTGTCGTCGCCTTCCTGCGAAAAAAAAATTTGGACGCGAAGCCGTCGTCGTCGACATGCGGAAAAAAAAATTTGGACGCGATGCCATCGCCGTCGTGCGAAAAAAAATTTGGACGCCATGCCGTCTTCGTCGTGCGAAAAAAAATTTGGACGCGACGCAGTCGTTGTCGTGCGGAAAAAAATTTGGACACCGTGCCGTCGCCGTCGACGTGCGAAAAAAAAAATTTGGAGGCGATGCCGTCGTCGCCTTCCTGTGAAAAAAAAATTTGGATGCGAAGTCGTCTTTGTCGACGTGCGAAAAAAAATTTGGACGCGACGCCGTCGTCGTCGACGTGTAAAAAATATTTGGACGCGACGCTGTCGTCGTCGACGTGCAAAAAAAGTTTCGACGCGATGCCGTCACCCTCGTGCGAAAAAAAAATTTGGACGCAAAGCCGTCGTCGTGCGAAAAAAAAAATTTGGACGCGATGCCGTCGTCGTGCGAAAAAAAATTTGGACACGAAGCCGTCGTCGTCGTCGTGCGAAAAAAAAATTTGGACGCGACGCCGTCGTTGTCGAAGTGCGAAAATAAATCTGGACGCGATGCCGTCGTCGTCGACGTGCAAAAAAAAAATTTGGATGCGATGCCGTCGTCGTCGTCGTGCGAAAAAAAATTTGGACGCGACGCCGTCGTCGTCGACGTGCGAAAAAAATTTGGACGCGATGCCATCGCCGTCGTGCGAAAAAAAATATTTGGACGCGATGCCGTTGTTGTCGCCGTGCTAAAAAAATTTGGACGTGAAGCCGTCGTCGTCGTGCGCAAAAAAAATTTGGACGCGATGCCGTCATTGTCGCCGTGCGAAAAAAAATTTGGACGCGACGCCGTCGTTGTCGCCATGCGAAAAAAAAATTTGGACGCGACGCCGACATCGTCGTGGTGCGGAAAAAAATTTGGACGCGACGCCATCGTCCTCGAAGTGCGAAAATAAATCTGGACGCAATGCCATCGCCGTCGTGCGAAAAAAATAATTGGACGTGATGCCGTTGTTGTCACCGTGCGAAAAAAAAATTTGGACGCGACGCTGTTGTTGTCGCTGTGCGAAAAAAAAATTTGGACGCGACGTCGACGTCGTCGTGGTGCGAAAAAAAAAATTTGGAGGCGATGCCGTCGTCGTCGTCGTGCGAAAAAAAATTTGGACGCGACGCCGTCATCGTCGACGTGCAAAAAATATTTGGACGCGATGCTGTCGTCGTCGTCGTGCGAAAAAAAAATTTGGACGTGATGCTGTCGTCGTCGTCGTGCGAAATAAATTTGGACGCGACGCCGTCGTCGTGCGAAAAAAAATTTGGACACGAAGCCGTCGTCGCCTTCCTGCGAAAAAAAATTTCGACGCGAAGCCATTGTCGTCGTGCGAAAAAAAATTTGGACGTGATGCTGTCGTCGTCGTCGTGCGAAAAAAAAATTTGGACACGAAGCCGTCGTCGTCGTCGTGCGAAAAAAAAATTTGGACGCGACGCCGTCGTTGTTGAAGTGCGAAAATAAATCTGGACGCGATGCCGTCGTCGTCGACGTGCAAAAAAAATTTGGATGCGATGCCGTCGTCGTCGTCGTGCGAAAAAAAATTTGGACGCGACGCCGTCGTCGTCGACGTGCGAAAAAAAATTTGGACGCGATGCCATCGCCGTCGTGCGAAAAAAAATATTTGGACGCGATGCCGTTGTTGTCGCCGTGCGAAAAAATAATTTGGACGCGACGCCGTTGTTGTCGCCGTGCGAAAAATAATTTGGACGCGACGCCGTCATTGTCGCCATGTGAAAAAAAAATTTGGACGCGACGTCGACGTCGTCGTGGTGCGAAAAAAAAAATTTGGAGGCGATGCCGTCGTCGCCTTCCTGCGAAAAAAAATTTGGATGCGAAGTCGTCGTTGTCAACGTGCGAAAAAAAATTTAGACGCGACGCCGTCATCGTCGACGTGCAAAAAATATTTGGACGCGATGCTGTCGTCGTCGTCGTGCGAAAAAAAATTTGGACGTGATGCTGTCGTCGTCGTCGTGCGAAATAAATTTGGACGCGACGCCGTCGTCGTGCGAAAAAAAATTTGGACACGAAGCCGTCGTTGTCGAAGTGCGAAAATAAATCTGGACGCGATGCTGTCGTCGTCGACGTGCAAAAAAAAATTTGGATGCAATGCCGTCGTCGTCGTCGTGCGAAAAAAAATTTGGACGCGACGCCGTCGTCGTCGACGTGCGAAAAAAAGATTTGGACGCGATGCCATCGCCGTCATGCGAAAAAAAATATTTGGACACGGTGCCGTTGTTGTCGCCGTGCGAAAAAAATTTGGACGCGATGCTCTCGTCGTCGTGCGAAAAAAAAAATTTGGATGCGATGCCGTCGTCGTCGTCGTGCGAAAAAAAAATTTGGACGCGACGCCGTCGTCGTCGACGTGCGAAAAAAATTTGGACGCGATGCCGTCATCTTCGACGTGCGGAAAAAAAAATCTGGACGCGACGCCGTCGTCGTCGACGTGCGAAAAAAAAATTTGGACGCGATGCCGTCGTCGTCGTGCGAAAAAAAATTTGGACGCGATGCCGTCGTCTTCGACGTGCGGAAAAAAAAATTTGGAGGCGATGCCGTCGTCGCCTTCCTGTGAAAAAAAAATTTGGATGCGAAGTCGTCTTTGTCGACGTGCGAAAAAAAATTTGGACGCGACGCCGTCGTCGTCGACGTGCAAAAAATATTTGGACGCGACGCTGTCGTCGTCGACGTGCAAAAAAAATTTGGACACGATGCCGTCGCTGTCGTGCGAAAAAAAAATTTCGACGCGAAGCCATTGTCGTCGTGCGAAAAAAAAATTTGGACGCGATGCCGTCGTCGTCGACGTGCGAAAAAAAGTTTCGACGCGATGCCGTCACCCTCGTGCGAAAAAAAAATTTGGACGCAAAGCCGTCGCCGTGCGAAAAAATAATTTGGACGCGACGCCGTTGTTGTCGCCGTGCGAAAAATAATTTGGACGCGACGCCGTCATTGTCGCCATGTGAAAAAAAAATTTGGACGCGACGTCGACGTCGTCGTGGTGCGAAAAAAAAAATTTGGAGGCGATGCCGTCGTCGCCTTCCTGCGAAAAAAAATTTGGATGCGAAGTCGTCGTTGTCAACGTGCGAAAAAAAATTTAGACGCGACGCCGTCATCGTCGACGTGCAAAAAATATTTGGACGCGATGCTGTCGTCGTCGTCGTGCGAAAAAAAATTTGGACGTGATGCTGTCGTCGTCGTCGTGCGAAATAAATTTGGACGCGACGCCGTCGTCGTGCGAAAAAAAATTTGGACACGAAGCCGTCGTTGTCGAAGTGCGAAAATAAATCTGGACGCGATGCTGTCGTCGTCGACGTGCAAAAAAAAATTTGGATGCAATGCCGTCGTCGTCGTCGTGCGAAAAAAAATTTGGACGCGACGCCGTCGTCGTCGACGTGCGAAAAAAAGATTTGGACGCGATGCCATCGCCGTCATGCGAAAAAAAATATTTGGACACGGTGCCGTTGTTGTCGCCGTGCGAAAAAAATTTGGACGCGATGCTCTCGTCGTCGTGCGAAAAAAAAAATTTGGATGCGATGCCGTCGTCGTCGTCGTGCGAAAAAAAAATTTGGACGCGACGCCGTCGTCGTCGACGTGCGAAAAAAATTTGGACGCGATGCCGTCATCTTCGACGTGCGGAAAAAAAAATCTGGACGCGACGCCGTCGTCGTCGACGTGCGAAAAAAAAATTTGGACGCGATGCCGTCGTCGTCGTGCGAAAAAAAATTTGGACGCGATGCCGTCGTCTTCGACGTGCGGAAAAAAAAATTTGGAGGCGATGCCGTCGTCGCCTTCCTGTGAAAAAAAAATTTGGATGCGAAGTCGTCTTTGTCGACGTGCGAAAAAAAATTTGGACGCGACGCCGTCGTCGTCGACGTGCAAAAAATATTTGGACGCGACGCTGTCGTCGTCGACGTGCAAAAAAAATTTGGACACGATGCCGTCGCTGTCGTGCGAAAAAAAAATTTCGACGCGAAGCCATTGTCGTCGTGCGAAAAAAAAATTTGGACGCGATGCCGTCGTCGTCGACGTGCGAAAAAAAGTTTCGACGCGATGCCGTCACCCTCGTGCGAAAAAAAAATTTGGACGCAAAGCCGTCGTCGTGCGAAAAAAAAAATTTGGACGCGACGCCGTCGTCGTGCGAAAAAAAATTTGGACACGAAGCCGTCGTCGTCGTCGTGCGAAAAAAAATTTGGACACGAAGCCGTCGTCGTCGTCGTGCGAAAAAAAATATTTGGACGCGATGCCGTTGTTGTCGCCGTGCTAAAAAAATTTGGACGCGATGCCGTCGTTGTCGCCGTGCGAAAAAAAATTTGGACGCGACGCCGTCGTTGTCGCCATGCGAAAAAAAAATTTGGACGCGACGCCGACGTCGTCGTGGTGCGGAAAAAAATTTGGACGCGACGCCGTCGTCCTCGAAGTGCGAAAATAAATCTGGACGCAATGCCATCGCCGTCGTGCGAAAAAAATAATTGGACGCGATGCCGTTGTTGTCACCGTGCGAAAAAAATATTTGGACGCGATGCCGTTGTTGTCGCCGTGCGAAAAATAATTTGGACGTGACGCCGTCATTGTCGCCATGCGAAAAAAAAATTTGGACGCGACGTCGACGTCGTCGTGGTGCGAAAAAAAAAATTTGGAGGCGATGCCGTCGTCATCGTCGTGCGAAAAAAAATTTGGACGCGACGCCGTCATCGTCGACGTGCGAAAAAAAAATTTGGACGCGAAGTCGTCGTTGTCAACGTGCGAAAAAAAATTTAGACGCGACGCCGTCATCGTCGACGTGCAAAAAATATTTGGACGCGACGCTGTCGTCGTCGACCTGCAAAAAAAATTTGGACGCGATGCCGTCATCGCCTTCCTGCGAAAAAAAATTTCGACGCGAAGCCATTGTCGTCGTGCGAAAAAAAATTTGGACGTGATGCTGTCGTCGTCGTCGTGCGAAAAAAAAATTTGGACGTGATGCTGTCGTCGTCGTCGTGCGAAATAAATTTGGACGCGACGCCGTCGCTGTCGTGCGAAAAAAAATTTGGACGCGACGCCGTCGTCGTCGACGTGCGAAAAAAAGTTTCGACGCGATGCCGTCACCCTCGTGCGAAAAAAAAATTTGGACGCAAAGCCGTCGTCGTGCGAAAAAAAAAATTTGAGAGGCAAATCCGTCGTTGTCGTGCAAAAAAAAAAATTCTGGACGCGATGCCGTGGTCATCGTGCGAAAGAAAAATTTGGACGCGAAGCCGTTGTCTTCGTGCAAAAAAAAATTTTGGACGCGGTGCCGTCGTCATCTAGCGAAAAAAAATTTGGACGTGATGCCGTCGTCGTCGTGCGAAAAAAAAATTTGGACGCGATGCCATGGTCATCGCGCAAAAAAAAAATTTGGACGCGAAGCTGTCGTCATCGCGCAAAATAAAAATTGACAGGCGAATCCGTCGTTGTCGTGCGAAAAAAAAATTTGGAAGCGAAATCGTCGTCGTCGTCGTGCGAAAAAGAATTTGGTCCAGAAGACATCGTCGTCTTGCGCAAAAAAAAATTTGGACGCCATGCATTCTTTGTCGTGCGAAAAAATAATTTGCACGCCAAGCCGTCTTCGTCGCTTGAAAAAAAATTGAGAGGCGAATCAGTCGTTGTCGTGCGAAAAAAAAAATCTGGACGCGAAGCCAGCGTCGTCATGCAAAAAAAAAATTTGGACGCGAAGCCGTAGTCTTGGTGTGAAAAAAAAATTGGACGCGATGGCGGCGGCGTCGTGCGAAAAAAAATTTTGACGTGAATCTGTCGTCGTCGCGCGAAAAAAAATTTGGACGCGAAGCCGTTGTCTTCGTGCAAAAAAAAAATTTGGACGCGAAGACGTTGTCTTCGTGCAAAAAAAAATTTGGATGCGGTGCCGTCGTCGTCTTGCGAAAAAAAATTTGGACTCGATGCTGTCGTCGTCGCGCAAAAAAAAAATTGAGAGGCGAATCCGTCGTTGTCGTGCGACAAAAGAAATTTGGACGCGACGCCGTCATCGTTGACGTGCGAAAAAAAAATTTGGACGCGAAGTCGTCGTTGTCAACGTGCGAAAAAAAATTTAGACGCGACGCCGTCATCGTCGACGTGCAAAAAATATTTGGACGCGACGCTGTCGTCGTCGACCTGCAAAAAAAATTTGGATGCGATGCCGTCGTCGCCTTCCTGCGAAAAAAAATTTCGACGCGAAGCCATTGTCGTCGTGCGAAAAAAAATTTGGACGTGATGCTGTCGTCGTCGTCGTGCGAAAAAAAAATTTGGACGTGATGCTGTCGTCGTCGTCGTGCGAAATAAATTTGGACGCGACGCCGTCGCTGTCGTGCGAAAAAAAATTTGGACGCGACGCCGTCGTCGTCGACGTGCGAAAAAAAGTTTCGACGCGATGCCGTCACCCTCGTGCGAAAAAAAAATTTGGACGCAAAGCCGTCGTCGTGCGAAAAAAAAAATTTGAGAGGCAAATCCGTCGTTGTCGTGCAAAAAAAAAAATTCTGGACGCGATGCCGTGGTCATCGTGCGAAAGAAAAATTTGGACGCGAAGCCGTTGTCTTCGTGCAAAAAAAAATTTTGGACGCGGTGCCGTCGTCATCTAGCGAAAAAAATTTGGACGTGATGCCGTCGTCGTCGTGCGAAAAAAAAATTTGGACGCGATGCCATGGTCATCGCGCAAAAAAAAAATTTGGACGCGAAGCTGTCGTCATCGCGCAAAATAAAAATTGACAGGCGAATCCGTCGTTGTCGTGCGAAAAAAAAATTTGGAAGCGAAATCGTCGTCGTCGTCGTGCGAAAAAGAATTTGGTCCAGAAGACATCGTCGTCTTGCGCAAAAAAAAATTTGGACGCCATGCATTCTTTGTCGTGCGAAAAAATAATTTGCACGCCAAGCCGTCTTCGTCGCTTGAAAAAAAATTGAGAGGCGAATCAGTCGTTGTCGTGCGAAAAAAAAAATCTGGACGCGAAGCCATCGTCGTCATGCGAAAAAAAAATTTGGACGCGAAGCCGTAGTCTTGGTGTGAAAAAAAAATTGGACGCGATGGCGGCGGCGTCGTGCGAAAAAAAATTTTGACGTGAATCTGTCGTCGTCGCGCGAAAAAAAATTTGGACGCGAAGCCGTTGTCTTCGTGCAAAAAAAAAATTTGGACGCGAAGACGTTGTCTTCGTGCAAAAAAAAATTTGGATGCGGTGCCGTCGTCGTCTTGCGAAAAAAAATTTGGACTCGATGCTGTCGTCGTCGCGCAAAAAAAAAATTGAGAGGCGAATCCGTCGTTGTCGTGCGACAAAAGAAATTTGGACGGGAAGCCGCCGTCTTCGTGCGAAAAGAAATTTGGAGGTGATGCTGTCATCGTGGTGCGAAAAAAAAATTTTGACGCGAATCCGACGTCGTCGCACGCAAAAAAAATTTGGACGCCATGCATTCTTTCTCGTGCGAAAAAAAATTTGGACACGAAGCCGTCGTCGTCGCACGAAAAGAAATTGAGAGGCGAATCAGTCGTTGTCGTGCGAAAAAAAATTTGGACGCGAAGCCGTAGTCGTGGTGCGAAAAGAAATTTGGACGTGATGCCGTGGTCATCGTGCGAAAAAAAAATTTGGACGCGAAGCCGTCGTCGTCGTGCGAAAAAAAATTGAGAGGCGAATCAGTCGTTGTCGTGCGAAAAAAAAATTTGGATGCGATGCCGTTGTCTTCATGCAAAAAAAAAATTTGGACGCGAAGCTGTCTTCGTCGTGCGAAAAAAAAAAAAATTGGAGTCGAAGCCGTCGTCGTCGTGCGAAAAAGAAATTGTGACGAAGCCGCTGTCATCGTGCAAAAAAAAAATTTGGACGCGAAGCTGTCTTCGTCGTGCGAAAAAAAATTTGGACGCGAAGCCGTTGTCGTGATGCAAAAAAAATTACGGACTCGAAGCCATCGTCGTCGTGCGAAAAAAAATATTTGGAGTCAAAGCCGTTGTCGTCATGCGAAAAAAAAATCGGACTCGATGCCGTCGTCGTCATGCAAAAAAAAATTTGGATGTGAATCTGTCGTCGTCATGCGAAAAAAAAATTGAGACAATTTATTTACAATGGAAAATTTGTAATATTTACAGCGGTAAATTTGAAATATATACAGTGGTAAATTTGCAATAATTTCAGTGGTAAATTTGTAATATTTACAGTGGTAAATTTGAAATTTTCCATTGTAAAGATTCCAAATTTACCACTGTAAGTATTGGAAATTTACCACTGTTAATATTGCAAAATTTCCATTATAAAGATTGCAAATTTACCACTGTAAAGATTGCAAGTTTTCCTTTTTAAATATTGCAAATTTTCTATTATAATGATTGCAAATTTACCACTGTAAGTAGTGCAAATTTACCATTGTAAAGATAGTAAATTTACCGTTATAATGATTGGAAATTTACCATTATAAACATTAAATATTTACCATTATAAAGATTACAAATTGACCATTGTATTTATTACAAATTTACCATTGTAAAGATTCCAAATTTACCATTATAAATATTGCAATTTTACCATTTTAGAGATTGCATATTTTCCATTCTAAATATTGCAAATTCACCCTTGTAAAGATTGCAAATTTACCATTTTAAAGATCGCAAATTTACCATTGTAAAGATTGCAAATTTACCATTATAATGATAGAATATTTCCCATTATAAAGATTGCAAATTTACCATTTTAAAGATCACAAATTTACCATTGTAAAGAGTGCAAATTTACCATTATAGTTATTGCAAATTTACCATTGTAATGATTGAAAATTTACCCTTGTAAAGATTGCAATTTCGCCATTTTAAATATTGCAAATTTACCATTGCATATTTTGCAAATTTCCCATTATAAAGATTGCAAATTTACCATTTTAAATATTGCAATTTCACCATTGTAAATATTTCAAATTTACCATTGTAAGGATTGCAAATTTACCATTGTAAATATTACAAATTTACCATTACAATGTTTAAAAATTTCCCATTATAAATATTGCAAATTTACCATTATAAAGATCACAGATTTACCATTGTAAAGATTGCAAATTTGCCAATATAAATATTGCAAGTTTTCTACTGTAAAGATTGCAAATTTACCATTGTTAATACTGATAAATTACCTCTGTAAAGATTGGAAATTTACCGCTGTAAATATTGCAAATTTTCCATTGAAAATATAGGAAATTTTCCATTTTAAATATCTCAAATTTGCCACTGTAAAGATTGCAAATTTACCATTGCAAAATTGCTAATTTACCATTATAAATATTGCAAAATTACCATTGTAAAGATTAAAAATTTGCCTTTGTAAAAGTGCAAATTTTCATTTGTAAATATTACAAATTTTCCATTGTAAATATTGCAAATTTACCATTGTAAATATTGCAAATTTACCATTACCAACCCCTTCACTATAAGTTTGTGACCCATGCCGTGTCACTCAGTTACTCCTGCAGTGGTACTGTGCACCTACTGCAGTGTCAGTGTAACCCCTTCTTTGCCAGTTTGACCTCTACAGTGCCATGGTGTGACCCCTGCAGTATCACTGTGTGACCCTTGCAGTGCCAGTGTGGAACTGCTGCAGTGTCAGTTCAACTTCTTCAGTGCCAGAGTGTGACCTCTTCAGTGCCCGGGTATAACCCATGCAGTGCTCGTTTGTGACCCCCTGACTGTCAGTATGTGCCCCCTGCTGTGCTAGTGTGTAACCCCTGCAGTATCAGTGTGACCCCTGCAGTGCCAGTGTGTGACCCCTGCAGTGCCGGTTTTTGACCACTAGACTGTCAGTTTGTTACCCCTTCAGTGCCAGTGTGAAAACTGCAGTGCCAGCGTGTAAACTGCAGTGCCAGCGTGTGAACTCTGCAATGCCACTGTGGGAACCCTGGAGTGCCAGTTTGTGATCCCTGCAGTGTTCATGTGTGAATACTGCAGTGCCAGTGTGACCTCAGCAGAGCGGGTGTGTGAGCACTGCAGTGTCACTGTCTGACGCCTGCAGTGCCAGTGTGACCCCTTCTGTACCATTGTGTGACCCCTGCAGTTCCGGTCTGACCTCTGCAGTGCCAATGTCTGACCCTGGCAGTTTCACTGTGTGACCCCTGCAGTGCCAGCATGTGACCTCTGCAGTGCCAGTGTGGCCAGAACAGTGCCAGTGTGTTACCCGTGCACTGCCAGTGTGAGACGCCTGCAGTGCCGGTGTGTGACCCCTGCAGTGTCAGTGTGATCACTGAAGTGCCAGTGTGTCCCCGGCAATGCCGGTGTGTGACCACTGCACTGTCACTGTATGACCCCTGCGGTGCCAGTGTGTGACCCCTGTGGTGTTAGTGTGTGACCCACTTGGTGACAGTTTGTGACAGTTTGCACTGACAGCGTGACCCCGGCAGTGTCACTGTGTGAGTCCTGCAGTGCCAGTGTGTGACGTCTGCAGTGCCAGTGTGGCCAGAACAGTGCCAGTGTGTTACCCGTGCACTGCCAGTGTCCGACGCCTACAGTGCCAGTGTGTGACCTCTGCACTGTCACTGTGTGACCCCTGCAGTGCCAGTGTTTCCCCTGCAATGCCAGTGTGTGACCCCTGCATTGTCAATGTGACCCCTGCAGTATCCATTGCTCTGTTAGGTGGCCACTTTGCTTCATCGCCTAGCTTATATAGGGGCCACCCCTGATTACAATGCTTAAGGAGAGTCTTCGTATTCTCCACACCCCCTGTCCCAGCGATATCCTTCCAGTGTGCTGATATACACCCCAGGGGGCATTTCTTTAAGATCTCTTTACTCTGACCGCTTCCTACGCTACCTTCTTATTTCGATCAAAATTTACACATTTGCTTTAACCCAAACGCCCTTTCACAAATTCCCACTGTCACTCTAATAACACCCACACTAGATGTCTCCTCGGCAGTTTAACAATTTCCTAGCAGGCACACACAGAGCGGCGGGGGGGGGCACCTCCGACCAGGAGAATCCAAATCTTCTGCAGCGGGTCGTTCTCGGTTTAGCCGCTTCAGTGACCTGAAATAACAAACAATTGCGGTGATACTAAGGACGGACACTAGAGTGCGCTCGATACCACGGAATGATTTCGACAGTCACTCGCAAGAACTTTAGTTATTGACTATTTATGCCCTCCAGATTTCCACAATACGCCACACTGGCACTACAGGGGTCACACGCAGGCACTGCAGGGGTCACAGCAGTGAAACTGCAGGGGTCACACACTGGCAATGCAGGGCTCACACCAGCTCTGCAGGTGTCGCACTGACACTGCAGGGGTCAAACACTGTGAGCGTCTTTGAAGGAAATTGCATTGTTATTGTACTGTAAGCCCAGATGCTCCCTCCCAGCCATGAAACCAACCATGTGAGTAGAGCTCCTTGGATGTTACTGATGTCTGAGTTTATTTCAAAGTACATCTTTGACATTATTTACAATATATAATAAAACCAGAATGTTAGCTACAGCATCCAAATTCATCCTAACAAATGATTGCAGGCATGGTGGGATGACACATGATTAAAAGCATGTGGTCAGGTTTTGTGCTAGGACAAGTAAATGGGATGGTGGTTTTCTTTGCCTAGTTAGGACAGTAACTGGTTAAACTACCAGAAAAAGATTGTCCAGAGGAAGTGACTGGTAGGAAAAAAGTAATGCATCTCAGAGGAACATGTATCTGAGAGAAAAGTCAAGATACACTCAGTGGCTATTTTGCAATCTATTGTGTTCCATCACCCGGTGGCAGACACAGACAGCTAGCACGTAATCTTCCAGACCTCACGTCATTACAGACTTTGGCTCTGGAGTTCCCAATTCATCATAACAGTTCTAAGGATTCACAACCCATCGCCTGCGTGGCCCAAGCCTTCACAAGGGCTTTATGAAGAAATTGCCACCAGTGTTTAACAGGTTTGAATGTTGAATCATGATTTACTCGGAGAGATCCCAGCTGAGACAAATGACACGTCTAAGTCCTATTTACGTGCCTGAGTGCCAAGGCGGTGCTTCCTCCCACTTTCCAGAGGGGGAGCCTGTTAAAAAAATAAGAGAGATTGTAACCAGTTTGAGTTTGCCTCTCGGGGGGGCGGGGGGGAGGGGGGCAGAGCAAGGAGCACTTTCTCACGGCCAGTGCCGGGCAATAGACCCGGGCCGTGTCACCCGTGTGCTGAACATGCCTGGGAACAGCGCGGCGTTCCTTCACACACACCTGTGACCAGAACAAGAACGGGACGGCTCACAGAGAAGCCAGGTGGGCTCCGCTCCTTTCGGGGGAACAGAAGGGACGGCCAGAGCCCCGGGGATGCACCCCCGCAGCGGAACTGAACCTCGGAGCGGCTTCGCTGTTGTTGCTCCCCGACAAAACGCCCCAGCCCTTCGTTTGTCCCTGGGGAACGGGAACGGGACAAGGCTGCAAAACACCCCGGGGCTCCCGCACAGCCTCTGCCCGCCTCCGCCGGGGCCTGGCCTCCCCCCGGAGGGGACACGCCGCTCTTTTGCGTGCAGCGGCACAAATGCATGCTCATGCCTTTGGCAGCTGCTGGGCAAAAGCCACTGAGAAGCGGGACATCCCTTCCACCTTTCCAAGCAAGGAAATGCGGCTAAACTGTTCCCTCCCGCCCCACCCCTCCTCTCACCCTCCATCCCGGGACAGGTGGCGGGGCCGCCCCTTCCCCACCTGGGCGGGGAAGGCGCCGCCGGTTCCTCCTCCCCCGGCCTCCTTACTCCCGCCCCATCCTCCTCCTCCTCGACATCCCCAGAGGGAGACCCTGCGCTCCGCGGCAGGGCGGAGAGCTCAGCCGGGCGTGCCCCGTCCCGCAGCCGGCTCCAGCCGCTCCGCAAAGCCCCTGCGCACCCGCCGTCTCCTGCAGCAGGACGAGCAGAGGGAGGAGGAGGAGGAGGCGAAAGAGGAAGAGGAAGGCAGCAGCCCGCAGCCCGCCCGCAGCGGGGCACGCACGTGTGCGCGCAACCCTCTGCGGCTGCGCTCCAGCATGCTGCGCGGAGCCGCGCGGGGCAGAGCGGCGGAGAGGAGCTGATCGCGGCCGCGGGAGAAGAGCAGAGCAGCGACTCCGCGGAACCGTCCGTGCGTCCGTCCCGCCCGACCTCCTCCCGCCTCCGACGGAGCGGCGGTCCCGCAGCACGGGCGGCCGCAACCCCTTCGCCGCCGCCGTGCTGGTGCTGTTCCTGGGGCGCGTCGCCCTCTGCTCCGCCGTGGAGGAAAAGAAAGGTAAGGGGGTGCGGGGGTCCCGCCGCCGCTGTGCCGGCTGCGCCCCGTGGGGCCGCGGGAGCCGGGCCGTGGCGCGCTGCGTTCTCCCGTGGGGAGCGGCGGAGGGAAAGTCCCGAGTACTTCTTTCCGTAAAAACAAAAAGCAAAAAGGCATAACCCAGAGAGAAGAGAAAGGGAAAAAACCCAAACCCATAGCAGCGATCGCGCAGCTCCGACTTCCTGATTCTAGGTTTATTTTTTTTGTGGGGGTGGAGGAAGAAATAAGGGAATAAGCCTTGGCACATCCCATCGGTTGTGCTGCTCTCCTTTCTTGGCTGTTTTGTTGTGTTGGGTTTTTTTTCCCTTCTCTCCGCTCTCCCTGCCGTGTCCGGTCGCTGCCCGGCCGGGCGGCGGGCTCAGCCCCGCCCCGCAGCCGCGTAGCTCCCGGGTAAGCGCCGGTCCGGTAACCCCCGCCGGTCGCCCTGACCTAGGCACCTCCGCTTGTCCTGGCGAAAAAAAACCAATAATAAATATAAATATATATGTATGCACCTGGAACGAGGGGGGCGTGGAAAGAGGGGAAACTTCATGTGGGTTCTGGTTCCCCAGTTATCACCCAGAGGAGCGGTTTATCCCTGCCTGACCCAGTGTGGAGAAGCCGTCGTCCCCACTCTGCCGGCGCTGTCACCCGTGGCAGTGACCGCCCGGCACGGCGCTGCGTGGGAACGGCTCGGAGGGGTCTGTGGGGCTGCTGCTTTGGCTGGGGGAGAGGTGGGTTTTCTTGGGTTTGTTTGAGAAACTGGTTTAGGGGGTGAGAAACCATTTGCGGCCAGTCAGATCTGTCGCTTTTTCTCTGTAAGTGGTCTCTGTTGTGAGTTTGGAAAGGAGGCCCCGGCCGCGGTTCCTCTTTATCTTGGAAATCTGCCAGGCAGGAAAAAAAAAAAATGCAGATTTGGGTTGTTTGCCTTTTTAAATTATTTTTTTTAAAACTTTCTTTCTTTTAAAAGAAAAGCTGGAGAAGAGAATTAATAGTTGTCAGAAGGGCTGATGCATGGCTTAAAGCAACTGAGTTAGTCTTTCATGACTGCAGACAGTAAAACCGCCTTGAAAAGGAGAAACACCCCATCCAAAAGAACTAGTTGCACAACCTTCAAAAAGTGGAGAGATTCTCTTGTTCCAGAAATCAAGTTCATACCTGTTGTTGATGTAACATGGGCAGTCTTTCTTTTCTGGTTTTCTTTTTTCCCTCACCTTTTGAAAATGACGAGAAACAAGGTGACTTCTTCTGATGTGTTAAAGTCTTTCGAGATGCAGTCTCAGGTGCACATGCCCTATAGAATATATCAAGCGGGAGGAGAAATACCTTGTTCATAGTGTTTAATTTTTGTATCTCATAAACTTAGGAGGGTGCCAGTTATTTGAGGATTACTAAATAATCAACAGCTAAGTGATAAACTCAATAGAGAATATTGTCAGTATGTTCTGTCAGCAAGTAACTTCCTCTGAGGAGAGCTGGAGGCTCAGTGGCAGTGGTGAAGGCAGAAGTAGTTCTTCAGCAAGCATTAAATGGTCTTTATTAGTTTCTTCCCACACTTGAGGATAAGCAAGAAAATAAGTCGAGGGTACAAAATGAAGCAGCATTTGAGAATTGCAAGATACTGGTTTGAAGTGACAGGTCCAACAGGTAATAGAGCAGTGCATGTTGAGGACATGCCACCTTGATCAAGTGATAGGACACAGCATCAAAATTCAGAGTAATTCTGGAAGTAAACATGTTGTAATAAATATATGCAACAGTCTTGAGTTTTAAGACCAAGTTCTGTGGATTTTAGAAGTTCAAATCATATATGAAATTGCACTTTTTAAGATTTCAACCCAAGTTGTTCTATTACCAAAAAGATGTCTCAAAATACAACCCAAACCCAACCAAAAACCTGGGCAAATGTTTTTGTAGAAGAATGTCAGAATCAACCTATAAAATCTGATCAAAATAATGTTTGGATGGAAACTTAAATACAGTTATGTCTTTTCCCAAAATTTTAGAATGAGTTGTTTGAATATGGATGAGAGCAAACTGGTTTAGTTATAACACTGTAGTCATTAAGGTACAAAACATACCCCTAATGGTGCATATTCCAGAACTAAATGGCATTGCTGGAAACTGACGTACGTTCAGGGATTGAAACCTGCCTCCATCTCTATCTACCTGCTCTGATGTTGACCCAGATTAACCACAGTGGAACTAATCCGGATTTCCAGTGATGTACCCCGGCTGGCCTGCGTGGTGGTACCCGAGAGAAATCCCTGTGACAGCCGGAGGATGTCCACTTGACCCACGTCCAGTTTTGTGTGTGTCAGTGCTTGGTGACAGCACTACAGTTAAGTGCACTGCTTTTTGTTGCTATATATTGGTTATGTATCTCTAGTTTTGATCTGTAGCTGCAGCTGTTGTGGGATGGGAGTGAGTGTGCGTGCAAGCGTGCTGGGCAGCTCAGGAGCTGCAGAAGTTGGCTGCGATGGCCTTGGGTACCTGATGTCTTACATGACTTTCTGAAAAATAAAGGAAAACTAAGTTCCTTAATGATGTTGAAGTGTTAATGTTCACGTGAACTGAAAAAACTCCATCTGATACCTGTGCATACGTACGTACTGCTATTACCTGTTGCTGCCTCAGCCCTTGTTTTGTAGGTGCAGTGCTGTGTATTGTTCCATACTTACTTGCAACAGATGCATGCAAGTAGACTAATCTTTGTGGACTGTGTAGGGCTTGATCTGGTTATGTGCAAGCATCCAGTGCCTGTTCAGATCCCTGCAGTGTAACTGCCCACTGCTCTGCGGGGGCAGAGATCCCTGTGGAACGGGCCTGCCTGTGGGGGGGCTCCTGTGGGAGCAGGCGTGGGGACTTCCCAGGAGCTTGGCTGAGGGGTCAGCAGTGTGCTCAGCCTGCCTGGTGCCACGAGCTGGGTCACAGGTGAAGGACATCTTATGTTCCTGTTGAGTACTGGGGATACTGGTGAGCTGTTTTGTCATTCCTGTATTTGTATTATCACTGATGTGAGTGGAGTTTTCTGTGTGGAGACAGGAGCGAATGTGTGTGTGTGTGTAGGTATTTGTTTATTATCTAAAGTCTTGTCTATGCACCCTTCTTCCCCCCGCCCCCCCCCCCCCTCCCCCCCGCCCCTTGGTAAATGGCCAAACTTTTTTTTGATTTAGAAACTAAAATACATTGGTGCAGCCTTGACAGTGAATGCAGTTAGAGATACGGGAACTTAGATTCAGATACAATCCAATTTGGTAGAATAACATCATTTAATAAGTAGTCTTGACTATAGATTTGCTATTACTCCAGTGCCTCAATGTATGAATGCTTAAGAACAAACCCCAAATCCTCACATCCTTAAAGGCAATTTCTGATAAGCAGGGAAGGGAAGGTAAAGTGCCAGCAGTCATCTCCTTAATTTGGGCAATCTGCAAAATACAGTGACTGTGTGCAAAATGCCACAAAAGAGATTGGCCTCTCAGGAAAGTGTGTGTGTGTGGTGAGCAAATTACATACAGAAGTGATAGTAGTACATACAAATGTGTTATTTCTTGCATCAAGAGTATATTGAGAGATTTGCAGATAAATAAGAAATCAAGATCAATGCCCTGGAGACTTTACAGTCAGAGTAGTCTGTTGTAATTTATTTGTTAATACATAGAGAGAGACTTTCAGGGAGTGTTGCACAATGCCATTATGGTCCTCAGGGCTGGCTTTTGTATTTGGGTATCCATATATCACTGAAGTCACTGGGATATGCTAGCTTTAGCAGCAAGATAGCTGACTAGTCAAACCAGTTCCTTCAGAAGGTGTCTTATCTTCCTGGAGCACACACAGCCTGCCTTTGCTTAATAGCTCTTCGGAAACAAGCCTAGTGAAAAGTTTACTTCATTTTAGGGAGGACCTTCATGGAATGGATTTGTGTAGAAACTGTTGGTACTGCCACAAACTCCTGGATTAGTCCAAGTTTCAGTAGCATGTGTGTATCAGTCGCCCTTCATATATGAGTGGAGTATCCCAGAAAGAGCTGACATATATTCAAAATTCATTGTCAGCATGTTATGGTATGGTATGGTATGAGCATTGGTGTTTACAGGTTAGAGAACTTGTGTCAAATCTCATGTTAGACTCCAATCTGTATTGCAAAAGTGCTGGTATAATGCAAATGTTGTACTGTCAGGGAAGTGCTTTGACTTGGAGAACTTTAAACGGGGGAGCCAAGATTGCATCCTCTGGCCAGCCTACATTAGGAGCACTTGTTGAGGTGGCCTGGCTGACAAACCTTTTTAATTGAGACTATTCCAAACAGGGGTGAGGTCTTATTCTGCAAAAAGATGACCTGCTAGCTAAAGCAGTTGTTATTTTGGAAATGTGTGAATTGCATTAGGCATCTTCTATTTATGTTTATAATTTCTCCAAGGTCTGCTATATTGCTCTCCTTGCACACCTACTAGGGGAAAATGCAATTGTGTTGGTCAGAGCTCAGCTGGCACAGGGATAGCACTCGATCCAGTGAAGACTTTGTTAGTTTTAGCAGAAAGGGGAAGTTATTAGGGAAGTCAGCAGAGCTTTTATTTGCTCCTCAGTGGAAAGCATGTTCTCACTTCACTTCCTGGATTTGCTCTGTAGCAGTTGTAGAAGGTGTGTGTAGCCTCCAATGAATACTCAAGCAGCAATTATTGCTGTGATGGGGATAGTCACCTGCCTTGCTCTTGCCTTGAGGTTGGCTTGAGCAACATGTCTTGCTGTAAGTGCAGTTGGAGAAGTTAGTGCAGAATTTGCCTCTCTTGAGTCCTAAGCAGCACTTCAGCCAGCGCCTGTGTTGGGGATGATGACTGAGCAGGAGCTGCTGCTTCATGGAGCTAAGGAATACAGGAGAGTGGGAATAATGATGAGGGATTAGCAGACTGGCCTGGCACCTCTGGGATGCACCCTTAGAATGAGGCTGATGCAATGCAAATGTCCTCGGGCCTGGGTGACACGGGTGGGATAAAAGCTGCGTTGGATGTGACTGATGAGAAGTCCTCTGTTCCTGAGGACTGCTGCCATTTGTACCTGTAGGCTCTGGAGAGCTGGTGAAGTGCACGAGGACATGGGGAGCCAGCACTACAGATCTATCAGCTTTGTGTAGGTGGGGGTAGAAAGTATCCACGTGATTTTTATTTTTTTTGCCAGGAGTTAATGGAACGCAGTGTGGGAATCCACTGTGTGAAGTTTTGTGTGGATTCTGACAGTTGTTGTTCAGCTTGGTACAGTACATGCTGACCCTGTTAAATTTGTATTGATTTGACCTTCTCCTGTGCTCTCTCACTTCCAGGAACACTTCATTAATAGGGGCAGTATGAGATCTAGCAGCGTTCTTGCCCATCCTACTTTTTGATATGTTACTTCTTGGCTTCCAACTATAGCAAATGGAACTGTAATACTTCTTTTTTTAGGACTGAATTCTGCTGACCTAAGAGTATTGAGTAATAGCATATTATTTTTTTTTCCTCAGAAGTAGTTACAGAACGTTTGGCATGAATATGGGCAACAGAAGTAATTCCTAAAGGAAATGTGGAAAAAAAGATGTACTCCTCTGTACTGAGAAGTTGGACATGCTTTCATAGTTTGTCTCACAGGGAGAATGTGTAGGTGTGGGTTGTGTGCTCCCTGTGCTTAATAATGTTACTGAGGGTTGCTCACAGGGAAGAAGCATGAGAAACCTGCGTTTGAACAGGAGAACTTTCTGATGACCAGAGTGAAAAGACGAGGCCACGTGGGTTGGCCATTGAGCTAAGAAGTATGCTTACTACCACATTGCACCTTTTTACATTTTTTTTTCTTTTTTAAGAACTCAAGGCATTGCTAGGAGAGAGCAGCCCTGGATTTACGTAGCCCATAAAGGCGTGTGAGCTTTCATTTCAAAGTTTTAATGCAAAGTCTATTTTGGCCGTTGACAGATCCATGCAAGGCAGATGTAAGGTTCTTCCTCCTGCCAGCACGCCTTCTCCTGCCCAGCACATCTGCGCACACGAAAGTAAACATCTACGTGTTCGCATGCATGTCTCTCTAATAGAGTGCAGCAAATCATGGGCAGGTTTTGTTTGTTTCAGTGGCTGAAGGAAAAAAAAAAACAACCCAACCTGGAAAAAAAGAATAACTTCCAGTCAAACTGAGACAAATATGTCAGGGTGGTTCTAGTAAAGTGATGGGGGGAAAAACCCCCAACAACAAAACCCCAACCAAAAAAACCTGTTCTAAGACAATCTGGAAGATTAAATTTTACCTCAGACCATTTATTTTCTTTTTAAGTTGAGTAAGAAGGAAAATGAAATGCCATTTGAAATGAAAATTTGCAGGTTTATTTTGAAAATACCAGAACACCACTTAATTTTCTTACACCTCCTTCCCACTTGTCTTTTTTATCCGAGGTGTGTTTGCTGAGTTTGGCTCAAATTAATGAACTTACTTCAATTCCCTTCTTCCTCCCATGAAAACTTTGGGTTTTGGGGTGGGGTAAAGTGTCATTTATATACATGTAAAAAGCACAGCTCTGAATGTTAAGTAGAGAGATAAATGCTGTCTGAAATGTTTGTGATCACTTTTCCATTTTCATCAAATAATAGTAAAAATAACAAAATAACAATGAAAATAATAGAAATAATAAGATAATGAGAATTATTAATATAATAAATAATAAAAGAGCATAGCTACCCCAGGTAGATGGCTCCTCCTGGGGCCTGAGGGGCCAGTGGGGCTGGGCGAGTGGGCAGGGGTGGGATGTCAGGTGGGATATTTTCCGGGGACAATGTGGAAGGAAGGAGGAAAGGATATAAACCAGCTGTCTTGATGTCAGTATAGTAGTATTCTAGCTGTGGCTTTTACAAGAAGAAAATTATCAGTTTGTGGGAACAGGGTTTGTGTGTGCTTGGTAATCAAAACGCCGTGGCATAATCCCTGCCTTCCTGTCACCAGATTCAGCAGTAAATGTGAAGATAACCAGAAGAGCCCTGGAAATCAGCCAGTTTTGACACTGGGGCAACTGTAAGCTCATGTAGCCCTTCTAGGTAGGGAAAAGTAGTGTTTTACTGATCAGGAGTGACAGGATGGGAGCCATGGAGGCATTGATTGGTTGTCTCAGGCAACACAGCTGACTGCTGGCAAAGTTGCCTGCTGGGGTTTTGGCCCCTCTCCCCATGCCCAAGCCAATGATAAACACTGCCTGGAGTTGAAGGTAACCAGCATCCTGCTCGGGAATTATTTGCTAGCTTTGAAACGACGTTTCTCACAGAGCATCATTTCCCCTCTTTCCTGAAGGCCCTTCTGCTTGTCCTTCCCTGAGGACATGTCCCTTGATAATGGAGGCTGGCCGTAGCATGGGATGGAGGTGACCTATGGTGGCATGCATCTGGCTCCTTGCGACCAAAGCGTGCTCATTCCCCACCTGCAGTAGGGCCAGGCATGGCCCCTGCTGCACTTCCCCAGGGGAAGCCCCAGCACCTCCTGAAATAACAGGGGAGTGAGACAGTAGCTGCAAATCAAGGATGATGATGGCAGATGTAAAGTCTTAATTGTTTCCTAAATTATGCTTTCTGCATAGCTGCAGCACAGTTATGATGGCAGCTTTCATATTTGCAAGAGCTAATTTAAAAAACAAACCAGACCAAACACCCACTCCCCCCCGCTTCCAAATCAACCAACCAAAAAAAACTATAGCTGCTTCTGTCTGGGGATGTGTATTCCCATCCCCCATTAAGATCTGAGAGACATAGATGCACGTCTGTGGTAGTAAACATTTATTCTTGCAAGCTGTGTACTTAAATTCTGCAAAGTGCAATTATGGCTGCATGTGCAGTTCCCTATTGCTAAACAGTTCTCTGATCTTGGAAATACCAGGGTTTTTCATTGCATGTAATTAATTGAGTCTTTTCTTTTTTTTAATTCTTAAGTTCAAAATGCTCTTGTAGAACAGTCGTGTTCTCTGAAGTTCACTCAGGAGGTAACACTAAGGAAGAAGGCAGGGTTCAAGGAAGAAGCTTGTTTTAGCAGTTGGGTCAGTTATTTCAACAATGCCTTTAGCAAAGAAGTAAGAGGCTGTTTGCACAAATCAGTAACTGGTTCCCATGATTCAGATTGAATCACATATAGTTCAAGTCATTTGAATAAATAAATGACTTCTAGTAAATGAGACAACCTCTGCAATTAGGATGGCATGCTGCATATTTCATGTTATTTATTATGTGGTTTTCAATAGATATGGTTAAGTTTGGTTACACTTGGAAGGCTAGGTGGCATTGTTTTTTTTCTTGGACTAATACATCTTTAACTAGTGGGACCAAAAATCCTTCTCCTTTTGTTTTTGTAACTCTATTTTTCCCTTTTTTACATCCTAGGGGTATTTTGGTAATGCACGGTTTTTTTTGTTCTGATGTCCACTAAGAATACATATTCTTCTTCCTGGGGGCCTAATTTTAAATTTATTAAGGGCTCTTCTCTCAAGTTATCCCCCAGGACCCCAGGTAATAGAGCCCCTGACACCCCAAATCACCATTTAATTTTTCTTGTTGAGCTTTTTTGAAGACTCTTAAGTCTTGGGCTCGCTTTCAGCATTCTCTGTTAAAAAGTGGCCTTTGTTTGTCTCAGTTGTTTCTGAGAGGATTCTGACTTTTGTGTTTGACTGCTTTTTGTGTGGCTACCATTATTTTAGGTTTTGTTTTAATTTTCTCTTTATCTCTTCTAACAGACTAGCTACAGCAGGAGATAACAAAGTACATGTTTTAGTATAAAATACAAAGAAGAATATAAAATTGCATGTTTCATTCCTTTCAAGCTTATCAACTTTAATAGTTATGCCTACAAGCGATTTTTGGTCATTTGAGAAAGCAAAATTAATAACCTAAGTGCTTTTTCTCACAGTATTTAACAGTGTGTTAAACAACACAGCTGTTAGACTGCACTCATAAGACAGTGATAAGAGCAGGAAAACACTCTGTATGTCATTAGTTTAGTCAAGCAGTGAAACATTCCGGCTCCCATATTGTTGGTGATCTTCAGCTTATCTAATGCAGTGGCATTGGTAGTGCAAAGCGTAATGCAGAGTTAAACGCGGACTTTACACCTCTGCAGCATGGGATGCGCGGGAGGAGCTGCCTTACCTGCCTGTAGGTGGAGTTTCATTTTTATACTCTAGGGAGGCGGGGAACAGAAATGTACCTATTGCTAAATAGACACAGCGTCTGTCCTAGAGTTATCACTTGCCCATATTTATTTGCTTAGCTTTCTTTAGGCAGTGGCAGTAGAGGTAGGAATGAATCTGGAAGGAATATAGTCTCCAGTCTCCACCGCTGTGGCTTCAGGAGTCCTTTACCCCAGAAAAAAGTAGTTCTTTAATGATCTTGACTGACCCACTAACTGTGATAAAATTGCATGTTCCATCTCCACCTTCCTGATGTATCTGGCAGCGAGTGTTAAAGTAGAATTCAAGGAGGGCCTCGAATTGAGTCTGGCTTTCCAGCTTTGGAGTGTGCAACTTTGGAGAAAAACACTGTGGCTACATGCAGGGGAGTTCATGGAAAAGGTAAAGCTGGAGGAGAAAAAAAACCCTGGAACTCTTGCTTTTCAATTACAGTAACGCTGCAGCAGGGACACACATCTTCTATTGAGGCTTGATCCAGCAAACCTTAGGCATAATGTTCCTTTGAAGTCTATGGGTATTTCACCTGCCAGGACTGCAGGATCAGGTTTTTTTATTACTTTATTTGCCTAAGAAAACTCTTCTCATCTAGTTTAAAGGGAAAAACTGACACAGAATACCACACTGTGTTGTATGAAGACTATGCCAAAGAGTAGTTCTCCTGAAACAGCAGGTATTATAAATTAGAATCACATCACAAGGTATTGTGGTGTCAGTGTTAGAACTTGAGTCTTTTGACTGGGTATGCTTAAAAGGAAGTCCAGTAAGTATGTATCTGGATGTTCAGAGCTGAACCCAAGCCCTGGTGAAGCCAGGGTGCCATTAAAATGCCAAGTTTAGCTGGAAAGCTGTGTTGTGTTGGAAGGCAGGCGGCCCTTTCCCCTCCTACACTTTTGGATGATTTCTGAACCTCTACTTTTTACATCTTCACTCTGGTATAACGTCCAGCCCTTGTGCTGATACTCCTTCTCTGGAATCACATTCTCATCTTCACAGATACACCTTGGTTATCTTTATTGTGACTTCTACTTTAGGACGGTAGAGCAGGTTTAGACTCTATAGCCATCCTACAGCCTCGGTACATTTTGTTCAAACAGTTGCCAAAAGCACTTTGAAGTTCACTAAGCTAAAGACAGTGACAGTGGCTGGATTCTGGGACTGGAAACTTTGCATGGGGCACCTTTGTGGTGCTACCCAAAGTATAAGGGAAGCTGAGCAAGATGGCCCCTGAGAAGTCTCTTCAGTGACTCCATTTAGTTCTGGTGTTAATATGTCACAGGGCTCCAGTGTATGAAAGTTTTTCCATGCATGTTGCAGTACTGTATCAAATAAATAGATTTCTAGCTAAGTTGCTCAGACATGTAACATGTATGATAATTTGCCTGAAACATAACAAAAAAAGCCACTGTAGTCAAAAGCAGAATTGTAAGAGACCTTTTGTTGTTTGCATTCAGTGTTTTGAATGCAGTACAGCAATAATAAGGCAGGCAGTGATTTATCTCAGAAATGCATGTACACCTGTAAAAATGCAACCTCTGTCTGTCTGATTTCTAATTAATCACTCACCTCTGATGATAAACTTGATCGTACGTGAGGAATGCTTTCCAGCACTAGCAGGATTTTAAAAAGCTGCTTTAGATGTATATTAGAAATGCTTTTGGAGACAGACAGAAAATGTTAGAAGTCTGATGACTGTTTATCTGAAAGGAGTTCCCAGTACCAGAGGAACTGGGTTCCCTGTTCGTAGTGGTTTAACCAGGTAGGGAATTTATTTGGTGGTCTGCTCACAGAGACATTGAGGTGATGGTCTATTTTAAAATTCAGAATTAAAGACAGTGAGATTATTCCAGTACCTGAGGTTCAGGGCCTTGCTGAAAGGTTGTGATGGTAGGTAGGGTTGATATCTGAAGATGATGTTTCCTCCGTCACAATCTATGCACAAAGTGAAAGCAAGTGACTGATGGCCCGAGGAGGAAGCTTCCCAAGCCTTAGAAAGTTATTTTGTAGGCTGCATATTTCATTGCACCAAATTTATTTATAACGTTTGCTTCTTCATGTTTGAAATGCAGGGGTTCTTTTGCTGTGTTTCCTGTTTATATGCAATGCACTATGCTAAGAAGAGAGCGCTTGCTTGAGTGATGGATAAACAACAGAGGCTTCTGAAAGTCATGGAAGAAAGTCTTTAGTCTGATAGCTTAGTTTCATTTATAGAGAGGAATAGCAAACATTTACCTGTGCAGCAGGTAGCTGCATAAGCAGCTGTTATCTAAAGCTAACAGTACCTTAGGTGTGCAGGTATGGAAGGAGAGATTGTAAGTATCTGCAGCATTGTGGTATGAAAACATGAGGTGACATTCTGCCCTCAGGGAAACCTTCACAGCCCAGCTAAAGTACTGAGGCAGTGTACTTAGGACTGAAAGTAGACCTGGGTCTACAGCCAGAAAAGGTGGTGCTCAAAAGTAGGGATGCAAGTCTTACAGGTTTGCTCCCTCCCAGTCTGTGCTGTCTGATGCAAAGGGCTTGTAGCAAAAAAAAAAAATAATAAAATGTTGTTCGTCCTTTATGAATCCAAGCCCTTGTAGAAAAGTCCTATGCAATACTCTTTCAACTCCTTTTTGCTGTTGTGGGTATTTATTTCAGGCCACCATGTAACTGCAATAATTCTGCATGGAAATCATAATTAATTTGTGCACATAAAGCAGAGGATTTTGCTTTAGTGTCTCAGAATAAGTGCTGGAAGAAGTACGGCCAATAAAAAAACACAGCAAGGAGGAGCTAAAATTACCTGAATTCAAGTAGCAAATCTTCATTGGGCTCTGGGTTTTGGGGAGGGATGGGAGTTGGTTTTGTGTGAGTGGGTCGGACTGACTGTATAGGGACGGAATAATGGATTTCCCATGAGATAGTCAAAAGAGGATTATAAAATCAGGATCCGTGTATTATAACTGTCTGGACTGTTACATAGATTGGATATGGTCTAAGCCCTGCCCCACCCCCCAGTAATTGTATGTAATCAAGAAATTACATGCTTCAATGTAGGGCACATGGACTAAAGAAACTATTTTTTCCCTCCGGGCACTTAGCCGTAAAACAAAGGGCAGGTGAAGCCACAGTAAGATGTAAATGCTGGGGGCTTAAAACGTGTCTGTGTGTGCACATACAGAAATTGCCACGAAATCTGATGGTTTCGGACAGTGTGTCCATTGTTAATTCCCTGTGACTTTCCAAGGAGCAGACAGGCACCAGCCAGGGCTGAGCACTGCCCGGGGACTGCTGCTGGGTGGGAGATGCCTCCGTGGGAGCCCATCTCCAGGGATGCCGGGGAGGAAGGGCTCTGCCCACCCCGTGGCTCCCGGCCCTGCTGCACATTTGCTCTGTGGCCCCAGCTTGGTGACTGGAGTCTCCTTGATAAACTGGGAGGTTGTGTTTGGGTTAGGTGTGATTCACTGTGTTAAAACTGGGCTAGGTGAGAGTTTGCATAACCTCTTCCTTAAGGTCCTCTTAATTTACCCATCGATAGTGCTTTCTTGCAAAGTCTGCCAGGGTTTGTAAGTTGTGGAGCAATAGAAAAAAAAACGGAGGTAAAAAAAAAAAAAAAAAAAAAAAAAAGAAGAAAATCTATTAAGCTTTGAACTACATGTTGTCTACAAACCGCCATTAGCCATGATTGCATATTTATTAGTTCACAGCTTTGGGATATTTTGCTTTCATTAATATTGAGAATTAATCTGCACCGTGTTTTTCTGCAGCATTAGCAGCAATCCTCCTGCGGAATGCAAATTAGATTTTTTTCTGCAGTCCAAATTCAACTATGGGTAAAGGTTTAAAGAGGATATTTATGGGGCATCTGCATGGAGTGGTTGGTTCTGGTTTGGGGGTTTGGTATGGTGGTATTTGGGGTTGTTGTTGTTGGTTTGGGGTTGTGTTTTTTTTTTAAGTGACACTACTTTCTGCAGGTGGGATATTTACATCTCTTTTCTTGTTTTCTTTTTTTTTTTTTTTTTTAAAAGCGTTTGATCCCATAGAGGCTCAGGAGTTGATAGCTTATTTCCATCAAAAGAGATTTTAGTCCTTTGGTACATTGGCAAAATCTCAGGACAATAGTCAGTTTGCATATCTTACATGATTTCTGAAGACAAAAGGGCTTTGTAAGCAAAAACTAGCCCTGCAATATCTGGGAAACCTGCAAAAGGTGCTGAACAACTTCTGCACTTAACTAACATGTTACAAGGATCCTCGCAGACTGGCCGGATCGAGCCCTGAAGAAGGGGGGTGGAGACCTCTCCCTGGCCAAGGAAGCTAATGCCAATCTTGGGGGTGTTGTGTTTGCTTTAATCAATTAATTTAATTAAAAAAGGCAGCTGGTAAAACCAAGAACATACTGAACTTGGCACTGGTCCTCTTATACAAGTCTGGGACTCATAAAAGACTTGGACATGGGATGAAGCACCTTGAGCGAGAGCCCCTGGCCGCTGCCCAGGACAGCTGCAGGGATGCCGCAGCCTGCTCTGCCAAACAAGGGTGTTGCAATATGCAGCCGCTCCCGAGCTCAGGGGTCTTTCCCAGTAGCTGCCCTCTTCCATGGAAAAAAGTATTCCCAAAAGTGAGGGTTGAGAGCGGTCCTCCTGGGACCAGCTGGGGAAGGGTGGGGCAGATAACATCTTGCGGGATGCCACTCTGCAGCCAAGAAATGGAATATGCATTTAGATATGTCAGTCTGCTCTTCGGGACACGCTGAGTTGCAGCATTCAGAGTTCCCCAAAGTTGTGTGTGCGTAACCATAGCAAATGGGCACTTGTGTAGGTAGCAAACCTCTCCTGCAAGATCTCGCTTTGTTCATCCCTCTTCGGTGCTCAGGGAAACCGTGCTTCCAGCTCAGGCGCAGTGCTGGGCTGTGTCTCCAGGAGGTCTTCCTGCCTCTTGCCAATGTGTTTGTGTGCCTCATCCTCTGGAGGAACACTAGGGAAAGTTGAAGGAATCCTTTGGAAAGGTGTTATTGAGGTTTTGGCAGGCCTGTAACCAAGGAGGTTTCTGAAGTCCCAATTCTAGCTTTGGAAAGCTTGTTGTCACATTATGTACAAGGAGCTCTGCTTATGAAGCAGTAACTTGCTGCCCTTGGTTTATGGGAACGTACAGTAGTACCCTTGAGTGGTTGATTCTAAGACCAGTAGAGCTATGGTTTTTCTCAAGTCCTAAATTGAAGGGTAACTTTTTTTTCTTAAGCTGTGCAACTTGGCTGTTCACAGTATTCCAGAGAGGCAGCAAAATTACTGTTGGCTTTCCCACAGTAAATCTTTGACCTTCTCCACCATTTAAGCATTAGCAGATTCCCCGTACTGGATATGGGGGTGGAGAAAAGAGCTGTGGAGTTACACGCACATACTGACACACACATGCACGTATGTTTGTTAGTAGCTTCTAATAAGCACTTGGCCTGCAATCTCAAGTCAGTGTTTGAGGTTTTGTTTCCTCCTCTGCACAATACTGGATGTAAAACAGTTATGTTGCAAAACATTTTATGAATTATGTCAAAACTGTCACTCTATACAGCTCGATCACGTTCAGCTCTCAAGTTTCCTGGGGAAGACGTGTAACATTTGTTGGTGTGTGTCTGTGCATCCTGTGCCCGGCCCAAATGGCTCTTGTGGTGCTTGGCTTCTTCCTTCAAGCTCTTGCTGTTTATACACTGATCCGTCATCTGGCGACGGTTGCAGAAGTTGAAACCTCATCTGTGCATGATGCGGGTCACCAAGGTGTGGTGTGAAATCGTTTTTCCCCTGTTTGTTTCCATGAGTCTCAGACTTCAGTGGCTTGTGAGCTTTATGTAGACTGATGGATGCGAAAGGAGTGCTGAGCGCTGTCGGTGCAGGGTAGGGAAAGGGGCAGGGAGGATGGTTTCAGGGCTGCACGCATCTGTTACCTTTGTGCCGTGCTCACAAGAGAGCAGCGGGGGCTTTTTGACACTTCAGATTTTTTTCAGTTCAGTTGCTCAGTCCCAGCTTTTTTGTACGTTACCGTGATTTCACAATTCAATGTAAATTATTCACTCGCTCTGCCAGAAATAGGAAGTTTGGAGAAAACACCAAGCCAGCCATGAGCAGGTTAAAGAAAGATGAGCAAGTACTTGTGTCGGAGGTGATTAGCTCCGTGAGTTATGCTCCCATTTGGATGGAGCAGATGAGCCTTGCGTGGCGCATCGGAGCCAAGCGTGACAATAACGGGTATGAGCTGCATCCATGGCAGATCCTGAGCCATTACCTTTGAGAACAGGCCAGACAAAACAGTGTCTGTATGCTTCTGAAAGACGTTCTAAATTACAAAATACGTTTAAAAGTGTAAAAATACATGGTGTATTACAAATCCAGAGAACTATTGCTAGTTACCCAGTTTTGCTAGGCTAAGGTTGCATCCTGGGATGGCAAATAAGAGACTCTCCTTAGCCTGCATGTTCTGCAATAACATTTTATCAGCAGGCAAACTCTCATTAAATACAGCCCATCAGCTGTGCTCAGGCTGCCGATTTTTTGAGTGGAAACATTGTATTAACTTGGCTGTTCCCTGCAGGATATTACCCTTGGAAAATTATAACAAAGTGAACAATCCCCAAATCAGCATTTTTCATTTATAGCAGGCCATAATTTACAGTACGGTACGGACCTACGCCTGCCTGGAGAGCTCCCTGTCTGCCGTGACAGGGAACAGCGTGCATTCCTGTACTTGCACAGAGAAAGCATTTGTCTCTTTACTTTAATGTACATGGCAGTTTGGATCTACGTGGCCTCTGCCTTTTGCTGTATGTTCCATGTAATGACTCGTTATCAGCTGTCCTTAGGACCACAGTTTATCTCCTTCCTGTGAATGACATATGCTTCCCAGTGCCAGAAGGACGTGGTTGTGTCCCTCAAACTATCAGATCCCAACCTGCAGTAACTCATTTGAGGTGAAGAATTTAGAAGGGAAAGAAAAGGAAGTTCTTCAAATGTTAAATAAAAATCCAGCATCCAACTTTTTTAACAAGGAGTTTCAGGGCACTCCAACTAAAAAAGCAGTCTCTGCATTCTAGAAAATTTATACTTGTAGCATCTATAATTGTTTACTTAACTGTATCAAGACAATGCAGTAGTTGTTCCCTTTTGTTTGCATAACAATTTGTATCAGCAAATTTAAACACAGCTCAAGCTATTCACTTTTTGAGGGAGGGAATGCAGATACTAAATTGTAGCATGCTGGAAAAGTTCTGAGTCCTGGGGGGAACCAACCCCCAATGTCCACACAGGTGTGGTTGCGTTGGTGCATTTCTGTATGTACTTACTTACATGTATCCGTGGAAATGTGTATTCATATTTTCACACATCTGCTGCATAGAATCCTTGATTCTCTAGAAACAGGGTAGATTTAGACTAGATATTAGGAAGAAATTCTTTACTGTGAGAGTCGTGAGACACTGGAACAGGTTGCCCAGAGAAGTTGTGGCTGGTCCCTCCCTGGAAGTGTTCCAGGCCAGGTTGGACAGGACTTTGAGCAATGTGGTCTAGTGGGAGGTGTCCCTGCCCATGGCAGGGGGGTTGGAATGAGATGAGCTTTGAGGTCCCTTCCAACCCAAACCATTCTATGATTCTAGTCTTAACTTGGTATCAGTGATTTCAGGACAATGGGAGGAGAACTATTCCAGTGCTGGTACTTCTGAGAGTGCTGGCCTTAGATATACAAGTCTGTGGATATCGTTGTATGTTAAAAAATAAAATTAAATAAAATTTACTTGGGGAACTATAGGTTTTTTTCCATCCAAACCATTTTTTTTTTCTCGCCTGCTGGAGCATTTTGCTGAAGCTAAATGGGAAGGTGTGCTTCCCTTAACATTATAGATGGCAGAAAGGGGAGATATGGCCTGCATTAGCTTCGTCTGTTCCCATTGACTCCGGTATGGCCTCTCCCTTTCATATTCAGTTTCATTCAACTTAATATTCTGCTTCAAAAGACAGCAATTAAACAAAAGGTCTGTGCTTCATGCCAGCATCTTTGAAGCTAACCATGAGATTCTGTTCCCAGAGGATGAAAGACAATTTCCAAGGAGGCCTAAAGTTTTTAGTGCGTAAACAAAGTAAGTGGATGGTTTTAATAAATGGCTGTATTTTTTTAACAATTGTAATAATTGCCTATTATGGGTCTATACCCATTGATTTTTGCATTACTGTTCTGGTAACCAGCTCAGTCTTTTCCAGCACCAGGGAGGTGTAGTGAGTGATGGTTGGTGCTGTTTCTGCCCACTTCGTGCCACTGCCTGGACAACAGGATGGAAGTAAAGCTACCAGATTTTTTTTTTCCTTTTTATTTTTGAAGAAAGAGGCAGCAAGAGTAGTTAGATCTACCCAGCACCCTGGCAGATAATGAAATTGTATGGAGTTACCTTTTGGGGACACCAGGAAGTCATTACTGTCCTGTGGTTGTGCCATTTGAGTGAAAGGATCTCCTCTTTCTCCTCCTTCTTTTCTCTTTCCTTTCTCCTCCTTCTTTTCTCTTTCTTTTCTCCTCCTTCTTTTCTCTTTCTTTTCTCCTCCTTCTTTTCTCTTTCTTTTCTCCTCCTTCCTTCTTTTCTCTCCTCCTTCCTTCTTTTCTCTCCTCCTTCCTTCTTTTCTCTCCTCCTTCCTTCTTTTCTCTCCTCCTTCCTTCTTTTCTCTCCTCCTTCCTTCTTTTCTCTCCTCCTTCCTTCTTTTCTCTCCTCCTTCCTTCTTTTCTCTCCTCCTTTCTCTTTTTTCCGTTAAAATACATTCACCAGGACTAGGTTCTCCATTCCAAATTTGTTATTAAGAGTCAGCATATTTGATGCCTTTGTGGGTGAGCTCATAACCCGATCTTGCTTCATGTTCTTTGTATAATGAAGAAGAAAAAGTAAAAACTCCTCTGGGGGATCATGATAATTGAAACCTAATTCCCAGGTACTTAAGCACATTAATGTCTTTAAAGACTGCCAGAAACTGATGGGAACATCCAAGGACTTTGTACATATATTTGTCAGAGGTGAAAAAAAAATTTCATAATTTACAAATTTTTTTTTCCTTTTAAATCCAGTCTTCCCATTGTTTCTTGAAAACATAGTGTGAACTGCTGGATTAAATAAGCAGGAGCAGCGTATAAAATATTGATTGTGATTTTCTGCCCCGTCACGCACTGAGGGGAAGGTAAATGCTTCCTGTGTGGTTGCATCTCCGTTAGGATTCACTTTCAGCTACGTGGAGTTGAGAAGAGGTGCCTTTCCATACTTCACAGGTGGATGTGCAATGACCTGAAAGGCCCACACAAGAGCTCACCCGCTTAAGCTCATGGGCTATTCAGAGTTATGCTCTGCAAAGTTGTTTGTGCCTCTTAAAGATATGTGGGATTACCAAGTGAAGATAAGGTTGGTAACTGGCACCGTGCAACCTGTCAGTCCGATCTGAGCCCGCTATGCAAAGAGAGAGAGCGGGAAGCTGAGGGAGGAGATGATGATGTGACTAAATGGAAGGTAGATCTTCTTTTAAGCTGAAAAGCAGCAAGTTATCTCTACTTTTCACCTTCCAATAGAGAAGGTATGTTGTTTTGGTTAGTCACTGGGTTCAAAACCTAAGCCTTGGCTGTAATGAAGTGTGAAAAAAAAAAAAAAAAAATAATGAGGTAGAACAATTGATTCCCTAAGGCTAACTTGAGGAGGTTGATTAATCATCTTTCAAACATTCTGTGATATAATTCAAAAGACCTCCCCAGCAGTTTAATACCAGAAATTATTCTGTAGTTAGTAGAATATGTATGCAAAATAGGGTAACTGGCTTGTAGCACAAAATTTTGACCTTTCTGAGGAACTGTTCGTTGCCAAAAAAAGTGATTTTTGAAATGGAAATTTTTCATATACTCCTTTTCAATCCTAGTTCTGTATTTGCAACAAAGCTCTCATCACTAAGCCCAGTTAGAACCAGAGGTTCTGCATGGGTTGGTGTGAGCCATTCCCACAGGGCTTTTGCTGAAGCATCAGATATGTCAAGGCTGTTCTAACCTGTCGTTGGGATGTCTCCCAAGTTCTTTTAGCTAACATGGTTGAATTCCATACGTTCATATTTCTTTGGGGAAAGTTTTCCGGGTCCCTTCCCACATTTCAGATTGGTACTTGCCTGCATGCGGTTAAATGCCCGTGGCCAACGCTGCAGACTGTTGAATCCTTTCTGCATAAGAGACACAGAGGTCTAACACTTAAGATCTTAGTTGAGGGAGTAAAGCTATATGTTTGGCTTGTGTTGTCTCATTCCTCAGCTTTTGGAAGAGCAAAGGATTTTGGGGAGGGGTGTCTTTTAGGTGTTCCTTTTTTTTTTTTTTTAAAATGCTGTCCCATGGGCAGCTGATGGGAGATAGGGGATCTGGTTGACATCTCTTATACTAGCTCTGCTTCTCTATCAGGGAGTTATCCTTAGGTTTTTCAAAATGTCTGCCCTGGGGTCACAGACTCCCTCTGAGGCTGCTTCTGAATAAAATTACTGTAACCAGTCTCTTTTGAATGGGAGACAATGAAGTCAGGAGAGAGACTCATAGCTTTCTGGGAGAGTTACTGGCTTTTCCTACCTTTCTTTGGAACAGGTGCCTGCTGTAGAAGGATCCAGCCTCTTGTGCTGAGGTGGAAGATCTGATGAATAACTTGCTACCTGGCAAGATCGTTACGTGCAATTAAGAGCTGTAGTGCTACTGAGATGACTGCTGATTGTCCTGTTTTGTACAGATAATTGTATCATGGTTTGTATTTATTTCAGCTGTTTTATTGAGGTGCATTGTTCCTGCATGGCATCCGGTTTCTGTTCTTTTAGTCCTGCCCAGGTGACTGCATACTCTGTTTGCATTACCAAGCAAGCATGAACTTTCCATAGACCAAATCTTTGGCTTAAGCATGGGGTGCCTGCTTGAATCTGTGCACTTTGTAGTCTGAACTAAAAGCCAGAAAATCAAAAATGGCTTCAGAGGCTGTTGCTGGAGGAATATTTTAGTGAAGACATTTCAGCCCATCCAGTCATTACTCATCCAAATTCAGTGGTTGCACTTAGCCCATGTGGGAGGGGCCCTGTACTGTAGAGAGGAAGCACAAATCGGGGATATTGCCCCAGAAAGAAATTTAGATAATTTTCACAGTGAAACTGTCTGCGTGTGGTCTTGACCCTGCAGCTCTGATACCACCGGAGAGATGTGACTTTGATTGTTAACTTCAGCAGAATTTTGATTGAGAGTTCCTATGCTTAGCTTTAAAATGGAACAATTAATAACGATAAAGAAATGTTTTTGCAGTGGTTTCGTGTCCTGAAGTCTCTGCTCCTTTCACATGCAGAGATCTAAAATCCATTCTGTGTCACCTGTGCTTTGCTAAAGCTCTGGGATTTTAAACACTTCTCAGATTTGTATAACATAGTGTTTTCTTGAGGCATTTAAAATAAGATATTGGATTTTCAAGTGTCTTAAGAGATGGAAGGACGAAGGGAAGTTAAAAGTACAAAATGATTAGTAGACCTGTGTTTACTGAAAACAGACCCTTTTACATGGAAACCATGATGTACCCAACAAATGGCTACTGGTAGGAATGACAGATCAGTTAAAACTAAAATGGAAAAATGTGTATATCATTTAAAAAAAAAAAAAGTAAAAGCTATGATCTTTTACTCTTAATGAAGAGCTCAGTCTCATTAATGTAGAAGGCTGGATGTGCCAGGCCATGTGTGAGCAGGAATATTTTCTCTCAGTTAATAAACATTTGTTCTTTGCCTGGGGTGCTAAACAACCCTGTTGTTCTCTTCTGCTGTGTGGAACACCTTGGTGAGCCTTACAAAGAAGACAAAAAAAAAATTCAACTTGGCTGAGCAGAGCTCTTTGTGTTTACATTAAAAACTGGAACACGCTCCCCCTCCTCTGCCTTGAACTTGTTGACTGGTGAAACTCCTCCCTGCCCTCTGTGAAGAGCTTCCAGTTGAGACAGTTCCTCTGCAGCAGGGGCCCTTGCTGCCAAGGTTTCGGCTCCAGGATCCCCTGCAGGAATGGTGGAGGCTGGAGCCAGCGTTCCCTTCAGATGATCTGGTGGCAGAAGGTCCAAGTGGCCAGCTGATTAGCGCAAAAACTGCGTCTTGAAAATAACTGTAAAGATGATGAGGATCTTTAGCAGCAGGTATTCGTTTATTGCGGATCCGGGAACTCGGGGGATCGCTCCTCCTAACGAGCCCACCTGGAGCCAGGAGTGTGCTCTTTTTACAGCCTGAAGTGTTGCTTATTCATAAGTTTACATCAGGTGGGAATGAGGATTCCATCATTGGGAGGGTCTCAGGGAGGAGAGTCATTATAATATTCCACACCTCTGGCTCCGCCTGGTTGCGCCTGCCTGGTGCATCCTGGTGGTCGTCCTCAGGGGTCTTCAGGAGGAAGGCTCCGAGTCTTCCTCACGGTGTCCTTTTTACCTTTGCTTACTTCATCCCTCCAGACCGGTCTGTTCTGGTTTCCAGGACCCCTTAATTAGCACTGTGGTTCTTATCAGTCCCTCCTTCCTGAGGGAGTGTTGTCTTTGGGGCCCCTTAACCAACACCTTTTGATCACTCAGGCCTGGCTGCTCTCTCTTTCAAGGACGAGTCTCTCAGTTCTTCCCTTATCTTACTAAGCATGTTAGCAGCTCCAAACTTTTATCCTTGCTGGTTAGTTTTTTAACTCTAAACTATATTAGCCTCCTTTTGCTAGCTGTATATATTTTCTACTGCAAATACACTAATCTGTACACAGTTGCTTAAGTTAACATTTTCCATAATCACAGAGTAAAGGGTAGTGCCTGCAGCCTCCATGGGGAAGGGGCTTCAGAAGGCGCCCCTGAGCTCTCTGACCCCTGTATTTACATTACGTGCTGTTGCATCTCACCAGCAAGCAGGAAGAGCTGTACTGGTGCAAGCGAAGGGCTGAATGTAAACTGATGTATCGGTGTAACTTCATGTGTGGCCAAATCCACTCCAAAAAGTCAAAGCAGATTAAGAAAGTGGAAAGCTGTCAGTTTAACAGCAAGCAGATACTTCTGAAGGCCACAGTCTGTGGGTGGTGGCATAGCAGAAGAGCAGTGTGTGTGTGTGAAGCTGAGCAAGAATTAACTGTATTAAAGCAGTGATTAGCGCAAAATCTGCTTCTTGAAAATAACTGTAAAGCTGACAAGGATCTTTAGCAGCAGGTATTCGTTTATTGCGGATCCGGGACTCGGGGGATCGCTCCTCCTAACGAGTCCACCTGGAGCCAGGAGTGTGCTCTTTTTACAGCCTAAAGTGTTGCATATTCATAAGTTTACATCAGGTGGGAATGAGGATGCCCGGTTACGCCTGCGCGGTGCATCCTGGTGGTCGTCCTCGGGGGTCTTCAGGAGGAAGGCTCTGGGTCTTCCTCACGGTGTCCTTTTTACCTTTGCTTGCTTTACACATCCAGACCAGTCTGTTCTGGTCCCTGGGACCCCTTGATTAGCACTGTGGTTCTTATCAGTCCCTCCTTCCTGAGGGAGCATTGTCCTTGGGCCTCTTAGCCAACGCTGTCTGATCACCCAGGCCTGCCTGCTCCATCCCCCAAGGGCAAGTCTCTCAGTTTTTCCTTTATCTTACTAAGCATTCCTGTTTGGCAACTCCAAACTATTATATTAGCCTCTTTCTGCTGGCTGTATGTATATATCTCCTACTGCAAATATGCTACTCTGTACACAATTGCTTAAGTTAGCACTTTTCCATAATCAGCAGCCCTGTCAATTAAAGTCTTCATATTAATGTACTTATTTCATGGCGCTTAGGAAGGGCTTCTTCTGTTACTGTGAACATGGCACTAAGACAGCTGATACCACGTACTGTGTTTTTATAATTTTTTAGCAGCATAATTTTCTCACAAAATATTTTCTTCTAGAAAGAAAAAGGAAGGAGAAATGATGCTATAAGGCAGTTACTAATGCACCAACTTCTTTTTTTTTCCTAATATGCTCTTGCCTTATATGCCTTTTAATTGCAGCATGCAGTTTAACATTTGCTGGTGACTTGTGTTTCTTCATTTGCAGAGGATACAAATTGGTTTGGTCCTCACTTTTTATTCAGGAAGAAGGCTTGAAAAATCACTGTTACACAAAACCTAACCAAAATGGTAAAGTTAATGAACTTTATATAAGGCACAGGCATCAAACTGAGAGCTGTTCATACGCTTCTAAGAACTAGTGAATCATGTCCCCTTAAAGTAAATTGAATTGTATTATCTTCCGTGGCCTCTGAGTAGCAGAGGTTTAGCACTACTTTGTTGCAGTAATTCATGTTCAGAACATCAGATAACAGCAGATATCGCAGAATAGATAAAAACAGTTCACTTGGGAGTTCAACTCCACTAATATATTGTGTCTACTAAGAGCACCTTAGCTTTTGTTAGAACGAATAGCATCCCTTATCTGGGCATTTTTCATGAAAATTATAATAAAGTACCCTGTGCTGAGAAAGATGGTCTGATTTCTGTTCTAATTGTCAGATGGCAATTATTCAAGCATTAAGCAAGAAAATCTAAGGCTGAAGCAGTACGGCTTGGATTTTCATCATGCTCAAAAAGCCCAATTCGTTCCTCTGGCAAAGCTATCAAACCCTAAATCAGAATTTCAGTCAAAAAAACGTGTCCACTGCAGGATGTCAAATGGCTGCTTGAGCCCTCTCTGCCTTTCTTTTGCAGTGTTTCCCGGAGGCGGTAAGACTGAGCGGTATTGCCCTTCCCCGCCTCAGCAGCGGCAGTTTTTTAGGGATTCACAACCTGGAAGAGGAGCCCCCAGGCTTCCCAGCAGGGCTGGAGAGCTGCATTCCCCAGCCCACAGCCATTTCTTGCCCTCTCTGGGGGGCTCAGTTGCACGGGAATTGGATAGAAGGTTTGGTGGTTTTTTCCCTTTAGATTATTTCCAGTGCATCTGGAAGCATTTGTAATCTAGCAAGGCTTTTCCTGGTTGTACCCCAGGCTGGAGCAGGGGAGCAGTGTGGCTGGGGAAGGCTGTTTCAGCCATCAAATGTGAAGTAGTTTTGCAGTGGGAGAACGATTCCTTCTGCCTCCCACCCTCAGCACTCCCTTAGGAAGTTCACTTTGGGAATTGTGTTACTGTATTTGGCCAAGAGGACCATGCTTATTTAAAAAAAAAAAACATCCTGAAAACAAGCCTTACTGAAATCTTCTTGATATCTGGTACTTTGTTATTATTATTATTAAATTAAATCTTCATTGCAGTTTCTTCTGAAACAAGACAGGTTTAAACTTTTGCCTTTGCTCCATCCCTGAGTTAAACATCACTGAAGTCTGTGCCATCGGTTGAATGTTCAGCCATTAGGCAGTGCTTAAACTAATTGCTGTGCTGATTAAACAGCAGTCCTCACCACTCCCCCAAGTGAGTTGCCTGCGAGATATTATTGTCAAGCCATAATAAAACAAGCTCAGAGAAATGGAGGTAAATTGGTATGCACGGGTGTAATTAAATATAGTTATTATGGACTCTGTAACAGGACCACACACGAATTTGTAATTTTACTAGGCTGTTTTTTCTTAGGGGAGCTTTTTCAGTATTTTCCTAAAAAAATGTGAATTTTATTTCTAGAGATCAGCTTTGCAAATAGTATGTTTTCTTGTTTGTTTGTTTAAAAGCAGATGAAATGAAGCACGATGTTCACACGTGCAAATGTTTGAACTGAACAAGCCCATAAGGTGTTTGCAGTTGCACACATTCCTGAGCTCAAAAATTTGGCCTATGCTTCATAAATACCCCTGGGATCTCTCAGGATAAAAGATACTAGGAAAATAGAATTAATTTTTTAATTGCTCTGCAGTGTAGGAAAAGTCATTATCCTCTAATCCTAAACAAGGGAATGTAGTTAGAAAAGCCCCTAACAATCCTTTTAGACCCGCTTTCCTTTTTTGCTCTGTGTGAGAAACAAGGTCACAAAGATTTTTATAAAATTTCTTTGGGGACAAAGTCAGTGGAGCAAAAGAACAGCGCTGGGCGCATGACAAAAAGTCAGAGGCGCAACTTTTACAAAGTTAACTTGGTACTTATACATTCGCTAACAATTCGGGGGGGGGGGGGGGAAGGGGGAATGGTATAGTACGGTTCAGGGAAAAAATAAAGGGGGGGGGGGTCGTCTTTGCTGTCTTTGTTAAGCTCGCAAGTTTCTTATCTTGGTCTTCTGAGTCCTTCGGGAGGTGCCAGCCGCATCTGGGATTTCGGGGGAACCTCCCCATTGAGGCAGGTTTACATCGATCACCCAAAGCAGACATAAAGATAAGGGCAGAGTCTGGTTTTCACGCCTCTGCAATCAAAGCTTAACAAACTACAAAGGAGATTTACACATGTATTCACACACTGATGTGTCTACAAACTAGCTACAGGAGGAGATATTCACAGACTAGCTACAGCAGGAGATAACAAAGTACATGTTTTAGTATAAAATACAAAGAAGAATATAAAATTGCATGTTTCATTCCTTTCAAGCTTATCAACTTTAATAGTTATGCCTACAAGCGATTTTTGGTCATTTGAGAAAGCAAAATTAATAACCTAAGTGCTTTTTCTCACACCATGCAAGTTTGAAGATAAATGGAATAGAATTAATAAGCATCAGTAATGGCTTTATAATTGAAATAGTACAGACATTAGAGGTACATAGGGTGTTAGTAATCATATTAATTATTTGTTAACAGAATGACAAAGTAATAAAATTAATAATCAGAAAGCTTAGTTGTTCACATGCAGATCTAGAGGGACATTCTGTTACAGAAATAATTGCTTTTGCTTCATCCTCAGGGTGATATTATCTGTGTCTGTTTTTCCTGAAGAAAGCAGAGCAATCTAAAATTCTAAGTAATGCAGAGCAATTTTAGGGGTGAAAATAATGACGTTTTAGAAACCTCTTACAGCATCCCACCCCAACACAGTCAAAAGAAGCAGTGCTGCTAGGAAGGGTATAAGATAAATGGAATTACTTTTCTGTTTGAAGTATAATAGACTTGATTAGTTAGTCACCTGTGCTTGGAATAGATCATCTGTCAGGGGGAGCGAGCAGATGAGCATGTCCCTTGTGAGCTGTCAGGAGATCAGTGTGGGTTTTTTAAATAATAATTACCCACTTGCAGAGACGTGGCTTAGGCAAAAGCACAGCCGCTTTATTGATGATGCCTTTTGTGCATAAGGATGAATATTCCAGTTTGTTCTTTTCATTTTTTTTCTGTGTAAATGTAAATCATATTTCCATAAAACTCTTTGAGGAAATGGTGCTGTTTGCTATTAAAGCTCATTTGTCAGGGATTTAATTTGATTGAAGTCAGTTATTTCTAATAAAGTGCTAGCAGCTAAGAGGGGATGCTGCTTGCATTCGAGGTTGGGGATGCCCTTGCCCTGTGCAAGCCACTGTGCATCAGCTGTCCTGGCACTGGGGGCAGGGGGGGCACACAGGAGGGATCTTTTTTTGCACCCTGACCAGTGCTCAGAGGTGAAGGCAACTCTTTGCTCCCTCGTGGTCAGGGCAGCTCTTCAGCACCAGATCCACTCTTCGGGCAGTTGAATAGTCTGTATGGTCTGGGAACTTCACTGACGTGGGGTCTGGGAGCAAGAAACTCTGCAGCTGCTGGTCAGGAGGGTCTGTGGCACACATGTGGCTCTGGGGCCACCCAGGAGTCTGAACAGAACAGCTGTGAGCTGCATCTGCTCTGGTGGGGGCTGGACTTGGGGAGGAAAGAGTTTAAACCTACAATATGTTGAACCCCTGCCAGAGTTCAGAAGGTCTACTTTGATCTTCATTATTGTAATATTGCATGTTGTGTACAGCCACCTTTTTTCTGCCACAAATATTGCTCCCAGCCTGCCACCATTGGGCTGCTCGGCTTCCTGCCCCTACAAAACACAGCAGAAGCTGGAGTTAAGGACTGAGCCTTTACAGAGCTTTGTCAAATTATATTTAATTTTGGCACTGTAGCCCAGTGACAGAGCAACTTGTGCAGCAGAAGGGAATCTGGATATGGAGCTGAGCTAGTGCTGGCAGCAGTGATAAGGAGAAGAATGCTTAAATTTGTTTTTCAGAGCTGGCTGGGGACTGCCTTTAGATCAGCCCCCTTAGGAAAACTGCATCCTCACCACACAGAAAGGAAGCAGAGCAGTGCTAAATTTGATGGCAGGTTTGATGCTGGGGACTCTTCCTACACATGGGTAGGCAGCAGAGGAGGCAGGAGGACTGAGTGAGAGCATTGTGCAGTGTTTATGGCAGTGCTGCTGTTCTCCTCCGTGGAGCAGCTGAGCGAGATTCCTGTTTAACCCAAGCTGTGTAAGTATTTACTGAGCAAATATCCATATACTCATTGCAGCTAGAGGCCCAGTTTGGATGTTGCAGGAAAAATCACTGTATCTGCACATTTTTGCAGCTGATGGGAACAACAGTATCACCGAAGCTGGAAGACTTGTATTTTAAAATCCTCTTTTACTGCCTCTTCTTGTGAATTTATGAATCTAAACGCAACAGGGTTTATCAGGATTCTAAAGAATAGAAGAGAAAAATAATTAACTATGTGTTCTGGTTAACTAATATCACCCTTAAAGACCCACTGCAGGATAGATAGGTTTCTGTGAGAGGGTGGGTTTTTTCATCCACATGTGAAGTGCTGGAAAATGCCTGTAGCTAGAGGCAAGATGTTAATTAAGGTCAGTCCTGGATCTGGTTGTGTTGAAAAGCTGTCTGGTGCCAAAAGCTGTTCGAAGCCTGAGTACATGGGTCTACTAGCTCTGAGATTTGGGTGAGGAAAAGATTGCCTCTCCTTCCTCTTCCCCTGACTTTCTTCATACTTAGATTTTTTGGTAAATCATTTCTACTGTTGCAGTATTGGTACAGCTTTATCATACCTAGACCAAAAAGGCACTACTGAAAATAGTATATAGAGTTTCCATGTCAGACTTTCCAGGCTGTTTTAATTAATTCAAGAGGCTAAAGTGATTTTGAACAAACACTGGACCACATCTTGTTAGTAGTGCTAAAATGCTGCTAACAGCCATAGAAACTTCCTGCAGGTAATGACTCTTGTTGATTTGGGTGAAGAAGTAGCAGCAGAAACCTTAGCGTAGAAAGTGCTTTATTTCTTAGCATCATTTTTATCAGCTTATCATTTTAAATTGCCACCGAGCAGGTGATGTGACAGGAGGAGTTTGAGCTGTTCTTACAGTACCATCATGATTACAAAGCTGGAAAACATGGAGAGCGGGGGTGACTGTGTGCTGGAAATAAATGTGAAAACTTCTGATATCCATTTGCATTTCTGCAGGCTCACCTAACATGGGTGGTTTCTATCCAGGGTAGAACACACAGTTCTGTTAACATATTTTGCTCCCTTTTTAGAGTCATAGAATCACTATGGTTGGAAAGGACCTCCAGGATCACCAAGTCCAACCTTTATCCCATCATCTCCCTCACCACTAGACAATGGCCTCAAGTGCTTCATCCACTCGTTTTTTAAACACCCCCAGGGACAGCGACTCCACCACTGCCCTGGGCAGCCTGTGCCAGTGAACATTTCAATGAATTTTTAACTGAACTTTAATTTTTAAATGAAGTCATTAATTTAAATGAAATCATTAAGCCTTGACAGGGAGTGCTTTTGTTGTCATTTCCTAAATTCCCACTGAGGTGAGGCCAGCCTATGCTGCAGAGCCCTTGCCCAGAGTCTGTGCCAGCAGCTGAACCGGTGGAATCACACCTGGCCCTGCCTGCTGGGCCCTTCACCCCGCATCCTTGCGGTGCTTTTGTGAGCCCACTCATATGAATCTGTTGAGATTACAAAACCAGCATCCCGCGCTACAAAACCACAGACCAAAAGTTACAATAGTTAGAAACACTGCCCAATGCAGGCTCTGCTTATTCAAAACTCCCCTTGGCCCCGAGCGGGTCTGTGCTGTGACAGGCTGCCCTGTCCCCTCCCAGCAGGCTCAGCAAGCCTTTATGGCACTTCTCTGTGTGTCAGCATCAAAACTACTTCGTGTTTTATTGTAAATTACTGCTATTTGCAGCTTCCAAGTTTTGCAGTTCCCACTGCACAGTGATCAAGGACCCAATTTTCCCTTTGTATACATCAGTGTAAATCAAGATTAACTCTGGTGAAGTCAGTCTAGTCGCACGTGTAAAACTAGGAGGAATGAAAAGAAAATCAGGATATAAACTATTTGGGTTTTATTTTTAAATAGCAAAATTAATGCCGCTGTTCAGCAGACACAGGGTGACCTGAAAAGTACTAGCTCATGCGTTACCAATGCATCTTCCTCCACTCCCAGGTCAAAATAAGCCCTGTCCGTGGCCATGGTTAGATCTAAATTAGTGATATATTGCAGTCCATCAGACAGAAATGAGAATCTTTTGTTACTGGTAAGAACATAGGGCACACCATAAAAGCCTGTCTCATCATAGATTTTCTTGTTTGGTTTTGGGGGGGTGTTTTTTTGGTAACAGTTTATTTCCCAAGACTTAAGCTCTTGCTAGGACTTAACAAATAACACTGAAAGCCATTTTTTAAAAAAAAAAGAAAGAAAAAAGGAATGGATCTGGTATGAACTGATAAAACTTCCCACTTTTTTGACCTGTACACTTTACATCATAACATGTGACACAGCAGGGAGTTTTCCTAGCAGGAGTAGATACGTACATCCTCTTCTTTCTTTTACTGGCTTAAACCTGTTTTTTCACATTAATTACTCTTCATTTATTGAATGGAAAGCATGCATTTTTCATTATGCTATTTGAAATGTTGGCCTGTCATGAAACCAAGTATTTGGAATGGGTTCATTTGAGCCACGTGAATCAGCAGGACTGGTTTATAGTTTTTTGCATTTTCTCTCGCTTCAGCATTTCAAACCCATCCTTGCAGAGAAGAATATCTGGTAGAAAGATAAAAGGCTCCATCTAGTGGGCAAGAACTTATTTCAAGGAAAAAAAAAGGGGGGGGAGGGAATTTTCACTTAATTTTATGCATGAAGAAATACCACTTTTGTTTCTTTAAGCTGCCATGTTGTTCTTAATTCTTGCCTTCTACAGAGCCATTATTTCATATGCAAAGCTGAAACATTAAAAATTGTTCTGACAGTCTTGAGCAAGAGGCAATAAATTATACTGAGTGGGTTCATACAGAAGAGTTGGTCCACAAAGTTCTTCCTCACCCTGCTTCAAGCGTCAGTATCTAGTAACCAAAAATGGATCATTTGTGTGTCAACATTTTTTTTTCCAACTATTTCAGGTTCTTTACTACTTAAAACTGACTGGAAATGTTCATAACTTGATCCTAACATTTAATACAGCATTTGAGAAGTATTTGTACATGGGAAACTCTGCCAGTGTGTCACCTCACTTTCATTAAGTGACCAGTTTATTTGCAAAAGAGTGAAACGTGGGTTCTCTGGCAACTCAGGCAACAAGCAGCAGCAAGAGACACTGAACCACATTGTATGTCTTGCCTTTTGTCAGACTGTCGCTCATTTTCAAGCCATACAGCTTGGCAGGATCAATTCCTCCTGCGCAGCTTCCAGCAGTGGGCAGACAGTTTCACACGCATTGCAGTAATACATTGCTACACCCAAGTTCACTATAGCCTGTGTTCACAGCCACAGTTGGAGTATTTGTCTCTGGGGCAAACCACAAAATAGAGCTTAACGTGTTGTTTTGCACACCTCTTGGTCACAGGGAGATCTCAGTTTCCAGTCAGCCACTTAACAACAAATCCAGAGGATTCCTCTTGCAGTACTGACCCACCACGCAGTCCTGGGGATCTGCCCAAACCATTCCCCAACTGCAGCTCTCTTTTGGATCCTTCATGGAAACGTTAACCCACAGTGGCAGCGGTAAGGACAGTCTTAGAGTTCTTACTCTGAACCTTTGGATGAGCAAGGACTAATACAGAACTGACTAGTCTTAGCCTGCCTTTGGGGAAGTTTGTATGTTTGCTAAATGAAGGCAGAGCTATCTCCAAAAGGGAGAAAATGGAAGATAAAAGTTAAACTGCCTTTATTTTATTATTTTTTTTTGTTTAGAGGCAGCTTGTATCTTTGGTCTCAGCTTGCAGCCTGTGTAAACCTGAAAACACGTCAGCTAAACCAATACTGAACGGTTGTTTAAAACTTCACGGGTATTTCAAAATTATCACTACAACCACACTGTTAGCTGTGTTAACCCCCCTAAAAGTGACATCAGCTGTTTGTTAGAGTAGTGCCACCTGATTTCTACTGCACAGGCCACCTACCTTGCTATGCACGCTATAGAAGATGCAAGTCACTTCAAGGTAAAACCTGTTAAATAAAACCACTTTTAAATGTTGGCCTTTGCTCTAGAACTGTTCACATTTTAAGATATTATAGGCTTGCTTCTGCGCTAAAGCAAATCCCACATTTGGAACTACAGTAAGATGCTCTGCCTCATTTTGCTTTAAATACCTTGTGGAGCACTGGTACTTGAGCTGATGCTAATGAAATACAAATTTCCAGATGCGAAACTCCGAGGAACATTTGACAATCTGCTCTTGTAATAATCTGCTGTAAACTCAAAATGCTAATTTGGGGATGAAGTATTAATTTATTCTCTCTACAAGGTCATCGGATAGTCTCGTACAAGACTTAAAATTAATATTTAACGTAGCTATTTTAGATGTTGTTTACCTGGGTTAGATTCACTCAGCTGTTTTTTTCCCATCTTTGTGGGGGCAGCAGCCTTTACAATACATGCACATCCATGGATTTGTTTCAAGAGTACCACTAAATCTCTTACTTATTTCCCACAGCTGATCAGGTGCTGAAGTTCGGAACGCTCGTCAGTACTTCCAACACCTACGATGGCTCCGGGATTGTGACTGCTGAGACAGACAAGCCTCTGCTGTGGACAATGGCTATCACAGTAGAAGATGAGCCATAGCTGCCTTTTCTGATCTGACACAACCTCAAGCGACTGCAGACTTTCACTGAATGAAGACAGTAAAGCTGTTCCAAAAGATATAAGCAGGCACTGATTTTATGTACTGAATGGAAAACAAGTCTGAAATAAAAGTCACTTGAGAACAAATCAAGGTTAGTAGCAATAATTGAGTACTTCACTCTGGTACCTCACACTACTTAATCAGAAGATACATGAGCTGCCACCCAATACAATCACAAACAGAAGGAAATGTAAAGAAACTGCTATTGCTTATCTGGTTAGTTCAGACTATTTCTAAAAAGTATTTCATTCCAATACTGAACTACTTTTTCCCCTTTTGCCAGAAGGAAATACAGTACACAGTTGCACATAGTGTAACTACATTAAAAGGTGATAGCATTAAGAGCAGTTACTCTCATTTTTCTATCCTGGTTTGTAACACATGTAGGTGCTGGTGAAGATTTCTCAAGAAGAGTAATTGAATTTTTCTACTTGGGAAGTAAGTTTGTCACTCAAGAAGCTCCAGTTTTGCTGTAATACCAGTATCAGGTTTCCCAGTATTAAGTGCTTTTAAAGTCTCTAATAGAAGTAGCATTGTAACTTCTGCAAATACCAAATGCTTACAACAAGCTTTTTGGAGTGAAATATAAATTTCTTAATCTCAATCTGAAGAGGAGTACTGCATCTAAAAGAGCTTTTGCAGGCTTAGTTTTTAAAATCAAAATATTCAATCATTTAATAATGGAAACTTACGGAATAAGTAGAAACCTTAGGGTTGCCAGGTCAACAAATGAAGCGTCCTTTGTAATTCTACATGCAATTGCCTTACAGAACCTGGATCCAATATATCCTGGCCAACAGTGTGAGCAAGCTGTTGATTAACTGAAGGCCCTTAGAAGGATCGCTCATTATCTCTGGCAACTAAATTAACCTTGAACTGTACATCTTCACAACTAAGTCTGGCTTTCTCAGTTATGCCATCAGAATAAGGATTAGCAATGCAAGTTCTTAATTTGATGGAGTTTTTTTCCAGTCAAGTATATAACCAAATGCAGAAAGGAATTAGGGGTAACGATGGTGGTTCCAGCAATTAGAGACAAGAATTTCAGTTGATAGACTTTTAACTCACCATTTGAGAGGCTACAGTAATGCTGTTTCCTTGCAGCCTACTTGAGCTGGAACAATGCTGTTTGCTAAGCAGTAAATTAAAGCTTCTGAAGAGAGGCTGTACAGTTGTCACCCTTGGAGGTTTTCCATACTCGACTGGACAAAGCCCTAAGCAACCCAATCAGAATGCAACACTGACCCAGCTTGGATCAGGAGGTTGGACTAAAGACCTCCCAGGGTTCCTTCCTACCTGAATGATTCCATTACAGTTGAAAGAAGTAACAAAACAAAACAAAGCAAAACCACTCTACTACTAAAAAAAAAAAATAAACCTATCATGTAGACAGGTATGACCACATACACTTTAAAGGAGGAGTAAGATCACAAGAATGTTTGAAAACCCATACTGAGCTTGTTTAATAGTTAGCATATGACAAAGCCATGAGACCTTTGCAGCAAGTATCACAATGTCGTGTTCTTCATGATGAATATTCAGCCGCCTCTGTTGAGAGAACAAAGTAATTAGTTTTAACTAATCAAGTGTGATCAAGTAATCCCATCTGAAGTCTAATGTATCCTCTCCCACCACTGCCTTGTTAGGACAAACATTCCTATTGTTACAGCTGATCTCCTATTTTCAAACATTTCTCCTTGCCTAGAGGACCACTCTTATGGGTATAAGCAAGCCACACATCACAGTCACAGGACAGTATTTAACCTGTCCCAGTGCTTGAAAAGGGAATACATCAGCTGATGAGTTTTAATTGGTAGTGTTAATATATCAGTACCATGGCTGCCAGTCAGCTTGAGGTTGAAGCTTTTCACGCCACAACATTCATTCCAAAAGCTCTTTGACAGAATGCAGTTACACATAAAACAAAGTTCCAAACAGCCAGCACTCCAGAAATGAAACAAGACCAACTTTGTTCTGTGCCCTGTCACCTTCCAGCACAACCACTCAGTTTTCACTACCTTGCATTTACTTTGGATACCCAAATTATAAACTGGGAACAGTAAAAGTATGCAAAATCCAAACAAAGTAAATGTTCTATGGGATAAGCACACACTGAGGGACTGGAAATCAAAATATTTGACCTTCAGGTTTGAAGCAGAATACTTAAAACTGAAGAACTATGGATCTATTATTTTGCAGCATGCTAAATTAACAATCTACTTCCTGATCAAGTCCTTTGAATCAAGTAATACCTGTCATAGTACACTAGCATGTCAAACACAGATACTAAAGCAATGTGGATCCTGTAGGTCTCACTGACATCCTCTCTTTATAACTGAACAACTAAAAATGAATGTAAAATTTAGTGAAATTGAAGGTTGCTATTTACTTACACAATGATATTGTTGATTGGGATGTGGATCAATTTGACAAAGAAACCAATAAATCCCATTATTGCAAAGCCTATTGGTGTTGCCATGGCAATCTTCTAGATTCTTCTGGGTTTAATTCAAAAGTCTCAAGTACTTGCTCTAGGGCCTGCCCAAATAGATTCGGTGATTCTGTGAACCCTTGCGGGAGCACAGTCCATCGGTACTGCTGTTTCCGGTGAGTCTTGGGGTTTTCCCACTCAAAGGCAAAATAGTCCCTACACTCTTCTTTTAGAGGGCAAGCCCAAAATGCATCTTTTAAATCTATCACACTATACCATTGCAATTCCGGGGAGAGCTGACTTAACAGGGTATAAGGGTTGACTACTACTGGGAATCTAGCAATGGTTCTTTTATTTACTTCTCTTAAATCTTGTACCAATCGATAGGACCCGTCTGGTTTCTTTATGGGTAAGATAGGGGTATTATGTGGAGACATGCAAGGTTCTAGTAACCCTTGCTGCAGCAGTTGGTCAATCACCGGCTGCAGTCCCTGTTGGCCGTTTTGTGATATGGTGCTTAACTCTAATGGGTACTTCTGGAGTAGTAATGGTAACTTCATAAGGAGCAATATCTAATTTTCCCACTGACTCTGGAGTATACCACACCTCAGGGTTAATTTTGGCCTCATCCTCCGTTGTCAGAACACATAATTTTACTGCTATTTCCTTATCTTTTTTTCTAAACTGATTTCCAATTCAATCATTAAATCCCTCCCCAACAGATTATATTCTGCTTCAGGGACTAGTGAAAAGGACCCCATCCCAAACTGGGACGGAGCTTCTATTTTTACTTCTTTGATTACCGGTACTTGGAAGGGTTCCTTCTTTGCTCCTATTACTCGTAGTTTCTCTGAGGAGGGTGTACATCCCCAGGGTACAACTTGGACAGTAGATCTTTCTGCCCCAGAGTCCACAAGGAACTCTGTCTCTTGGTGCTGGGGACCCAGCTTCAATTTTATCAAGGGCTCTGTTCCTTTTAAGTTCCCCAGCAAATAGAGCCCCTGACACCCCTACTCTGCATTAAACACTTTCTTGTCTTGCATGCACCTTCTACAATTCCTCCTGATATGTCCTTTCTTTTGACAATAAAAACATTCAACTTCTCTCAAGTCTCTCGGACCAGCTGGTTTTTTCGGAGGTCCGTCTTTCAGGCACGAATTCCCAAATCTCCCTGCCTGGGGTGACCTTGCCCTAGGGGGTGCCACTTTCTGTCCTTCCTGGATTGCTGCCACAAGAATCCTTGTCTGCCTTTTCTGAGTTTCTTTTTCCTGTCTAACATATACTTTCTGAGCTTCTCTTAATAGTTCATCCAACCCTCTCTCTTGCCAATCTTCCAACTTTTCTAATTTCTTTCTAATATCTGTCCAAGATTTTGCCACAAACTGGGTTTTCAACAAGGCTTGCCCCACCTGAGTAGCAGGGTCCATCCCTGAATAGAGCTGTAAACTTTTCCATAACCTTTCTAACCACTCAGTGGGGGTTTCATCCTTCCTTTGATGTTCACTAAACGCTTTATTAATATTTTGTCCTCTGGGAACAGATTCTCTGATCCCTTGGATAATTATTGTGCGCAGATCTGCCATATGGGTTGTGTGTTCTGCGTTCTGGTTGTCCCAGGTTGGCCGCTGTAGTGGCCATTTTATATCTGCTCCGGGACCTTGTTGGTGCTGCTGATCCCAGATTCTCATTCCTGCTCTTCGAATCATTTCCCTTTCCTCTACAGTAAATAGAATACCTAGAATCGCTTGCAATTCATCCCAGGTGTATACATTGGGACCCAGAAACTGGTCCACCCTTTCAGACACCCCTAAAGGGTCTTCCAAAAGGTTCCCCATTTCCTTTTTGAATTCCCTCACATCTCCGGAATTTAGGGGCACTGACACAAAACCTGTTCCGGGCTGGGGACCACCCCCCTTGCTATTTCCCTTAGAGGATATAGCCCTTCTCCTAATTGCTTCTGTTTTCTGGTTTAACTTTGTGTAACCCTGCAAGTCTCCTCTGGGGAACTAGCAGAGTCTGAGTCTGACTCGGGGTTCGGTGCTGTGGGGAGAGGAGGAGGTGAAGGAGGGGATGGGTTTGGAACAGGAGTGGGGGAGGTGTAAGGAGGTGGAGGTGTGGGAAGGTCTTTAGGTTGTTTACTTTTCTTTTTAGGTTTCTTTCCACTTAATACTAACAAGTGATTTCCCAGGTCCGATCTTAACCACAACTGAGCACATTCACTTTCCTCTACACTAAAAGGTTCCTTGGAATTTACATAAATGTTTAAAGTCTGGCATATCCAATCTTCGAATGACCCAAAAATCGGCCAAAACAAAGAATCTTCCCTTATTTCTTTACCTTCCCAAACTACCATACAGTAATGAACCTTTTTTTTTTTTTTTTTTTCCCTTTTCTGCTTTTTCCTCGCCTAGACAGATAACTATCCCAATGGGCAATCATTAACCCTATGGGACTGTCTAGCGGTATCTCGGGTAACCCACCCTTGGGGCTCCCCATGGAGTCAGAAGGCTTGCTCTGCTTCTGCCCCATCTTCCGAAGTGCCTTCTTTCACACACACACACATGCGCCCCTCGTTCGTGGCTCACGCCCTCACGGGCAATGAGAACCGCACTACAAGAGGGTCCGCACTCACTTCGCCCTGTTCCTTTGCTGACTCTGTGTTCTGTCTGCACCTCTTTCAGAAAATCAACCATTTTCCAGGCATGATAGAGATCTGCCGTAAGGACTTGTTGTCTCGCAACCTGAACTGCATGCTCAGGCTCTTCCCCAAGGAGTACAGTATATTGGAGGAGGGGCCCTGGGTGACCTGAGGACGCGGCAGGCTCCGCACCGCACATCATCGTGCCAAACCAGCCCTTCCCACAGGGAGTTCCTAAAGCCTGTGGGTGCTCCAAGGGCACTGCCAGCCCTCACAAACAAGGATTCATCCCTCTCCACCCCCCAAGGTGCAGGGACCCCACAACACAGCACCCGCCCCAGCCTCACCAAAGATGTGGAAGGCATAGTGGGATTTGATGTCCACGGCAGCAGAGTCACTGAAGGCGCTCGGCATATCGAGGAAGTCTTCAAAGGACATGCTGTCATCCCCATCGTCCGAGGTGGAGAACACGCGGCAGATCCGGTGCTGGAAGGGGTTTGCCTGCCAAGACAGGAACGGCTCAGGGCCAGGCAGTGCCAGGATGGCTCCCAGCCACAGGTCAGTGCCAACCCCACACGTGTGAGCGGGTACCCCACTCTGCCACTGGTCACACACGGCACGACCATCCCTGTCCTGCGCCTCCCTGGGCCCAGCCCCAGGCAGCAGGAGTCACCGGGATCCGCTGCAGCACGGCGGGGACAAGGGAGCTGTTTGTTGGCACAGGTAAGTGAACAGCGTTCCCGGGTGGCTGCTGGGGCAGCACATCGGGGGCAGAGCACCGGCTCCACGAGGGCCACAGTGGGTCGAGGGGGCCCTGCCCAAACACCCCCAGGGCGCAGCAGCGGCTCCGTACCCGCAGCTCAGGCAGCGTCAGGATCTGGCTCTTGGGAACCCGCGCGGAGCAGGCGTTCTCCCTCTCCTCCTTTGGCAGCAGGTCACTGAACCTCTTGTAGGCACTCGAGGAGGCAGAACAAGAGAGGCTCTGTGGCGCGAGCGGCGCGGGAGGCAGCCCCGGGGCAGGGGCACCACGGGCAGCTCCCCAGCGCTGCGCCAAGCGGGCGGCCCCGTTCCCACAGCTCCCTGCCAGCGGTGCGCGAGGCCAGCTCGGGTGGTCCCGCACAGCCAGCGCCTCCGCACCTGCTCCTGGGCCCCCCGCAGCCGGCAGGGACGTCAGAAGGGGAAGGAGCCTCCTCCGGGCCGCCCCACAGCCAGCACCCCGTTCTGTGGGGTGTCACCGGCCCGTGCCCTGCCCCATCAGCAGCACCCCAGACCTTCGCCCGGGGACAGGCTGGGACCAGCACCTCCCGTCTGCTGCTCGGCTCCGCGGCACAAGGGGAGCCCCGCAGCAAGGCTGGGGCCCGGGGACCCCACTCCCCCGCGGCAGAGGCAAAGCCACTCACGGGGACCGGGGGGTGTGCTGGTGCCGGAGGTACACGGGGCCCAGGGCCAGCACCCCCGTCCTGGCACCCCACGGCCTCCCCCCACGGCCCTGCCCCGCGCCGTACTCACAGCAGGATCTCCTGCTTGCTCAGGAACGTCAGCTCCTGCGGGAAGAGCACAGGTCAGCCCCGGGCACCGTCCCTCCCGAGCGCCCCGGGACCGCCCCCGGTGCCGGTACCTGGTACTCGCCCAGCGCCTCCCGCGGCAGCAGGCTGCCCGCGCGCCCCATGGCGGACCGCGCCGCTTCCGCCCCGCGCGTTCCCCATCCGCCGCCGCGGCAACGCCCCGCCCCTGGGCGGCCCAGCCCCGCCCCCGCCGCCACGCAGCCCCGCCACCGGGGACACCGGCACACAGCGGGGCCGGGGCAATGGCGGCGGCGGGCGAGGAGCCGGGCCCCGAGGAGTTCGTCTACGGGAGGAGGAGCTGCTCCCGCAGGCGGCCAGCTGGGGCGAGCCGGACTCCACGCCGTCGCGCTTCAACCGGGCGCTGCTGGAGGGCTGGAGCGACCGGATGGAGCGGGGCCTGTTCCGGTACCGGCTGGGGCCGCTGCCCACCCGCCTGCTGCCCGGCCCCATGCGCATGGTCGCGCAGCTCAATGTGCAGCGCGGCGCCGAGCGCCGCCCGCCGCAGGCCGTGCTCAGCCTCCGGCAGCCCTTCGACCCCGCCGCCTTCAACTTCACCCGCCTCCGCCGCGGGGAGCTGCTGCTCCGCCTGCGCAGGGCGGCCGGGCACGGCCCCGCGCCCGACCCGCTCCTGGTGGCCATCAACGCCAGCCCACTGGAGCGCGGCCACGTGCTGCTGCTGCCCGAGCCGGCGCGGCGGCTGCCGCAGGCCCTGAGCGCCCCGGCGCTGCGCGGCGAGCTGGAGGCCGTGCTGCTCAGCGGCCACCCCGGCTTCCGCCTGGGCTTCAACGGCCCGGGCAGCTGCGCCTCCGTCAACCACCTCCACCTCCACGGCCTCTACCTGCCGCTCCCGCTGCTCGTGGAGTCGGCGCCCGCCCAGCCCCTCTGCTCGCGCCTCGCTCTCCTGCGCGGCGTCCCGGCCCCCGCCTTCCTCTTCTGCGCCGCCGGCCTGGAGGCGCTGGCGGGGGACGTGTGCCGCGCGGCGGAGCACCTGCTGGACACCGGGCTGGCCTACGTCTTTGCCACGTGAGGCGACCCGCCGGGGGGCGCGGCGGCGGCGGCCGGGCGGGGGCTGCGGGTGCTGCTGTGGGCGCGCCGGCCCAGCTTCGGCGCCAAGGCGAGCGAGGCGTTCACCGTGGCGCTGTGCGAGCTGGCCGGGTACCTGCCGCTGCCGGCAGCGCCACTCTTCCGGGACATCACCGAGGCGGAGGCGCTGCGCGCCATCGGCGAACACCTCCTGCCTGAGCCCAAGCTGCTGCGGCTCGGCGCGGCGCTGGCGCGGCTGCTGGCAACCTGAGCGGGGCTGCCCGCGGGGGACACTGCCGGTGGCGGGGCACCAGCCCGCTGGCACGTGGCCGCGCGGCGCCGCTCTGGCCCGCAGCGCGCGGGTCTCGCTGGCCCGGAAGGTGGGGGTGCAGGCCGTCGCCATGGCAACGGGGAAGCGATGGAGGCGGGCGGTGGCGGGAAGGGGGCGGCCCCGGGCCGGCCCGCCGACGACGACCAGCGGAGCAAGAAAAGCAGGCGAGTGCGGTGGGCGGGAGGCGGCCGCAGCGCCCCCGGCAGGGCCCGGCCGTTGTGCCCGTGTCCCGCCGTCGGTTTGTTGTTAGCACGGGGCGGCCGCCGGGCCCTGCCCGCCCCCGTGCCCGCGTCCCTGCAGTGCCCACCGCCGGGTCACATTCCCGGGGCACGGCGGCAGGGCCGGAGCTGCGGGAGCGGGGGCTCAGCCCTGCACGTCACCGCGGGGCCAGGGGGGCTTCCCAGGGACCCGAATCAGAAAATAACCACTCTTTCCCTTAAGAGTCCACCTTAAATGGACTTAAATCCACCCAATAATCCCAAGCGTGACGTGCCCAGGGGCGGCCCCGGGCTGGGGACCCCCTTGCCACACTGCCTCGCAGCTTGCTGGGCCCACGGTGGCCCCACGGGGTGTGCACTGTGCACGTGTGCGAGGGACCGCAGTTGTCCCCCACCTGGGACAGGACCCCGGTGGCCACTGAGTGGCTGTTCTGTCGTCTCTTTCAGTTCCAGTGTGCCCTCCATCAATCTGAGCAGCTGCAAGTACGAGAGCGGTGAGTGCAGGGTGCTGCAGGTGCCGTCGGGCCAGCTCTGGGGGCCGGGGAGCAGTGCCAGTACCGAATTCCTGCGGCGCAGCCGCTTGGGGTTTCCGTAGGAGTGGCTGCGAGCGACTCGAGCCTCTGTGAAAAGTACAGAGCTTTTCACACTGTGGAAAAGAGACAGAAAGTGTGCAAAGGCAGTGCAAGCCCCCAGTCCCCCCAAAGTCCACATTTGCCATTCATCTGCTAAAATTGGTGAGAAGGGTTTAGTTAGGGGCAGTTACCGTGCAAGACTGGTACCTCTGCTTGGGGAGGTGACGTGGGAGCCTTCAGCTGTTTAACACAAAGCTGGTGATGGAACAGGCAGGATCGGTCCCTGGGACCGCTCCCTTTGCCGTCCATCTCCAGTGACGTGCTCCAGGGAGCTTGTCCCCCTGCTCTGTGCTACCACAAGCTGTGCCTTGGAACAGATTCCTATCATGGGATGGATGTTATTAGCCAATTTGCTAATGACTGTTCTAGATGTGTGACCACATCTGTGTTGTTGAAGGTCACAGCCTGGTCGAGGAACACGGGTTTTATACAGAGGGACAGGCACTGTGTTCTGCCTGTGGCCACGCTCGGGCAGTCTGGTGACAGGAGGCAGATGGGACCTGCAGTGGGAGGTGCTGTGGCAGCACGGGTGCCACAGAAACCAGGACTGGTTTGCAATGGTTCTTAGTGCGCATTGACCCTCATCACCTCCCCAGCCCTGTGGAGGCCAAGTTCAGGGCTGGCACTGGGAACCATCCCAGCAGTGGCCTGCTCCAGACCTTGTGTTTTCTGCTGCCACATAGCTTTAGATTTTGAAGATGAAACTCACGCCTTCAGGAGACTTGTATCTGCCCATGAGGTCAGACCCACGGCGGATTCAAACCTGCTGTAGTTCAGGAGGTGCTCTGGGACCCTGAGGCGTATGGACCTACAGGGCTGACAGCTCCCAGTACACCAGCAGCCAGAGGCTGGGGTGAGTTCAGGGTACAGTTTGTGTTTCCGACACCTCCTGAAGGATCCCACCAATGCCTTGTGTCTCTGAGAGTCTCTCATGCCAGGGAATGAACTGGTCCCCCCCACCGCCAGACTTCGCCTGTGCGCTGGGGCCTGGCCGGGCCCTGAGGGTCTCTCTCCTCTTCCAGTTCTACGCTTGCGAGATGGTGCTGGAGGAAGAGGGCGTCTTTGGTGGTGAGTGGGGCTGTGGTCCCTCCCCATCACCTCCCCAGCGCTGCCTCACGGTAGCTCTGACGCCGCAGAATCCCAGTTTAATCCCAGTACTGGATCCCTGCGCTGGCAGGGACGGGAGCGTGGGCAGGAACCACAGGTTCCCGCGAGCCTGGCAGCCTGCCCGCAGGGCTGTGCACGCCGTGGCGTGGGCACCTCTGCCCCGTCTTCTGGGAGGAGAGAGGATCCTGCCGGGATTCCCTGTGGGAAGGCCCCATCTGCTCCCCGCAGCCTTCTTTGTGGGGCTCTTGCTGCTGAGGGCTGGGTGACTGTCACCTTTCCCTGTCCCACACTCAGATGTCACCTGCGATGAATGGTCCTTCTACTTGCTTCCCCTGGACGAAGACATCATCAGCATGGAGCTGCCCGAGTTCTTTCGTGACTACTTCTTGGTCAGTGGGACGATGCTGCCGGACGCTGCCCTGCGGGGTGGCAGCTGTTCCCGCGCTTGTCTGTCGGGCTCAGGACAGGAGAGTGCTGTTCAGAGAGCGGACGCATGATGTCCTGCTCGGTCCCCTCTGCCCTCGCTGCAGGCCCTTCTCTGCTGTCCCGGGCTGGCTTTTGCTGGGGGCGGCTGCTCTGTTGGACTGTGATACCTCCCCTCCTCTGCACGCAACCCTCTGTGCTGGTACCTCCTCTGCTTCTCCTGAGCAGCTTCAGGGCATCCCAGCCTGTGTCCCTGTGCACATTCCTGTGCATGTTCCTCCTGGAAGTGCCAAGCCCAGAGCCTGCTCCATCCCCAGTTCATCCCCACCCGAGTCCCTGACGTGGCAGTCGTTTCCCAACCAGCCTGCCCAGGCTCCCTGATGTCCCGTGGTCCCTGCAGGAGGGAGATCACCGCTGGATCAACTCCGTCGCTCAAGCCCTGCAGTTGCTGAACTCCCTGTATGGACCTTTTGGCAAAGCCTATGGGATTGGGAGGTGTGCCAAGGTACGGCCCGTGCTGCCAGGCTCGGCCGGTGCCCAGGGGAGCCTCTCTGCTTCCCATGAGGGGCACAGCCCGCAGGGAATCAAGCCCCGTTGGCCATGTGGCATCACATCGCTGTAGAGGTGGTACCGCTGCGCTGCCGCTTCTTCCCAGGCAGCTCTGGGGGCTCGGCAGGTTTGCGGGGGACCCTGTTGTCCTGCATCTCCCAGTGAGCGCTGTGCTTGCCGAGGTTGGGCGGGGGACCAAAGCAGCATCTGCTGCCTGTTGGGGTGTGGTGGAGCACCCCATGCCCTGGAGGGGCAGGCGCTTGTGCCCAGCCTTGGTCGGTGAGCCCCAGTCCCGCTGCAGCCTGCTGTCCCTGTGGGACACCTTGGTCCATGTCCTGGCTGGCAGGTGGTGGCAGCATGTGAGGGCCTGGTGCTGGGGTGGGCTGCAAGCCTTGGTGGGGCCGGGGCTGCACCCCAGGCCCTGGCACGCTCTGCCCATCACAGCTGGGCTACGAGCTGTGGCGGGACCTGGAGGAGGAGAGCGAGGGCGATGGCCAGGGCAGGAAACCCGAGATTGGCAACGTCTTCCTGATGGACAGAGGTAGGCTGGAGCGAGGGGCGGCGGGCGAGGGCTGGCTGAGGAGGAGCAGTGTGGGCCAGCAGCTCGCCCGGAGGAGAATCTCCCGGGGAAGGGGCAGGGAGAGCCCGTGATGGCTGTGGGGAGCAGCAGGAGGTGCGGGGCAGCCTGGGCAGGGGGGGCAGCCTGAGCAGCAGCTCTCCTTGCAGACACGGACTATGTGACGGCGCTGTGCTCCCAGGTGGTCTATGAGGGGCTGGTGGACGACACCTTCCGCATCAAGTGCGGTATGTCACCGGGGATGGCGTGGCGTGGGGTTGCCTCCGGGGTCTGTGCCCAGTGCCATCAGACCCAGGCTGTGCTGCAGCCAAGGCTGTTCCCCGCGGGGGCAGTCCTGGTGCTGCTGGAGGCTGTCGAGGACAGCCCTCGGTCAGCAGGGCTGGCATGTGCGGGATGTCACTGCTGCTGGGGCAAAGCAGCTCTTCATCCTTCCCTGCAGGGAGCGTGGATTCTGGGCCAGCCGTCACCTCTTCCGACAAGAGTATTAAGGTGCTGCTCAACGCCCAGGACAAAGTGAGTCCTTGTGTGCCACGGGGAAAGTGGATTCCCCTGTGCCCAGGTGGCACCAGGAGGAGGCTGAGGGGGGAATTTCCTCCCCTAATCCTGAGCAGGGGGCGGGCGGGTGCTGCTGGGCCTTGGAGCACAGGTCGGGATGGGTTGGGGTACAGTGACTGAGAAACACGGTCTGTGGGCACAGCTCAGCCCCTGTAGTCAGCAGAGCCCCTGCGTGCAGGGCTGTGTCGTGCCGGCCAGTTGGTATTTTGGGGCGGCCCTCCCCGGCAGGGACACCACCATGTCTCACTGCTGGCACACATCAGCTCCGGGTGCTGGGGGCTGCGGCTGGCCAGGCCCCGTGCCGGTGCAGGGGCTGCAGGGTGGGTGCCCAGCCCCGACGGCTGCGGTGCTCTCTGCAGGTCTTCAGCCAGATTCGGAACGAGCACTTCTCCAGCGTGTTCGGCTTCCTGAGCCAGAAGTCACGTAACCTGCAGGCACAGTACGACGTGAGTGTCGCCCGGTGCGTGGGACGCCCACGGTGCCGTCCCTCCACAGCCAGGTCACCTCCCCGGATGCTCTTCCCTCCACAGCGGCGTCGCGGCATGGACATCAAGCAGATGAAGAACTTTGTCTCGCAGGAGCTGAAGGGACTGAAGCAAGAGCATCGCCTGCTGAGCCTGCGTAGGAGCCGGGGCTGGGGCGGTGGGGAGGGAGAGGCCGAGGATAGCCAGGGGGGTTTGCAGGGCCCTGCCTGTCCCCGGCGGGGCGGATGGTCTGAGCAGCGGCAGGGCAGCTGGGTTAGTCCGTGCCAGTATCCATAGCGGGGCTGGGGGATGAGCTGGGGGATGAGCGGCTGTTTCTCCTGGCTGTGCAGATATTGGTGCCTGCGAGTCCATCATGAAAAAGAAAACCAAGCAGGACTTCCAGGAGATGATCAAGGCTGAACACTGTGAGTGCTGTTCCGGCCCTGTCCCAGTCCTCGCTCCTCCCCGCTCCGCGCCGACCCACTTACCCCGGGCCTGGGCAGCTCACACCTGGGTGTCCCTGTGTGGCCACACTCCTTCCAGACCATTTGTGTCAGGGTGGGTCGTGAGGTCCTAACTAGGCTCCAGCCACATCCTCAGAGGGCTGGGTCATGGTGGGGTGGGGTGGGAGGCCCAGCACTGTGAGCCTGCCCTGCTCCCTGGGGCTCGGGGAGGGAGGCTGAGCCCCAACTCCAGCTGGGTCAGCTGTGAGAGCCCTGGGGTGGGCGAAGTGACGCTGCTTCTTCCCCTGCCATAGCTCTGCTGGAGGGCTTCGACATCCGAGAAAGCACCAGCTTCATCGAGGAGCACATTGACCGGCAGGTGAGCCCCGGGCCGGGGACACGGGCTGCTCCGGCCACCCCGTGGGGACGCAGGGGCTGCAGGCAGCTCACCGCCCGCTCCCACGCAGGTGTCCCCCGTCGAGAGCCTGCGCCTCATGTGCCTGCTGTCCATCACGGAGAACGGTGAGGTGTGCGGCTGTGCTGGGCCAGGAGGGTGGCACCAGGGTGCTCCAGCCTTGGCACAGGGCTCACCCTGGTGCTCCCCACAGGTCTTGTCCCCAAAGATTACCGCTCCCTGAAGACGCAGTACCTGCAGGTGAGTGTCTGAGCCCCTGCCTCCACGGGCTCTGCACGAGCCCTGAGCTCTGGCTGCCCCTGCCCTTTGCCTGCGGGGTTGCCCTAAGCAGCCCCCCATGGAGGTGGCACCCTGCTGCCAGGCCGTGCTCACAGCTGGGGCTCTACACCGATCCGTCTGTCCCTTCCCCAGAGCTATGGGCCTGAGCACTTGCTGACCTTCCACAACCTCAAGCGCATCGGGCTGCTGACCGAGCAGTCGGCCGGAGAGACCCTGACTGCTGTGGAGAGCAAAGTCAGCAAGCTGGTGACAGACCGCGCTGCAGGTGAGAGCCAGCCCTCTGCCCCGCGCTTCCCGGGAGCCCGAGATCTGTCCTGGCGGGAGCTGCTGCCTCGGAGCAGCCTGGGAGCGCGTGGCAAACGCGGGCGCTGCAGGCAGAGAGCCCGTCCCCAGCAATGGTGCTGCAAACAGGGCAGTGGGCTCTGCCCACGGGGCCGCGGGGGTGGCAGCAGCTCTGCGCATCCCCCTGCCCAGCCCCTGCCTCTGAGCTGTTTCTCCTTGTGTTTTCCAGGGAAGATCAGAGACGCATTTAATTCTTTGGCCAGGAAGAGCAATTTTCGAGCCACAAGCAAGAAGCTGGGGTTGGTATGTCCCGTGGGGCTGCCGCTGTGCCCACTGGTGCCGGAGGAGCTCTGGTCTGTGCCCGTGCGCGGCTCGCAGGCTCAGCACCCCAGAGACACGCGCTGCACAGGGCCAGAGCTGCTGCTGCTGCTCCCGGCACAGAGGGGCGTCTCCCCGGGACAGGGGGTCACCGTGGGCTGCGTCATCGGCCCTGACTCTGGTCCCCACTGGCGCGGTGGAGGGCTGGGGCTCCCCTCGCCCGCTGCGAACACTGCGGCCCCGCTCCAGGAGCGGCGCTGGCTGCATGCAGCTGCCTGGCACTGTGGGGACAGCTCTGTGGCCTCGGTCTGGGGGTGGTGGGGAGATCTTGGGGTGGTGGGGAGGTGACATTCCTGTCCCTGCCATGCGGATGCACAGCCTGCTCGTGTGCTGGCCCCAGGGCGGTGGGGTGGAGGCTTGCTTTGGGCCTCTGTCCTTCCTCACCCGCCTGCACCTCTGCGGGGGCCGGTGAAGCCCTGAGCGGGCTGATCCTGTACCCGAGTTCTGCCTGTCTGCAGATCCCCAGGGTGGACGGAGAGTACGACCTGAAAATGCCTCGGGACATGTCTTACGTCTTCAGCGGAGCCTACATCCCCCTCAGCTGCAGGATCATTGAGCAGGTGTGCCCACGTGCTGCCGGGGAGCACCACACGTGTCCCCACGCCCAGGCTTCCTCCCAGGGGTCCTGGTGGGGGACCCTCCCTCTACTGCACTGTGTCCCCCAGGTGCTGGAGCGCCGGGGCTGGCTGGGCCTGGAGGAGGTGGTGCGGCTGCTCAACGGCAACGAGTTTTCTGTCTCAGGTAGTGCCTGCACCAGGCTGGGGGTGGGCCTGGGGCTGGGGGGTCTGACTGCGCTCTGCCCCCTCCAGACAGCGCCGTGGAGGACAATCCCGCCTGGGCAGGAGTCCCAGCGTGTCATCCTCGCCGTCTTCCTGGGGGGCTGCACCTTCTCTGAAATCGCTGCCCTGCGGTTCCTGGGCAAGGAGAGAGGTAGGACGGGGCGGGGGGATGCCCTGCTGCGGGGCACGGGGGCTCCCGGGGTCACGGCGTGGAGCCGAGCCGTGGCCGTGCTCTGTGTCGGCGGTGGCTAAAGCCGGTGTGGAAGAGGGTGCTGACAGCTGGGGGCCCCCCAGCCGGTGCTACCGGGGCCCACCCCTGCCTGCTGGGGGGCACTGGCACGGTGTCTCCCCCCAGGCTGCAAGTTCATCTTCTTGACCACGGCCATCACCAACAGTGCCCGCATGATGGAGGCCATGATCGAGGCCAAGGCCTGAGCCCGGGCCGGGGGCTGCGGGGGGGCAATAAACATCTCTGCTCGCACCGATCTGGCTCTGGCGCTGCGGCGCCGCCGGGGGCGGAACGGGGGCACTGCTCCCCCAGGGCGGGGGGGCTGGGGATGCTGGCGGGGGCTCTCCCCAGGGTGGGCGGCAACTGCGCCCCGGTCTCTGGGCTGGGGCAGCGACGTGGGACCGGGGGTGCGCCCCCCCCCACCGCCGGTGCGCCCCCCCCCCACTGCCGGTGTGGCGCATGCGCAACAGCTCTCAGCAAATAACGTGTCGCGCAGTGCCGTTAACGGTTCTGCCGGTCTCGCGTGTGATTGGCCAACGGCCTTTCGCTCCCATTGGCTGGCGGCCGGCTTGGGGCGGGGACAGCGGTGGAGAGGGAGTGGGTGAGGCCCGATGACGGTTTGTGGGCGGGGCTAGTGGGGAGGCGGTTGCCGGCGGCAGCCAATCAGCGCGTCCGGGACGCCAGGCTGAATCCAGGCAACGAGCGATGGACGCAGACGGAGCCGCCGCGATGAGGAAGAGGTGCGGGGCTGCGGGGACCTGGGGCGGGCACCGGGGATCCGGGAGGGCAGCGGGCACCCGGGGCGGCGGACGGGTGCCGGGGCCTGGGCCGGGCACGGGCGCTGCTCGGCGGGTGCTGACGGCCGGTGGTCCCCGGTACCCACAGCGAGGTGCTGGCGGCCGAGGCCGTGTCCTGCCTGAACCGGGCGATGGCGGCGCTGCGGGGCATCTGGGAAGAGATCGGCATCCCGGAGGAGCAGCGCCTGGAGCGCACGGATGTCGTAAAGAAGCACATTAAGGTGAGGAGGGGCGGGGGGTCCGCAGGACCTGGGTGTCCCCAGGGCCACTGTCCACCCCCCTCGCCCCACGCTGCCCGGTGCTGCCGGGCACTCCACACTGCCGGTGCCCCCGTCTGGCCCTCCCTCCGCTCGCCCCGGCAGCAGTTCTCCGCAGCTGCGCTCCCTGCGCGTTCCCTTCTCGCTCGCCATCCCCGCCCCGCCCTCTGACCGCGCCTGTCCCGCAGGGTCTCCTGGACCTGATGGTGGCGGAGGAGGAGAGCCTGAAGGAGCGGCTCTTGAAGAGCATTGCCGTGTCTCGGAAGGAGCTTGACACCCTCTGCAGGGAGCTCCAGCTGGAGCCCTTTGAGGTAAGGTATTGCCCTTCACTCCTGGGGTCCTGTTGGCCACAGTCTGCCGCCGCCTGGCCTCTGCGTGGGTGTCTCTGCGAGGCCGGAGCTCGCCAGACAAACGCCTGTTCCAAGCCGCTTCTGAGGCCTGGTGGAGACGAAGGCTTTGTGGCTCCTCACGGGTCAGGCACTGGGAGGTGGTTGTGAGGAATCCAGGTGTCTTCCAGCATTTCATTTTGTGTGTGGCTGCTGCATTGCACCCCGTGCTGTGGCGTTACTGGGGTGGGGGTGAAAGGGACACTTTGAAAAGCCAGCTTTTATTTGGGGAATTCTTGTCAAGGTTTGTTAATGAGACCCTGTCTGTCCCCTGTGGAGAGTTTTACTGAGAGCTGGCTGCGGGACAGGGGGCACGCAGACACCATGGTGCTAGTCGACCAGAGGAACAGCAGATAAGCAAGAAGCTCTGTAGGCACTAATTATTGCAAAGATAGCATATCCTTGCAGGTGCTGAAGCTAGACTATAATTGGATGTGATAGGTCATCATGACCGAAGTTCAAAGAAGTTGGCCTGAGAACTGTAACCGCAAATATGCACAACAAAAGAACTAACAGTTGAAGAAATAGCCAATCATGAGCTTAGCTTTTGCAATATGTATAAACCTAATTATCGACAGTAAATAGCCAATGATGAGCTTAGCTTTTGCAATATGTATGAACCTAATTAACAACTGTATAAAGAGGTGCTAACCGCTGTAATAAACGAGACTTGCTGATCATCTTGGGTGGTCGTGTTGCTTGTTCTCCCGCCGACTTCCACAAATGGTGACCCCGACGTGATTGCCACGGTGGAGCGGCGAGTGAGCTCAGGTCCTACAGCAGCCGGGACGGCGAATAAGCACCTAAACCAAAAAATTCCTCGAGGAGGCAATTAGGCACTGAGGAATTCGTGGAGGGGTGCCGCGCCCTGGGTGACCTCATCGGAGAGCCCGGCCGATACGTGCTGCCGAGACCTTGCAAGGCTGCAACAGCGCTGACGAGTAACAAGGAAATGGAAAGGCAAGCAGCATATAATTTATTTACGTGCTTTTTAAAAAAGCGACAGATTAAGGGGATAGATCCCGAAAAGGAGCTCCCTGGGCTCTTAGATTATGGGTATGTTAAGGGTTGCTTTCAAAACCCGCATACTGTTCATGAGTTAGAGGAATGGAGGAAGCTGGGGGATAAGATCTGGGAGGCTGTGTTAGATGATGATAAGACAGCAAAGAAGTTGGGAAAGCAGTGGCGCGTAGTGTATAATGCTACAGTATCAAATAGAAAAAAGGGCGGCTCAGCAGGCTAACGAGTCCCAGGAAAAGAATAGGGGGTATGCCGGGTGGTCTGATTGTCCCTTGCCTCCTGCCGTATCTACGGTTGTGTTGCCACCGCACGCTGGTGAAGGAGCTAGCGCTCCGCCGCCCGCCCCTGACCCACCTCCAGCGGCTATACCCGTTACCCCATCGACACCCTGGCCGGAGGCACCCCCACCGCCGCCACCGATAGCCAATGCGCCTGTCCCTGGGGCGGAGAGCGACCTGGCGGAGGCCATTGCTCAAGAAAGGCGAGAGATGTGGGCGGCGTTGGCAAAAGATTGTCTGGAGTCTGGGGATGGGGAGGCCATGGAGGCTGCGAAAGAGCTGGCTTGTCCGGTGGTTTTTTCTCCCTTGCAGGGAGGGGGGCTTCAGGCTACCATTACGGCGATAGATTGGAAACTTTTGTCCCAATTGCAATCCACTGTTAGTCAGTTTGGGGTCAAGAGCGCAAATTGGAGTATTGAGGAGGCCCTTGAGCGCATGGCTAGTATACCGATCGGGCCACAAGCGATGTTAGTGGAGGCTATTAAGGAATTGGGATTGGGATTAAAAGAACAAGCAAAGGTGAGCCAGAGTCAGGCGTTAGCTGCTCTTGCACCCCTGCAAGTCTCTGCGACAGTCAGCCCTAGAGCTCCATTTACTGGCCGTGTCAAGTGCTACCGCTGTGGAGGGTTTGGACATTTGCGGCGAGAGTGTACGTTCGGGAAACTTCAATACCAGCGCGCAGAAACACCACAGCAGCCGTGCCCCGACACAAGTAGCTGCTGTCAGTCAACCCTCGGATCAACCAACCTGCACCCCGCCACAGCAGGGAGCCTCGGCCTGGACGTGGCAGCCGCAGTGACAGTACGCTAATGTCGCCCGCACCCGAGAAAGTTCCCACAGGCATCAGGGGACCAATTATGATCTGGACAGGCTACCGTCAAGGGAAGCTGGAGTGAAAACCCGGGTAAGAAAAATGGAAAAAGAAGTAACACTGTAACTAGCTATTGTTATGCTTTTTAGAAAAGCGGGGACTGGACATAAGTAAAAAGACTTTGGGCTCCCTATATGCTTGGGGGTATGCCAAAGGACACTTTAAAGACCCTAATACGTTGTTTGATGTAACGGAGTGGAGGAAGTGTGGGGACTCTCTGTGGGACAATGTTGTTAGAGGTGATAAAACGGCAAAAAAGTTGCGGGGACCGTGGCGGGAGGTGAACGGTGCCCCTCCGTTTCCCCCCCCCCCCCGCCCCCGAGCGCCGCGGCAGCGGCTGGAGCGGCGGCCGGCGCCGGGGCCGTGCCTGGCGCAGCGGAGCGGCGCGAGCGGCATTCCACCCCCCCTCCTCCCCTGCACCACCACCACCACCACCCCCCCCACCCCCCTCCTCCCCTCCTCCCCGCGCGCGCTGTGGCAGCAGCCGGAGCGTTCGCGGCTTCAAGGCCCTCGCCACTGGTAAATATAAAAAAAAAAAAAAAAAAAAAAAAAGGGGGAAAAATAGTTGTGCATAAGCTGCCTTTTGTGGGGAGAATTAACAGTAGATGCAAACATAATTTTTCAGACCTTCTGGAATAAACATTTAAGCAAGCAACAATGTTAAGGTAAAAACATCACAGTACCTGTAATACTATTTAGCAGCAGAGCAGTTTTTATGAAGCAGTCACAGTAAAACAGGGTGCTAATGAGCCATATATGCAATTTCCAAATTGGTTGCAAAATGCACTTGATAGGGCACCTTTATCTGATCCTGGGAGAGAAGCATTACTCATGTCTTTAGGGGCTGAAAATTCTAACCCAACCTGCAAGTGTATTTTACAGAGTCTGCCTAAAAACTCCAGTATTGCTGAAATGATGGATGCTTGTTCCGGGGTAGGAACACCTGAAGAGCATGCTGGTTTCATGGCCTCAGCTTTTCCTGCGGCTATCCGACCCTTGGTAATGACATTTGAATAGTTCCCATGGTCCTTTAAAAGGAGGGGATGACTTTGCCTTTTGGCTTTCCTCCAAGGTGCGATCGGCCTTGTGGGGGGAGCCCTTGGGTAAACAAGCCCCAGGTGCCCCACATTGGATAAATGAGTGCCAGGTGTCCTGCTTTGGGGACAGGGTCTGGGGCCACTTGCAGAAGGGTGGAGTGTCTGTCTGTGAGGTGGACGCACCTTGCAGAAATTTCCTGTTGGGGAAGGACCTCCTGACCCTCCATGCAACTAGGCCCCGCTCAGGTTTGGCATTTGCAAATGGGGCTTCATGGGAAAACCATATGGGACTACTTCTATATGATCAGCCTATTGACTTGGTTGTCTCCCATTCCTTCTGTGGGAGACTTTGTTTCTTTGTTAATTCCACCTATTATTGAATTCCACCTGTTATTGGTTGCTATTGTATTAACGATTGTACTTTATGTTTTCGAAAAGGTAACAAGCATGATTAAATATACCATGAAGAACGTATGGCTGGCTCAAGAAGAAAAAGGGGAAATTGTAGAAATGCATTTAAAAGAGAATGGCCATATAGTGAACCAGCCATACGGGATATTGGCCTAGGCAGGTAGCCTTCAAAGGAAGAAAAAATAAGAAAGAGCAATGACTGCTTCACTAGGGAATGCAGGAGTGAGCAGATGGGAGTGACCAATTGGACGTTGCGTGAGAAGAACTTAAGAACCAACGGGAACTGAACTGAGCTGCATGTTTACCTTGTACTAGAGACTTTTAACCAATTAAATAATGCGTGACCGTGTGTAGGGAAAGAAAAATTGTAAAAAAGGGACAGATAGAATTAATAGAAGATTTAGATAGCGTTAGGCATGCTGTGTTGCAAAATAGAGCTGCTGTTGATTTTTTGCTTTTAGCACAAGGCCATGGATGTGAAGATTTCGAAGGAATGTGCTGTTTGAACCTTTCAGATCATTCTGTATCAATTCATGCTCAGTTGTCTAAACTTCAGCAACTTACCAGGCACCTACAGCAAGAGACGGGTTGGGGCTTTGATGGCTGGCTTAAGGGCCTGGGACTAGGTCCGTGGTTGCGAGGAGTTGTACAATATCTTGCAGTTATTATTGGGGTGGTTTTATTAGCTTTGCTTTTATTGCCATGTATTTTAAACTGTCTTCAAAATATGCTTAACCGCTTGCTTAAACAAGCTTTTCAGGCTAATTTAGTTTGGCAAAAAGAAAACGGGGGAAGTGTGGAGAGTTTTACTGAGAGCTGGCTGCGGGACAGGGGGCACGCAGACACCATGGTGCTAGTCGACCAGAGGAACAGCAGATAAGCAAGAAGCTCTGTAGGCACTAATTATTGCAAAGATAGCATATCCTTGCAGGTGCTGAAGCTAGACTATAATTGGATGTGATAGGTCATCATGACCGAAGTTCAAAGAAGTTGGCCTGAGAACTGTAACCACAAATATGCACAACAAAAGAACTAACAGTTGAAGAAATAGCCAATCATGAGCTTAGCTTTTGCAATATGTATAAATCTAATTATCGACAGTAAATAGCCAATGATGAGCTTAGCTTTTGCAATATGTATGAACCTAATTAACAACTGTATAAAGAGGTGCTAACCGCTGTAATAAATGAGACTTGCTGATCATCTTTGGTGGTCGTGTTGCTTGTTCTCCCGCCGACTTCCACAGTCCCCCGTCCTGGTTAATTTGCACCTTGTTATCACTACCGTCCTCCCCAGTTGCTGTTATTTATTCTCTTCTTGTTCGGTGGCTTTGTATATAGTTTATTGGAATAAAACATGTATGTACATACATATGGCTGCTGCTGTCTGGGTGGTGACAGAAGGCTCCCAAGGTGCGGCCTTGCAGCGGGGGAGCTGGAGTCAGGACCAGCTCACGGGGCTGGGGGAAGCTGGGACTGCTCTGGCACCGCAGTGGGGGGGCTGCGGGGCCCTCACAGCTCCTGCACACAGACGTAGGTGGTCCAGGGCTCGCACACCACCTCCTCCGCCCGCAGCCCCTCGGCTGCCAGGTACTCAACACGGCGTGGGTGGTCAGAGCTGGCATCGTCCCCGTGTCCCAGCTGCCCGTATTTACCTGCAGACACCACAGCTGTGCCAGAACGTGGCCCGGGGGCCTCTGCCCTGGTGGGGGGCCGGGTCCCCAGGCGTTCGGGGGGAGGGAGGGAATGTAAGAGCACCCCTGGACAAACAGGCCCACCCATGGAAGTGATAAAATAAATCATTATACAGGGAATAGCCGCAAACAGTAAGGAAGCGGAAACCAAAAGCTGCTGCAGGGGTGCTGTGTCACCCCAGAGTGAGGGCATCACTTACCCCAGCCCCAGGTGTAGAGCTCCCCGCTGCCTGCGAAGGGGACAGCACCCATCAGGCAGGGCAGGGGGCTGCCAGCCGCCAGCCTCTGCTGCCCCGGCACCCCTGAGCCACCCGGGACTCACGTGTGACGACGGCCGTGTGCCGGGACCCGCAGCTGACCGCGCTGACCTCCAGCTCCTGCGGCAGGTCCAGCAGCGCCGGGAACGCCTGGATGGAAATGAACGCGGCGTCCTCGGCAGCCGGCTGCTCCTGGGGGGACCTCGGCTCGGCGTCCCCTGGAAAGAGCCGACCCTCAGCTCCCGGCAGTGACCGGCCCCCCCCAGGCTCGCCCCCCCGACACCACCCACCGCCCCAGCCCAACCAGCACCCCTTCACCTGCACCCGTGTCCTCGTCCTGTGCCCGCTCCTCCACCAGCGCTTAGGAGGGCAGAGCCAGCTGGCCCGACTCGTTCCAGCCCCACATGTAGAGGTCTCCTCCCTCTGTGGGGCCGGGGGACAGACACATCAGGGGCAGCCCCGGAGCAGAGCTCAGCCCTGACCCTCCTGCCAGTGGCAGTGGCTGGGTGCTCCGGGGGCACCAGCCCCGACCACGCACGGCACAGCACCGTGCATCGGGCTCCACCGGGACCAGGGCCGTGGGGTAACCACAACACGGGGGTCTGGTCCTGCCAGGGCCGTTCGCTGCCACCAGCCGCCCCCACCGCCCACACCCAGAACAGCCCCTCACCGCTAACGCTGGCCGAATGCCACCCGCCAGCCGTCACCGTCTGCATGGGCACGCTGGCCAACGCCTCCACCAGCCGTGGCTGCAGCTCCGACTGCAGCGTCCCGTGGCCGAGCTGCCCGTGCCTGCAGGGACAACACACAGACAGACAGACAGACAGACAGCTCCCGCACCACACTGCCCTCCAGCTCTCGCACCTCCCTGCCCCGCTGTGAGCCCACGGTCCTGCCCGAGCCCCCACTGCTGCCACTGACCCTGCCCATGGCCCCCCAGGACCCCCACGAGGGGATGGCACCAGCTGCCACGAGGAGCGTTCCACACGTGGGCACACAGAGGGCTGCTCCGTGTGGGCTGTGCAGGGCAGGACCCGGACCCACACGCTGCAGCGCAGCTGCCCGGCGTGAGAAATCCTGCGTGGGCGAGCTGTGCCGCCACGGTGCTGCCAGCAGCCCAGGGAGGGGGGTGCCAGCCACGGCCCGGGAGGAGGCGAAGGCTGCGAGGTGCAGGTGGCTCCGGCACCGTTCAGTCCGGCTGAGCCTGAGCTGCGGAAGGAACAACCGTGGCTGGGGGAAGCGCTGACTCCAGAAAGGGAAAAGCCCAGCGCTGGTGGGAGGGCGCTGCCTGGCTCAGGGCGTCCTGGCACAGGGCCACAACAGGCAGCCCAGTCGGGGTGGGGGGCTTGGCATCCCCCTGGCAAGCGGAACGCAACGCGCCAGCGGCTGTAACGGACACAGCAGAAGGAGTTGGACAGGGCAGTGAAGGTGCAACCACAGCTGAGCTGCACACAGCAGCCGACGGCAGCGCTGCTCCTGGGGAGCAGCAAAGTGCGGAACAAGAGGCCAAAAACTCTGCTCATGAAATGACTTCAGGAAGACTTCGCTTTCCCTCACGTGGTCACCTGCAGAGGGTCGCGGTGGAGAGACGCACCCGGCGTCTCCAGCCACGGCTGCTGCACCGAGCAGTGACACGGGAGGGTTTGCAGCAGCGGGGACGGGGTCCGGGTGCTCCCTGTGCCCAGAGCCGAAGGCGGCTGCAGGCTGTGGTAAGCAGGGGGCTGAGGGCGCCCAACGAGCAGCTGTAACACGGAGGGACGCGGCACTGGGATGCGATGGAGGCCGCTCAGCCTTGTCCAACAACCAAAGCTTAACCGCAGCATTTAATTTGTCAAAAATAATAGTTAATCCTAAACAAATGCTCGCAAGTGAGGCAACCTTTCCTCTGAAGGGAAAGCGGGAAGGACAGGATAATGGAAGCGTCTGCAAGTGTAACAACTGCTGGTTTAAATGGAGTTTGATGGTCTTGGGACCAGCTTGGCCCAGACCCCAACCAGCACTGAACAGAGACCGGGGGACAAACGGCTCCTGAGCCCTCACGCAGCGCTGCGGGCTGCGCGCGACAGGCTGTGGTGGCTTTGTCTTCCACAAGGAGCAAAGAGGAACACGCAGTCCCTGCCACCCTACGGATATGAGCAACAGTTCCCATGGTCAGGGCGGTCACACAGCTGCCTTTGGGGACAGTCGTCAGCCCTCACTGTCCCAACGACCTCACTGTCCCAGCAGCATCAGCTGCTGTTTAACACAACTTCAGGTGCTGTGTCAAAGTTGACGGTGACGTTAGCAAAGAAGAAACTGTTGGGTCTCGTGAAAGAATGGACTCAATAGCAAGAACAGTCCCGCTACCCGCCACGACTCCAATGGCAACTCTGCCAGTAAGGGAGGAGTTGATCCCACAAATATCCAAACTCAGACCATAAGCTGTCAAACGTGTAGGACAGCAACAAGTGACATTTCACCCCTCCCATTAACTGAAACAGGCAGAACTCGTGACAGAAGTTAATGTTTCTACAACCAAACCGAGCTGCTGACCGTTCCTAAGAACATCCTACGTGGGTTGGTTACAGGCAGCAGCCTCAGTCCCTTCGAGGGGAACAGCGGGACGCAGCTGCCACTGTAGGGACGGGCTCGGGACTCAAACAGCGCAAATGCTGAAGTGCCTGTGAACAAACTGAGCACAACTGTGCGTGACTTAGACTGGAGCACCCGTCAGATCCTCTGTCAGCATCCGGGACTGCCCAGTGGCTTGTGTCTGATACACCACCTCAGCAGGGGAAAGAACAGTGCCAAAGGCCAGCAGCTGAGCGCGGACACCCTTGGCACAGCCCACGGCAATGTGTCACCGGCCCTCGGCTGCAGCCGGGCTCAGCTCCGCGTGCAGCTGCACCGCAGCAATTGTAAGAGAAGGTGATGAGGGCATGTGTCCACAGAGATTCCAAAAGTAGTTCAGGACAACGCAACTAAATTTGAAAGAGAATGCCAGTCTTGGTGGTATTTAGTTAGTTTTACTCATGACCCCATCAATAGGGCCGCTGCTTTTGTCTTAACAACACACAGTGCTTGGGTGTGTACCACCCCCAGTCATTGCGCAGGGGTCAAACCCCACGGGAACTGTCCTCTGTCCGTCAGAACACAGAGAATGGGCCCTTGAAGTGCTGGGGTCTGAACCCCCAGCCCTGAATTAAGGCTGACATATGGGTGGTCCCCATGGTCCTTCAAAAGGAGGCGATGAGTTTGCCTTTTGGCTTTCCTCCAGGGTGTGGCCGACCTTGCAGGGAAAGCCCTTGGGTGAACAAGCCCCAGGTGCCCCCACTGGGTCAATGAGTGGCAGGTGTCCTGCTGTGGGCATAAAAGCTGGGACCACTTGCAGGCAGGGGGGAGTGTTTATGTGTGAGGTGGATGCACTGTGCAGAGTTTCCCTGTTGAGGAAGGACCTCCCGACTCTCCCTGCAGCTGGGCCCCAGTCAGGTTTGGTGCTTGCGAACGCAGGCTTTGTGGGGAGACAATATGGGGCTACTTCTGTCGTGTGTGATCACCCTATGGACTTGGGCGTCTCCCATTTTTCTATGGGACACCTTGTGTCTTTGTTTATTCCACCTATTATTGGTCGTGCTGTGTCATTCCTGGGGTCGCTGGGGTTGATGTCTATTATTTGTGATCTGACTTGTTTG